>CM055823.1:2708978-2883881 GCA_029582265.1 Zoroaster sp. YZ-2022
TATTTTTCCATGATCTGACTCAGTACATTACATGGGCATGTATTATTTATATATACATCCGCATATACATGAACATTATGTGTACTGTATGTGTATAATGTACAATGTACGTAGGCCTATGTACAGTATGTGCATACAAAAACAGGCACGGTAGTCGCCCACGTTGTGTCAGCACGGAAAACAAATAATTACACACCAACTTTAATTGACTCAAGAAACTAAAAAAGAGCTGCCCTCACCTTATGACTACCATAGGGGTCACTTGATATCACAAGCTGTCCACTCTACCTAAGGATTTCGGCATACAAAGTTATATTTTTGTCCAAAAGGGTGATTAATAAAGCACTTGAGAGAACCCCTGTCGTCGCGTTCGAAAAAAGTCACGTGTGCAAATCTAGCGCTAAATAAATTATATTTGACACTTGACCTCTCAGCAAAAAGTAAACAAACGTTTTGAAACGTCATCCACCTCATTCAAAGTTCAAAATTTGCATTTTTCATTGAGCCAATAGAAACAAAGGTAATATGCAGAAAGTATGCAAATTAGCCTTATTTAACATTATGCGATAAATCACGTCGACGCGCAATATGGCTCTTTTGACAGACGCTTGAGGGCGCTCTCTTATTTCTTATTTGAAACGGCCGTGAGGAGGGTTAAAGGGACAATATCATCATAATCAGAGTAGACTTTCAACAGGGCATGGAATCGGCATCCTAGTTTAAGATGAACACAGTGACTGAAAATTACTGGCTCATTCATGCAGGAGTAACGGTAATATGACCTTATCATGTGGGTATTATTTTCAGTCACTGAAAATTTGCACTGAGTTAAAATCTATATATGTAGCACTCTGATTCAGTGTCCTGTTGGTCATTGTCCTGTCCCTTTAACATAAAGTGTAATTGTTCAAATGTTACATTAATTTAAATTCAAAACAAAAATGTCCGATATCATAATTGACAACAGTCTGTCTGACACAAAATACACATGTAGTATGTATATCAACTGACGTGATGTAAAATGTTTGAAACAAGCCTTTTTTGGTAAATAAATTCAACTGATTAATATTTGAGGGAACCTACATTGTAGATGTTACACACTGCCTCCTATGGTTACCCTTCTTGTGTTACACACTGCCTCCTATGGTTACCCTTCTTGTGTTACACACTGCCTCCTATGGTTACCCTTCTTGTGTTACACACTGCCTCCTATGGTTACCCTTCTTGTGTTACACACTGCCTCCTATGGTTACCCTTCTTGTGTTACACACTGCCTCCTATGGTTACCCTTCTTGTGTTACACACTGCCTCTATGGTTACCCTTCTTGTGTTACACACTGCCTCCTATGGTTACCCTTCTTGTATTTACACACTGCCTCCTATGGTTACCCTTCTTGTGTTACACACTGCCTCCTATGGTTACCCTTCTTGTGTTACACACTGCCTCCTATGGTTACCCTTCTTGTGTTACACACTGCCTCCTATGGTTACCCTTCTTGTGTTACACACTGCCTCCTATGGTTACCCTTCTTGTGTTACACACTGCCTCCTATGGTTACCCTTCTTGTGTTACACACTGCCTCCTATGGTTACCCTTCTTGTGTTACACACTGCCTCCTATGGTTACCCTTCTTGTGTTACACACTGCCTCCTATGGTTACCCTTCTTGTGTTACACACTGCCTCCTATGGTTACCCTTCTTGTGTTACACACTGCCTCCTATGGTTACCCTTCTTGTGTTACACTGCCTCCTATGGTTACCCTTCTTGTGTTACACACTGCCTCCTATGGTTACCCTTCTTGTGTTACACTGCCTCCTATGGTTACCCTTCTTGTGTTACACACTGCCTCCTTTGGTTACGCTTCTTGTGTTACACACTGCCTCCTATGGTTACCCCTTCTGTGTTACACACTGCCTCCTATGGTTACCTCTTGTGTTACACACTGCCTCCTATGGTTACCCTTCCTGTGTTACACACTGCCTATGGTTACCCTTCTTGTGTTACACACTGCCTCCTATGGTTACCCTTCTTGTGTTACACACTGCCTCCTATGGTTACCCTTCTTGTGTTACACACTGCCTCCTATGGTTACCCTTCTTGTGTTACACACTGCCTCCTATGGTTACCCTTCTTGTGTTACACACTGCCTCCTATGGTTACCCTTCTTGTGTTACACACTGCCTCCTATGGTTACCCTTCTTGTGTTACACACTGCCTCCTATGGTTACCCTTCTTGTGTTACACACTGCCTCCTATGGTTACCCTTCTTGTGTGCACTGTCACACCACTGAGATTGCAGGCCATACTAATATGGTCAAACATTTACAGTGGCCTTGGGTGGCACACAGTTGATTAAATTATAAGATTACTTGGAAAGGACAGCAGGCTTGTACATGTACATTGTATGTACTGAAGGTTGCTCAAGAACAGAATTTTGTGGATCGGAGTGGCCTCCATGTGTAGGAGTGTTAATTGAAGGAAACAAACTATACTTGTGATTATTTGAGATGGAATGAAATTTTACTAACAGCCTGTACGTTTGTGTGACACAATACAAATTTCTACACTGATTGGTTCAGTCCCCTACTCGCAGCTAATAACAGCTGACAGTGGTCAGTGTGCATACTTGCTGGCTAGGTAGATGTGCTTGCCAGGAAATGAGGACCCAACTGAAACAAAATTTTAGTCTGCCCATCATTTTTGGGTGTTTGTTTTCAAATAGTGAATAATACAATTTTTTTTAAAAGGGCCAAAATTCTGACAAGAAACTCATTAAATTTCATTGGCCTATAGATATTGTTAGGAATGCATGTAATAATTCTCACCATTTTGTGAAGAATGAAGGTGAAATGTTCAATGCGCTGACTTACGTACTTGAAGCTGGAACATTTTTCAGTATGGGAAAGAACACCACTCTCTGTGATCTTGTATTGGGGATATATGTAAATTTGAGGATTAGTGTTCCCAATTTGTTCCCTTACATGCGGTTAGTAAAAAAAAAAGTAACTTTGTGTAAAAGTTACCAAAAAAACAGCAAATTCAAAGGCATTAACAAATATTCATGATCCGCTTTATTATTGTCCACCAATCTGGGCACCTTTTTACTGCATGTTGATGGATTTTTGGGATGGTTCATAGCAAAAATACCTGGGGGTTAAAAAATAAACCTGTAAAAGTGTTGACTAAATATTTGGAAGAAAATATAAATTTTCAAATTTGATGTTTTCACAACACAAGTTAATTGACTCAAGTTATTTAGGACTCTTAAGTTCTGGGCAATAATTTCACTTTTTCTTAAGAATAATAGCACCTTAGACAAAACTATTCATAGATTCTAATTCTGCTTGAATTGTTTTAAAACATTGTCCTCTTCACAGATTGATTTCTGTGTAGATTCATTAACTCTCCAAAACCTGCCAAATTTGCACTGTGTAATAAGCATAGGACCCACAGCATTAACCTGCCAATGCATGTCATAACACTTGTATAGCAAGTACATCCACATGACAAAACCCTTTGGAGGGTTTGGAAAGGTGCTGATACTAAGTCATAAAGTAAGCTAAGTCTGTAGCAAGTACACCTACATGCCAAAACATGTTGGATGGTTTTGAAAGGTATTGGCACTAAGTCTTAAAGTAAAGCTAAGTAATCCTCAATAAAGTTCATCCAACTGTCAAAACCTTTCAGAAGGTGCCTGAGCTACCCTGTACATAAACAGTAATCCCTAAGATATACACATCTATCAGTCTATATATTACTTGCCAAAGGGATTTGAAATGTGCAGTGACTAACAGTAAACAGTTATGTACACAAACTATGTATAGTACATGTGGTAGTATATCTGCACCACCATTCAAATCCTGCCAGTGTAGTGCATAGTGAAGCAACTACATAACCTTCCAAACCCTCCGGCTGACAATTTTGAAATGTGCAGTTTCTAGGCTAAAAACTACAATTTTTATGGGTGAGAGTTAATGATGGCACATTGTATATTTCATGCAGACCAACATTTCATCCAGTGAAGTGACAAGAGCCCAATTATTTACCTTTAAATCTTCTTTGATGTTATAGATGATGGGGATTCCCCGTCCCCCCACATTTTAACATTTGTGGTTGTGATGGCGACATCTGTGTGTGGAAAATATTATGTATATTCACTTTGGTTTTTCTTTTCTTATTGACCGCAGTGTGGATTTGCTATTGATCATCAATCCTGCATTACAAGATAAGCGTGAGACGGATGATGCCCTACAACCTGGAGGAGATTAAACCACCTCTACTCTTCTAATCTTGAGGAGAATAGTGTGTGAATGCAACGAAAAACAGACTTATCCATCTCATGTGCTTCTCCAGGAAATGCGTATGATGAAGTGCAGATCAACAGAGTTCCTGATCCCAAGATAATTTGGAGACGTATGGTTGCCCTACAACAGACTAAACATCCTCTATTCTAGTGTTGAGAAATACAAACTGATTGCTCCTGTCTTCTTAGAATCTTAAGGAGAATACAGTGTGTGAATGCAATGAACAATAGACTTGAACCTATCTCATGTGCGTCTCAAGAAAATACGAAAAACAAGAGTTGGCATGGTTTTCCTTTGAGTCTTTGATGCGGGTAAGTTTGATAAATGATGTAATTAGAGGTAGATTACGTAGATTGCAGTTTTTGTTAGTGTACAGTTTGCAAGCACAATCATACAATGCGCCTTCATATTATTGGAACTTTGATGTAATATTCCTACAAATGTCCATGAGACAAGATTCCTACTTTTTTTGTAAAGGGGCTCGCAATGGTTACCCCTGCTTTAGATTAACCTTACTACATGTAGGACAGTAGCAAAATTCAATATGAAAAGTTTGCAATGGTGCAGTAATACTATAATTCATTTTGTAAACAATGTATTTTAACTATTTTGTCTCCAGTAGTTCAGCAATCTTACAATTTTATCTCCAGTAGTTCAGCAATCTTACAATTTTATCTCCAGTAGTTCAGCAATCTTACAATTTTATCTCCAGTAGTTCAGCAATCTTACAATTTTATTCTAACTATTTTGTCTCCAGTAGTTCAGCAATCTTACAATTTTATTCTAACTATTTTGTCTCCAGTAGTTCAGCAATCTCACAATTTTATTCTAACTATTTTGTCTCCAGTAGTTCAGCAATCTTACAATTTTATTCTAACTATTTTGTCTCCAGTAGTTCAGCAATCTTACAATTTTATTCTAACTATTTTGTCTCCAGTAGTTCAGCAATCTTACAATTTTATTCTAACTATTTTGTCTCCAGTAGTTCAGCAATCTTACAATTTTATTCTATCTGTTTGTAAACAATGTATTTTAACTATTTTGTCTCCAGTAATCTCACTATTTTATTCCATCAGTTTGTAAACAATGTACTTTAACTATTTTGCCTATTTTAACTGCAGTAGTTTTTATCTCTAATGTACAATGTTCTTTCTTTACTTATCTATTATATTAACTTTAATGTACTTTATTATATATGAGACAATGCTTAAATAAATAACAGTAACAAAGCAACTTCTATTGTATAAAGACATCTTTTATTCTGTCTTCAAGACTCAGTACAGCAAATGAAAGCAATGGGGAGTATTGTTTACAAACAGATAGCCCAGATCGTGCTCTTCTGCACCCACTTAATTCGACCCTCCCTTGAAAAAACATGCGTGAGCATGTTTTTTCAAGAGAGGGTTACGTACCTGGACAAGATATAAACAAGGGTTAACATACATAGTAAGTAATTTGTACAATTTTAATAACAAATTGGCAAAAACATAATCTTGTATTTCACAAACGTACCAATTATACTGTAAAATACTTTTAACAAGATAGAAAAGCATAGCATTGGTAATTCTACATTACTGACATTTTAAATGAAATAAATTTCTGTTTGAATTTAGGAGATTGTTCTTTCTTAAATTTCACCAAGTAAATGTTTAAAATAACAAATTGGTACAACATCATCGGGAAACATACCATAAAATAATACTTTTAACAAGATAAATAGGGTTGGTAACATTTCCTAAGTGAAATAATTTGAATTTAGGAAAGAGTTCTCTTTCTTAAATAGTGCAATACGTGTACTTCTTAAAATAATCTAAAACGTTACTGTAAAAACTTTTAAGAAAAGTTAAATAATTTGAATTTATGAACAAGTTCTTTCTTAAATCATGCAGTGCAAGGAAACATCCTACTAGTACCAACTTTTATCAAGAGAAATGTTTTTGAATTTAGGAAAGAGTTCTATAAGTCAACCAGTTTTAAAAATCTGAAACTTTCACAATCAGCAATATTACAAATATAAGTGTAACAAACATTGTACAGCTCTGGTTACTTTTCTGTTCATAAAACACAGGAGAAAGGCATAGCATTGGTAATTCTAAATTACTGACATTTTAAGTGAAATAATTTGAATTTCGGAAAGAGTTCTCTTTCTTAAATTCCATATTGCAAAAGATTACTAATTACAGTGTAAAAGTGTTCTTTCTTAAATTCATGCAGGGTGACCAGCAACAAATATAAGAGTTACATACATAGTATAGCACTGGTTACTTTCTGTTCAGAAAACACAAGAGAAAGGCATTTCACAGGATGTTTTTGTTATTCTAAATGAAATTAAAAAGGAAACCTATAGCATTGATAAATTTGCAATAGAATGTGTTGAGCTTGTTTAGGCAGATCGTGGATCCCTTCATTGTTGGTTATGTGTTGTTAAGCAGTAGGTATCCCAAGATGAAGCGAACATATTTAAGACTGGGTCATCAGTAGGTTACAGCAGGAAATGACTCGTCTTGGAGGTGGCAAGCATCCCTACAGGGGAAAAAAACAAAATGAAAACTCATTTAAAAAGAATTCTTGAATAACTTTGGTGTTCAAAGGAATTGTGTAGTACTTCGTTCATATCATTCGAGTCTGCTTCACGGAACTTACGTTTATCTGTGATGAAATTTGACACAGTTTAACAAGACGGAGGCATAGAATTGGCTATTCTCAAAAATTAATGCTGAGGTTCTGCAATGTTAAGTTGAAGATTTTTGAATTAAGGAAATAGTTATTGGCTGAATTCTAGATCTCATCAGTTAATGCCTGTAAACAAGGTGTATTCTGTAGGTGTAATTTGGTCGTTTAAGACTTTAAAAGTATTTGAGGAGCAACCATCATGCATGTTAATGTTTGGTCTTCATCGACACCCTGTACTTAAATTGCTACATCAATATGAAGTCAAAACAGAATTTTGGGAATGCCAACAGGAAATAAATGTATTTCTTAAGAAATCATTCAGCTTTGTCTAATCTGTGTGCCAAATAGCAAAGTCTCTGCTATTGATGACTACACCTGCCATTTAAAAGATCTTCTAAAAACCAAATACCTTTTAAAACAGACATATGTACAGATTGATTTTCTAAACCATTCATTCAGGATTTTAACCAAGTTATTAAAATGGGTTTTACTGGTTTGCAGGGTTTATACTCAAAATGTGGGCCAAGTTTTTAACCCTCCTATTATCAGTGTTGTTCTTAACAAAGTTGACCCATACTTCAAAATGTCACAACCATGACATTTGGAGGCACACACTGTACATATAGCAGGAGTTATCCACAAAATACCATGTGGCACACTTGGTTTGTGTGAAGGTCGGAACATTTTGTTTTTGTGCCAGGGGTATTTTGGGGTATTCATGTATCACTCTTGTGTACAGTATGCAATATTTTAAGGCATGCATAGAAAAAGCATTGCGTATTTATCAGACACAAGTTTTTGTGGCATTTTGGAGACTGCATGTATACAAGGGTTGAGAAAACTTACTTTTTCCCCTCACTGATCTCCAATCGGTTTATACAGTACTGATGTCATCTAGGCCTTGATTGCAGGTGTAAACAGGGCAGCAAATTGCATTGTAGTCATTTCTCTCAACAATCTGTACAAAGATAAAGTTGCCCATTTATTTCAACACTCGTTCTCATGGTTGGTGACCACAGATTTCAGTACCCTCCTGTGCCATTGCTACATACATGTATACTACTCAAAACAATTTAGGGAACACCGGATTTTTAACATCAAATAGGTTTGGGCCATGTGCAATGATGTCATGTACCAGCAATATTGACACAATGGCCGTGTTCAATCTGCCACACATGTCTAAATTCTTTGTTAACTCATCAATTCTGTGAAACATTGTGTTTATCTGAAATAAATGATCTTGCTTTAACTGAGATTATTCCGGTGTTCCCTAAATTGTTTTGAGATTTTTCCCTCGAAAAATTAGCAACAATTATTATTTAGATCTACCTAATGGTAAATGTTGATGCCTGGGCATTTGACAGGGGTTATCAAGAAAAGTCTTTCTAAAGGGTTAATAAAAATGTATACTACATGTACAACAACTAAACATTAGTGTCATTTAAAACTGTTTCAATTATACAAACAAAACCTAACTTTTGCTGAGGAATACGTGATTTTTGGAATCCTTCAAACTACATTTGTAACTTCCATCTTTGTGATTATAAGTAAGACATTATTCCTGGAATCTGGGATTTCAAATAACTGTTCAACTCATTTCAATGTGTTCATTAACAAGAACATTAAAAATGCTTTCAGATTTGTTTACTTTCATATTAACCCTAATCCCTTGGGTATTTTTACTAGAAAGTATCCTGAATCCGCCAGTGTAGATATTGGACATATCCTGAATCCGCCAAAATCCACCACAAAATTTCTGGTGGATTTTGGCAGATTCAGGATACCATGCTCACATGAAAATTTGTATAGTACAAAAATGTATGTTGCTGCATAGAATCCATCAAAATCTAACACATACAAGTGTTGGCTGTACATGTAACTAAAATACATCAACCAACATAACCAAGCAGTTAAAAACTATTGAAATCCTGAATCCATCAAAGTCCACCATATGCTCAATGTGGAGATATCCTGAATCCGCCGAAATCCTCCAAAACAGGGGGATGGATTTTGATGGATTCAGGGTGGTTAGGGTTAATGATGGCCAAGAAGCGCCTAGGTTTTTTACACATAGTTCAGAACAGTGGCCAACACTGCATTGCATTGTTAGCAACAGAATGTGGGTTCGAATCACGGCCGTGACACTTGTGTCCTTGAGCAAGACACTTAATCATAATTGCTTCTCTCCACCCAGGGGTTAAATGGGTACCTGTGAAGGCAGAGTTGGTTTGCTCTATATGCGCTAGAAATTGCAGCAATTGAGCTGTATACTCCCAGGGAGCTGAGATGGTTTCAGGAATGATTTATGAGCCTTATGAGCAGGGATAATAATATAATGCGCCTTGAGCACCACTTAGTTGGTGGATACGTGCGCTATATAAATCCCACACATTATTATTGCTTAATCACATTAAGCAGGCCTCGACAATTTTTTTCTTCTTAATTGCCCGATCGGGCAAGCTTTGGTCGCAGATTGCTTGCCCGAACTTGCCCAGCAAAAAGAGACCTAATTGAGACATGCATTTTGAGGAAATTATATCAGCAAATTAAGTGTCTACATTGCCAAACCTGGACTTATGTATTTTTATTTTTTAATTGACAACGTAGAATAAATAAGTATGTCAAATTTGAACTTCGTCATGCACGCAGTCACACGGAACCGGCGCGCTGATGACATTGACATCTTTATGCTTGTACTGGGAGTGCGGCTATAAGCCAGGCACTTCATGTATGACGTCACCAAGTGCAGGCTCATCACATGAGGCCCACTTACGAATTATCAATTCGTAAAAAAATGACATAATTTTGTAATATTTACACTAGTTGTCACAGCTACAATTCAATTAGCTGACACGGTAATTGTCACGCCAAAATTAAACACAATCAAAATGGAGTGGATCCCAGCCGTTTCCAAGAGAGGAAACACAAAGTAAACTATATTTTTGGCTTGGCAAATGGGTTCTCAACTGGGCGCCGGGCAATACCAGATCAAACACAGTGACGTCAGACACGAAGTGCCTGGCTTATAGCCGTACTCTAGTACCAGCGATGTATTTTTCCACAATGGGTTCACATAAAACTGTGTTGCTATGCTGAGTGCAGCAGCCGACAGCAACGTTAACAAGTACTTCACTCGGTCCACCGCGCAAACCAATACGGTGGGGCCGAGCGAGCGAACCATGAGTACAAGATTGTTTCCTTGGCTCCCTCGATTTTTAATTGTGCAGACAAATGCATGTAATAAGGAAACCAGTGTCAGTTAAGATGGCGCAACCACGACATGCACGACAATTGAGTGGATTTTTATAAGCTTAGATTTTATTAAATGCTTTGAACACTTTGTAGGTAATCACCAGTGGATTTAAACGGTAAAATGTTTATTTAATAAGTAATATAACTCATTAGTGTTTCAATAAGAACACTTGCCCGATCGGGCAGACCATTCAGAAGTCCAGGTTGCCCGACAAAATTTCACCGTGTCCCGGGCAATCGGACAGGCGATTTGTCGAGGCCTGCATTAAGGTTTTGGGTCGATTGCAGACTAGGCTTGGGCGGTTCCGGCGGGTACCCGGTTCTACCCGATTCCAAATTAAAAATCGGAACCACGGTTCCACTCTTTTAAAGAACCGGGTACTCGCAAGAGTCGGTTCCGGAACAGAGTCCTTCAAAGAGCCGAGTCCCAGAGCCGGCTGGGAGCCGAATCCCAGTCAGAGCCGGCTCCAGCAAAATACCCGACTCTGACTGGACCAACCCGGCTCCGATTGAAATACGCAGTTTTCTGAGCTCCAACTCTAGAGCCGAGAACCGGCTCCAGTCAAAATACCCGATTCTCTTTGATGAGTGACCGACAAAATGTAACTCTAGACCACGGCAAACTTGCGAAGGCGCCACATATACAACTGAAGCAAACCGCAATGTCTGTGCGTTAGTAGTATCATTGTGCGTCACTGAGTTGTTTATAAAGTGGCCCCATAACATGGATACTTTGGTTATAATAGAGATAGAGATGTTGCTACAAATGTTGACAGCACGTGTCTTGAGAAGTGGAGTGATCATGGGGGCCCCGTAATATGGATAAACTTGTCACGAAGTTAACAGTCATGTTGCTTGTGTTCTTTGTGTACTTTCAATACGGCAAAACGACATGGACGGTACGGTACCTTGTAGGGGGTGGTGCAATTGCTTAATTGCTCCAACCCCTGTTTATAAATTGGCCCCATAACATGGATACTTTGGTTATGGAAATGTTGTTAAAAATGTTGACAGCACGTGTCTTGTGAAGTGGAATGATCAAGGTGGCCGGCCCCGTAATATGGATAATCTTGTGACGAAGTTAGTCATGTTGCTAGTGTTCTTAATGTAATTTCAATAGGCATGGACGGTAGTACGGTACCTTGTGCATAGGGGTGGTATAATTGCTTAATTGCTCCAACAGGCCTTGTCTTTTAAGGTGCGCGATCGCGCACCATCGCGCGCCTAAAATCACTTTGAGGCGCGCCAAAAAACACGCACCTACGTTCAGTAAACCTTTAAAACCGCGCGCCTCGCTGACGTCAGCAGATCACTTCAGGCAATAGCGTATCGGGCCGATACGCTATAAATCGGCCGATATGTTATAATTTATTCCATGGTGAAAAAAAAACACCCCAAAATTTCCTTTGTTCAGTTCGAGAACTAATTGTGAACAACAATAATTTGTTGCCACTGAGGGATTTATTTCATCTTGTAGGGAGCTTAAATAATAATAAATAATAATAAAGTGCATTTATAAAGCGCTAAAACAATGTTTCTAAGCGCTGTACATAATTAGCATTTAGGTTAAAGCAATTTAACAACAAAAAACAAAAAATTCAATGCAAGACAAAAAAGAAAAAAGAATCAGTTAAATAAAAAGGTCTTGAGCCTAGATTTGAAAGAACCGATAGAGGGCGCATTTCTCACAACACTCGGAAGACTATTCCACAAATGTGGAGCTGCAACAGCAAAAGCCCGGTCACCATATCTTGTCTTGCTTCGCAAGACAAGCTTTATTGATACATTTTAATTGGCCGGCAACTGTTTCTTTTCAAGAGAATGTGTTTGATGCACCGCATTTGCAACTGTGGGGCCTGCCGCGATCTATTTATGGCATTCAACGTTAAACACATTGACACTGGTTCAGCTACCACACTGCTTAGGTAAAAGCCAGGCAGAGTCGGAATAAACACCGCAAAAGTGAAGTCTATAAAAAGTGTCTGTCGTGAGTTACTATGATCATGGAGGAAGGAATGCTATGACATGTTTTCTCAAATAATTATTTCTGAAACAAAATCTACTGTCGGAATTTTTGTTTTGAGTTTAAGTTAAAAAACAACAACAAGAACAACAACCACCGGTAAACGGTGGTTGTTGAACATCTGATGTCCGCCGGGCGCCGGCCGCCAGCATAACTGAGTTCGACCATGGAAACAGTTTTGTCTTCATGGCATCAAAACATTTGTAAATCTCATTCTAGTATCATTTCCCAGCCACCACTTAAGAAGTTGTTATTGATGAGAACAATTTAAAAAGAAAAACAAAAATCGGAAATGCAAGACTTGATCGGCTATTCCCGGTCCTCAGGATATGTTGCACCGTGCAAACAGGCCTCCGTTTACTTTTAAATCAGGAGTAACGTTAAACACTTTCTAAAACTGTTTTTCTTCTTAATTTTTACATACCCGACCGCTATTTATTTATTGCCGAAAGCATTATTTCTGAGCTGAGATTCTCCGCCACAATACACAGAATTTAATTCTACAAAACAAAACATGCCAAAGATTTCTGAAGCTTTTCCGAGGTAAACAATTCACCAATAGTTTGCTCTCAGTCGAATAAATAGATGTTACCATTCTGCTCCATCCAGTCATAATTTTTTAAGTAGGTCTAGATTTATTGTTTTAAATTTTAGGCTTTGAAACAACTGATTACAGGCCCGTACGCAGGATTTTTTATGGGGTGGTGCGAATTTGTACTGATGGGACCAAAAATGCCTTGGGAAACTATATAACGTCGGTTTCGCGCCCTTTCATCTACATGTACAGGTAGGCTATATATAGCGTTAATTGTACATGATTCGATCTGGAAGATACGAAAGCGATTGCGCATATGACATGTAGTTTAGATAAACAACGGGGTGTTTTCATTTTCAAGTAATTTTCAAGTACAGATAACACATTGTTAAATTTAAACGCCTAAGCCAAGTCCATTTTCGTGTGCCAGTAGTACCGTTATTTCTACATCAAAATACCATTATTTACCCCGGAAAATGTGGACCTTTTGGTAATTTGGGGGGGTGCGTACGCACCCGTCGCACCCCCCCCCCCCTGCGTACGGGCCTGCATTAAAAGACGCATTTCTGCCAACAGTCGGAATTGATACATTCAACATTCCAAAGTCGGCAGACAGTTCTTTGATGTGAACCTGTGACCCAGAAATTGTGTCTTTTTGGTTGCCATTGTCTTGTTTCTTTTTCTTTTAAAATACTTTGAACAGACTGGAGCTGGATAATTCTAAGGCGTCTTTACAGCTGGCCTATGTTTTTTAAAAACTTAGCTGAGTTTTTTTTTATTTACGCAGTAACTGTGGACTTGGAATATAGAGCTCTTACCTACCTGCTGTCCAATTAAATACTTTATGAAACTATTTACCTGGGTGAAGCTTGCACTGAAGGGTTTCGTTTGTAAGAACCATTTTATTTCTAGTTTTGTCAAGTTTAATTTAAAGTAGGCATAAGTCAAGGAATATATTGTAATGTATTAATGGATTTTTTAAAATCATATCTGGCTTTGAATTATTGATAAAAACGATTAACTTTACTCACACGTTTAAAGCTACAAACTAACAACGATCCAATGTAAAGTGAATAAAACAATAATTAAAACAACATGAGTCATGTAGGCTCTACTCCATTTTATATTTAAAAATGGGTTTGATATTAGTTAAGAAAAATGTGACAGAATTACATGTGCACATGTAAACATGTTAAAACCTACCAATTGAAAAGCAAGAAATATTTTTATGTCTAAAAAAAATATGGTTTTGTCTGACAAATTATATCATGCAATATGCCCCTAAATAGCCTCAGATTGCACCAGAGAGCATCTACAACCTCAAAATTTCCCATGGTCCTTAAGCTATGCGCTCGCAGATTCGTGTCATACAAATGTCCCTACGCTATAATTTCATCCTGGCTAGAACACTGAAAGCGTCCTTTCTTTATTCTACCACGTCTATACTGAGCTGAGGCAAGGTTTGCAGCTGACCAAACCTGATTCCACACGATTCGGTGAACCAAAAGTAAAACAGCTCGCCTAGGCCAACTTTTACCAGTCTAGGCGAGCTGTTTTTCACTCGCCTGCATTTTATTAAAGACAAGGCCTGCTCCAACCCCTGAAGCATGTGCATGCAAAGCCATGGCATGTACTCGCACGGCTTGTAACGTTGTTTGCTAACGGTAGGATAATGAAACAAATCTCTAACTTAGCTTAAAGTTTCCAAAAAGTTTCTTTAAAGTCTCTGAAACATATTTTAAAGTAAACAACATTATCATCACTGCATTTGCGGTTGAAAATTGAAACACCTTCGTTTCGTATGAGGGACACAACGAAGTTTGAATAGACCGTGGGGCCGCCTATGTTTTATTTTATTTTTGTAATCCTTATGTTTTTCTTTGAATCTCTTGGAACCGGTTCCGACTGAACCGAAGTCTTTTGGAACCGAACCGGTTCCAGAAATTGTGGAACCGTAAGCCTATTGCAGACATTTCAAAATGTTGACAAACATCAACTATTTGCTAAAGTCTTGACTCCAGACTGGTTGGTTCAAAGAAATAAAGTATACAACCGCCACTTGTCTATCCAAATATGACAAATATCACAGATTGGAAAGAATGTCGTTTTTAAGGTTTTTTTTTTTTTTTTTGCAACTACTAGCCAGTTAAAAATTATTCCATCAATTTTTGGGGGCACAAAGGATTTTAAAATCCACTTTTATGATGGTTTCGGACTTGATCTCCCTTCAGAAAATAGAAGGATCCTATTATAGTTGCCATTGCGCATATACAATGACTGTGTTGGTCACTAATGGGGGAGTTGACAATATCAGAGTGACATGACTGAGGAAGTCATCATATACCAAAAATGCCAGATTTTTCATGAAATAATTATCCTGGAATAATTTGAAGTACATGTCCATCACCCATATGTTCTCCACCTTACTAGGTAGGTAAGATTACATTATTGGTTATATTTAATGAGAAAAAGTGGCGGTCGAATACGACATTCTACCCCACAGATTTTCCTTTGAAAGATGATAGAGGACACACTTAATGAGAGGAAAGTGTAGTCCTGTGAGGATTGGAAATGATATTTTGGGAGATTTTGCTTCCCTCCTGTTTGTTGACAAATTATCAAAATTTATTTAACTTGGGCGAAAAAGCAAAACAGAAACATCTTAATATGCTGACTTACGTTTAAAGGGAAGGTGCAGTATTGATCATGACCACATTATCTGAAAGCTAACTTGATGTGAAGTAGGTAAATGTACTGAAAAACAATGGAGTAAAAACCTAACAGATATATAACAGTTTTGTTCTTTTCTCAATGTGGGAACCTATTGTAATGAAACTTTCTCAGGTTAGTTTTATGATTTATGATATTTCTTGAAAACTGGAGGATTGGAATGGATGTGCATTACCAATGTTGTACCTTCCCTTTAACTTGATAATATATCTCAAACTTACCACTAAGTTTCACAGAAATCCCTCAAGTGGATACATTCTGTAGCATGCTACACCGTTGAAGCTATCATGTTATTCTCACAACCCAGCCAGACTAATCTGTTGAAAGATTACAAAATCAATTTAACTACATCGTTTAGATTCAACTTCAAGCAAAAAATGCGATGTTTACAAATTTATGTACACGAAAAATAAGTTCACTCAACGTTTTTTATAAATTACAAAACTTTAAAAATTGGACCTTCCATTTCCACAATATTTGGCCGGTCTTTTTTATTTCACAGAGTGCATTCAGTGGGCCGCCAGCAATTACTATATCACGATTCTCTGGAAAAAATCAACCGATACATTTTTTAAAACTTAACCAGAATTTTTGGATGATGTTTTGTGACAGGCATGGATTTTTTTAAATGTACTTTTCTCTAAATCCAAATTGCCATATTTTGCTTTTTTGGATTATTTTCAGTACTAAATATACAGAAAAACCGGAAGTAGTCTCGAGACCAGTCTTGAGATATACAACACTGGTTTAAGGATGTCATACATGTATGCTTGAATTACAAAGGGGTAGAATGTCGTATCCAACCGCCACTTTTTCTCATTCAATATAACCAATAATGTAATATTCCCTAAGGTAGAGAACATTTGGATGATGGACATAAAATTATTCCAGGATATTTATTTCATGAAAAATCAAGCAATTTTGGTATATGAAGACTTTCTCATAGTAGGCATGTCAAACACACACACAGCACAGCCTGTCGTGTACATGTGCCTCGTAAAAACACTTGGTATTAAAAAATTGCCAACTTTTAACATGTTGTTACGATGTGAAATATCAATAAAATGAAGAAATAAACACCAGTATAGTGATGTGTGTTGTTTTATTATTCCATCATGTGTTTTGGGGGTTGATTGGGTCTGAAAATCTTGTATTAAACACCATTTGAAAAAACCTTCGATCGACCGTGATTCGCGGAAGCGCTGTTTTACCGTTATGGGACTTCAGCACTGAGCGCTTTTGATCCCCCTATGCCCTCGCAAAATGGTAGATTCCGATGGGTTCCTGTTAACGCCAGCCATCAAGATTCTAAAAATAGACTCGGAAAACCCATGCTTTCAGGGGCATGGTCGGAGATTTTCAAAATGGCGTCACGGAGTGGCAAGCAGCGTTGTTAAGGAATTTATCTTTTTCCCCAAAATACCTCGAAATATAAAATTTCCAAATGATTATAGTAAAGAAGAGAAGTTTAGCTCCATTTTGATATATAGCTTGTAAAGAAATTCAATGAGGAACGCCACGAAATCAAAGGCCAAACATGGGAATGCGTGATTTTTTCAGTTTCGAAATCACTGACCACGGCGATAACGCGGTCGAGCGTGTCGGGTTGGAGCAGCGATGAACTCGAGCTTCTGCTCTCAGAATATCGACTTCCATGTTATTTTTCGTTTTAAGTGTGCAGTTACTAGCAATCAAGAAAAATATATCCTATTTCAACACAGAAAATAAGATTAAACGAGGAAAAATCAGAAAACTTTGTTTTCATACTGCATGGGGGTCATGCACAATAAACGAAACGGCAATGTAATGAGTCACGTGATATATTGTAACTACAAACGCAATGCATACGTCACTGTCATTGATTTGTCGGCTGTTCTATCCTGTAGTGTTACTCCCCGTAAGTTTGATTTTTTTTATACCGGTTATTAAAATTAGATTTTAATTAGGCAGAATTTTTCATCATATTTTTTTATTTTCAACAGATCACTGGCAATGAGTTCCCAACTTAGCTTTTAGTACAAACAATACTTGTGCCAAATTTCAGGCTTGTCACATGAACCGTTCTCAAGTTAGAGCATTTATGCATATTAATTAGCTGGACTTGGTAATTATTCACGAAATCCATCTTGTCCCATGATGGGACCACAGCATAATGGACCATCTTTAACGAGCCCTATGTCCACAACTAAAAAGAAATGTGGCATTATTTTATGGGTTTGATTAATTTCCCTACCCAAATATTGGTAAAATTTAAAAATTGACTGACCAAATCTGCTAATTGATGTTGAAATATAACAGTAAAAACTTAAAATATTCAAATGTCCTCTTTTTTTACCAAAATGGCTGCAATCGCTATTTAATTTTGACCTCATTAATTTGCCATAACTCAAGAACGGTAATGTCCGATTATTATTTTTTTTTCAGATTTGTGTTTCTTTCATCAAGCCCTTCATGTTAAGATCCATTTGAAATGATTTACGCACAATATTAAAAATTGTGTGACCTGCCTACTCATAGTCATACATGTCAGTCTGATTGTGTCAACGTTAATAAGATTCTACTTTTAAAAATAAAAGTGGATTTTAAAAATGGATTTTGCTTTCTGTACCCCAAAAATCGATAGAATCTTTTTTAAAAAACTAGTTTATGGTTGGATACGACATTCTTTCTCATCGTGGTCAGGAGTATCAGTACCAACATAGCTGATGCCAGAGACAGACAATAAAATGGCTGCCATATAAGGCCAATGAAAGCTGATTACTAGTTTCTCGTCAGCGCCCGCACGTGATTTTGGCCCCGCACCAAAAAATTTCATTATGCCAAAATTTCATTATTTTGCAAAACATTTTTGGGAAAATCCGGAAAATCCGACGCAAACTACTCCCAAGCTAAAAGGAACCATTCCGATTGCGCGGTCGATGTTTTTGCAGCTTCGCTGTATCATGCAACATACCGGTCGTGCCCACCTTCCATACAGCTGGGCCCATGGGAAGCGCTGATCTGCCTAGCTTCACAGATTTGCGAAAGAAAACCCATGGCATGCAGGGTATATAGTGTACATGCAGCTGGTGCAGCCGCTGAGAGCCGGAATGACGCTCACAGGTCACACAAATTGCAACCTCGCTTCCAGATCGATACTATGTGCCCGGCCTATCCGGGTCGTGTATTGTCGCCGTGGTACGAGGTTGGTATTGATCGATCGCTGTCATGCCTTCAAGGTATGTTCATGTCGCTTGCATGCTGATGTGTCGGAAGGACAGGACTAGGCGCAAGTGAAATGGAACAGTAATTTGAAAATGACTGTACGGTAGACATGTGTCGCAAAAGGTCGTAGCCAGTCCTTCATGTCCTTCTCTTCACAACTCAATAGAACTGATATTGGCATCAAACTCACATTTCTGGGTGAATTTAGAACCTAAATCTGTTTCAAAATGGCAGTTTGTGTATGTATGGGTTGCATTTTCCTTGATGAAAAATAATGAATAATGAATAATGAAAAAAAAAACTCACCAAAATTTGATAAATGGCTGACGAGAAACTAGTAATCAACTTTCATTGGCCTAATGACAGTACTGTAGGCTCCAACTTAAATGCCTACACTTTCTAATGACATGGGCGCCATGAAGTTAAAATAATACTTTGTAAAGAATGATGAATATAACTGCCACTTTTCTATCAGAATATGACAAATAACGAAATATCAGACTGTCCTTTAAAAGACGAAAGAGGACGTACTTAAGAGAAAAAATGTATGCACATCCTGTGAGCCGTTTGCCGTTTTGTACACATCCTAGACATTGTGCACATGTGGTGGGTGGGTTTGACATTCTTTCCAATAATTAATACGTTACGTTTGTCTGTAAAAGGTTAACGTTTTTGTAGAAAATGGTATGATACTGATACAGTGATAGTAAAACCTTTCAAATTCAGTACACCAACGGCGATACACTATATGGCCACGATACTAGATGGCGAATAACGGTTCTCGCATGTCGGAGAACCAAATTCGTGCAACGGCCAACATTTTAAAATTCGATTGATAATTTCCCCCAATTTTAAAAACTAATTAAGTATGAGTACTTACCTAATAGATACTTTAGGTGAGGATGGTTTTTGTAGACTTATTAGCTCGATGTTTGTCGATTGATAATATTGACAAATCCGTCCACTCGTGTGTCTGTTCTGCACTTCTTCAGAGCGCCAACTTTAATTTGAACAATGTGGAGTTGTAGTCGGGTGACCTGACTCGTGCTGTGCATGCAGTGCATGCAATAGAGACAACTGGAACCTGTCTAAAGTACGATGATCTATTTTTTGTCAACCGCGTCCCCAAGGGATAGGCCAAGTTAATCTTACTTCCCTCGTACCCGGTACCACCGGTACAATCCACAAGATCTTCTAAGGCCAAACAAACAAACAAAATTTGAGTTGCCCTCCAGTGAAAATATTTGAAGGGGTCGGTCGGTTGGGATTTTTTTAATTAATTTTTTTTTTCTCCTTGAAATGCATTGGAACTGAAACCACATACCATGTTTTTCAAAGACAATGACCTAGCAGTATGCACAAGTACCTAAAGAATAAAAAGACATCACACATTCAACTTTATAATAATCTTTCAACAACTTAATTTCAACATTTCATACACTTGTTTCTAGCACTTTTGTTCTTAACAACTTTATGCATCCCATTGGTTGACATATGATATTAAGACATTTGTATACCTATCAGCAAGGAATTTTGCTTCAGAATAAAAGTATCCCAAGCATTTTTGTTGTACTTTTCGCTGTGATTGACACAGCAAATGCATCCATGACCATATTGCGTGCAATGCTCAACATGCAACATGTGAGTAGCCATTCGATTTGAAAACATGTAGATTGAGTCTTGGGTACCGGTAAATTTACCGGTAAAAAAAGTGGAAAATTTCACAAATCAAACGTATTATGTTTTATACAAAGAAAATTGGTAAGTTTCATTAATAAATAGGCCTATGAATGACGGGGAAAAAATAAGAAGAAAAAAACCCGACCCGAGATTTCAGCTCTTTTGGGTCGGTCGGTAGGAGGGCAACTCAACATCTTTTTTTTTTTTGGCCTTATGAAGGAAATTGCAAAGTGCCGCGTTTTCGCAACCCTAACCAGAAAATTGTTTCCGACGTCATATTCTTGACCAGAAACAAGACGGCGTAGCTACGCGAATAAACTTAAATAAATTTAGGAATAAACGAGGAATAAACTTGAAAGATATATGTCTACTGGCATACGAATCATTTTATCATGTTTTAACAAGTAATTAAAAAACTTTCGTTACTTTTTACAATCCGCCAAACTAAACCGATCATCACAAACTTTGGTTCACATTTGGTCAGAACAATAACGTCATCGCAGCACAACCGAACGCTTCACCAATGACCAAGGCTCAAACATGTTTCTGGTTACGGTCGCGAAAACGTGCCCCGATTGCTTATCGTCAACACACACACATATACTTGTTCATCAGAAACCTAAAATAAAAACTAACAAAAATTAATGAACTGCAGCTTCGCCACTGTTTTTTTATTTGTCTATTTTTCTTATCAAAAATACCATTTGGAAAAAACTTTAACAGTATTGTTTGACTAATTTTTTAAAAAAATGGTTAGATAGTTAGTTTTTAAAAAGGAGATGCACATGTCATTTTCATACAATGTTCATGCAACATCCAAGAATGTTATGGACACAATTTGGGCCATATAGCATACTTTTAGATAGGCCTAGTTTCAATACAGCGAAGGTGATTGGTGATCAGCTGTTATTCACCATTGCTGATTCAACAATTGTAGGGAATAACAGAATAAACTTTAAAATGACAAAACGTTTAATTCATGGCTCGCAGATGCTGGACCAGAATGGCATTTAGAAGCTGGACCAGATCGTGGCATATTTATAGGCCTACTGAGATGCAAAACGGCGTGGGGTGGTTTGCGCCGGCCTACGGGCCCTGGAAGTTTGGGTTCTAGACACCTCAGTGCCAGTGGCGTAGCTGGCTATGTTCGCTAGGGGGGGGGGGGGGGCGAAACGGATCCCAGGGGGCCCACCAAAAAAATTACTGTACAGATTTTTAGGGCCCCCTCTTTACCTGGGGCCGTCAGGCAACTACCCTTTGCCCTTATAAAAGCGCCCTGTATACAGGGCCGGATTTATAAGGGGCAAGCCATTGCCCGGCCCCCTGCCAGAGGGCCCCAGACTAAGGACTTCCTTTATAAAAATGTAATAATTATAAAATTAGTTTTATATTTTTTTCGAAGAAATGCGGTTTATCATTCATTTTAGTTCATTTTTTATTTGTCATGTAATTTAATTTCTATGTCGAGGGGCCTCCGAACCTGAAGTGCCCCGGGCCCCTCAAGGTCTAAATCCGGCCCTGCCTGTATAGTCCTGCCCGCCAGGGCCAGATTAGCCATTGGGCCGGTGGGGCCGGGGCCCAGGGGCCCTTGGCTCTCAGGGGCCCTTCGGGGAAACTGGACCGCGCGGCGCGGTACTGGGTTTGAGGCCCTGACAAGCGCTCCTGGGGCCCGCCTTCAGGCCCCCCAGGCTGGAGGTCCCTGCTGGGGACCCCTTAAAGTGGGCCCTTGAGGACCTGCTACACCGCATACAAAGCCCAGCTTTGTACGGTGTGGCTAGCAGGGGCCCTTGTCTCACAGGCCCTTGGGGGAACTGGGACACGAGGCCTAAAATGAAATGTATAGGTTAATCAAATATCAAATGTGTGTGGCCCCGCCCTCCTCTGTACAGTAGTGGTTCTCGCTGGGTCTGAGCCTCAAACGCAGGCTCCTGGGGCTGGGGCCCTCCAGGTTGGGTTCAGTGGGCCTTTGAGGACCACTGCTCCACCGCATTGTGAAGCAGTGGTCCTCAAAGGGCCCACTTTGAGAGGTCCCATTGAGGAGGGGGCCTCAGGGGCCTTGAAAATGATCGGCCTAGTGGGGGTTAATCCGTCCCTGCCCGCTGGGGCCCGCCAGTCAGTCCCATAAGCATGTGAAAAAATTGCATGTGTTAGGGGCCCACTTATTCTGGAACTGGAGCCAGGGGCGGCCGCCCCTGCCCCCGCTAGCTACGCCACTGCTCAGTGCTGCACATTTGGGGCATATTTCAAACATGAAATCTTTGCAAAGGGTACAGAGAATAAATGTGAAAATATGGCAGAATTGTGTAATAATAGGGGAAATAGTGGGGATCCTAGCGGGGGTGAGGTGCGTTCCAATGGCGCACCCAGGATTTTGTCTTGGGGGGGTGCTCAAAGAAAATTTTACTCTCACAAATCAACTAGGCCTTGTATGTATATGTACGTATGTATGTAATTTTACTCTCACAAATCAACTAGGCCTAGTATGTATATGTACGTATGTATGTAATTTTACTCTCACAAATCAACTAGGCCTAGTATGTATATGTACGTATGTATGTAATTTTACTCTCACAAATCAACTAGGCCTGGTATGTATATGCACGTATGTATGTAATTTTACTCTCACAAATCAACTAGGCCTAGTATGTATATGTACGTATGTATGTAATTTTACTCTCACAAATCAACTAGGCCTAGTATGTATATGTACATATGTATGTAATTTTACTCTCACAAATCAACTAGGCCTGGTATGTATATGTACGTATGTATGTAATTTTACTCTCACAAATCAACTAGGCCTAGTATGTATATGTACGTATGTATGTAATTTTACTCTCACAAATCAACTAGGCCTGGTATGTATATGTACGTATGTATGTAATTTTTACTCACAAATCAACTAGGCCTGGTATGTATATGCACGTATGTATGTAATTTTACTCTCACAAATCAACTAGGCCTAGTATGTATATGTACGTATGTATGTAATTTTACTCACAAATCAACTAGGCCTTGTATGTATATGCACGTATGTATGTAATTTTACTCTCACAAATCAACTAGGCCTAGTATGTATGTACGTATGTATGTAATTTTACTCTCACAAATCAACTAGGCCTAGTATGTATATGTACGTATGTATGTAATTTTACTCTCACAAATCAACTAGGCCTATAGTATGTATATGTACGTATGTATGTAATTTTACTCTCACAAATCAACTAGGCCTGGTATGTATATGTACGTATGTATGTAATTTTACTCTCACAAATCAACTAGGCCTAGTATGTATATGTACGTATGTATGTAATTTTACTCTCACAAATCAACTAGGCCTTGTATGTATATGTACGTATGTATGTAATTTTACTCTCACAAATCAACTAGGCCAAGTATGTATATGTACGTATGTATGTAATTTTACTCTCACAAATCAACTAGGCCTAGTATGTACGTATGTATGTAATTTTACTCTCACAAATCAACTAGGCCTAGTATGTATATGTACATATGTATGTAATTTTACTCTCACAAATCAACTAGGCCTAGTATGTATATGTACATATGTATGTAATTTTACTCTCACAAATCAACTAGGCCTAGTATGTATATGTACGTATGTATGTAATTTTACTCTCACAAATCAACTAGGCCTTGTATGTATATGTACGTATGTATGTAATTTTACTCTCACAAATCAACTAGGCCTTGTATGTATATGTACGTATGTATGTAATTTTACTCTCACAAATCAACTAGGCCTTGTATGTATGTATCGCATGTATGTAATTTTACTCTCACAAATCAACTAGGCCTAGTATGTATATGTACGTATGTATGTAATTTTACTCTCACAAATCAACTAGGCCTAGTATGTATATGTACGTATGTATGTAATTTTACTCTCACAAATCAACTAGGCCTATAGTATGTATATGTACGTATGTATGTAATTTTACTCTCACAAATCAACTAGGCCTGGTATGTATATGGTAACGTGTATGTAATTTACTACTCACAAATCAACTAGGGCCTAGTATGTATATGTACGTATGTATGTAATTTTACTCACAAATCAACTAGGCCTTGTATGTATATGTACGTATGTATGTAATTTACTCTCACAAATCAACTAGGCCAAGTATGTATATGTACGCATGTATGTAATTTTACTCACAAATCAACTAGGCCTAGTATGTATATGCATGTATGTAATTTTACTCACAAATCAACTAGGCCTAGTATGTATATGTACATATGTATGTAATTTTACTCTCACAAATCAACTAGGCCTAGTATGTATATGTACATATGTATGTAATTTTACTCTCACAAATCAACTAGGCCTAGTATGTATATAACGTATGTATGTAATTTTACTCACAAATCAACTAGGCCTTGTATGTATATGTACGTATGTATGTAATTTTACTCACAAATCAACTAGGCCTTGTATGTATATGTGTAACGTATGTATGTAATTTTACTCACAAATCAACTAGGCCTTGTATGTATATGTACGTATGTATGTAATTTTACTCTCACAAATCAACTAGGCCTAGTATGTATATGTATGCATGTATGTAATTTACCTCACAAATCAACTAGGCCTATAGTATGTATATGTACTTATGTATGTAATTTTACTCTCACAAATCAACTAGGCCTTGTTGGTATATGTACGTTTTTATGTAATTTTACTCTCACAAATTTAATTGGCCTTTTATTTATATTTAAATGTATGTAATTTTACTCTCACAAATCAACTAGGCCAAGTATGTATATGTGCATGTATGTAATTTTACTCACAAATCAACTAGGCTAGTATGTATATGCAATGTATGTATGTAATTTTACCTCACAAATCAACTAGGCCTTGTATGTATATGTACGCATGTAATTGTACTCTCACAAATCAACTAGGCCTAGTATGTATAATGTACGTATGTATGTAATTTTACTCTCACAAATCAACTAGGCCTTTTGTATGTATGCACGTATGTATGTAATTTTACTCATCACAAATCAACTAGGCCTTGTATGTATATGCACGTATGTATGTAATTTTACTACTCACAAATCAACTAGGCCTTGTATGTATATGTACGTATGTATGTAATTTTACTCTCACAAATCAACTAGGGCCTTGTATGTATATGTACGTATGTATGTAATTTTACTCTCACAAATCAACTAGGCCTAGTATGTATATGTACGTATGTATGTAATTTTACTCTCACAAATCAACTAGGCCTTGTATGTATATGTACGTATGTATGTAATTTTACTCTCACAAATCAACTAGGCCAAGTATGTATATGTACGTATGTATGTAATTTTAAACTCACAAATCAACTAGGCCCAGTATGTATATGTACGTATGTATGTAATTTTACTCTCACAAATCAACTAGGCCTAGTATGTATATGTACGTATGTATGTAATTTTACTCTCACAAATCAACTAGGCCAAGTATGTATATGTACGTATGTATGTAATTTTACTCTCACAAATCAACTAGGCCTGGTATGTATATGTACGTATGTATGTAATTTTACTCTCACAAATCAACTAGGCCTTGTATGTATATGTACGTATGTATGTAATTTTACTCTCACAAATCAACTAGGCCTATAGTATGTATATGTACGTATGTATGTAATTTTACTCTCACAGATCAACTAGGCCCAGTATGTATATGTACGTATGTATGTAATTTTACTCTCACAAATCAACTAGGCCAAGTATGTATATGTACGTATGTATGTAATTTTACTCTCACAAATCAACTAGGCCTAGTATGTATATGTATGTAATTTTACTCTCACAAATCAACTAGGCCAAGTATGTATATGCACGTATGTATGTAATTACTCTCTCAAATCAACTAGGCCCAGTATGTATATGTACGTATGTATGTGTAATTTTACTCTCACAAATCAACTAGGCCTAGTATGTATATGCACGTATGTATGTAATTTTACTCTCACAAATCAACTAGGCCTAGTATGTATATGTACGTATGTATGTAATTTTACTCTCACAAATCAACTAGGCCTAGTATGTATATGTACGTATGTATGTAATTTTACTCTCACAAATCAACTAGGCCTAGTATGTATATGCACGTATGTATGTAATTTTACTCTCACAAATCAACTAGGCCTAGTATGTATATGTACGTATGTATGTACTTTACTCACAAATATCAACTAGGCCTAGTATGTATATGTACGTATGTATGTAATTTTACTCTCACACATCAACTAGGCCTTGTATGTATATGTAACGTATGTATGTAATTTTACTCTCACAAATCAACTAGGCCTAGTATGTATATGTACGTATGTATGTAATTTTACTCTCACAAATCAACTAGGCCTAGTATGTATATGTACGTATGTATGTAATTTTACTCTCAGAAATCAACTAGGCCTAGTATGTATATGTACGTATGAATGTAATTTTACTCTCACAAATCAACTAGGCCTTGTATGTATATGTACGTATGTATGTAATTTTACTCTCACAAATCAACTAGGCCTAGTATGTATATGTACGTATGTATGTAATTTTACTCTCACAAATCAACTAGGCCCAGTATGTATATGTACGTATGTATGTAATTTTACTCTCACAAATCAACTAGGCCTAGTATGTATATGTAATGCATGTATGTAATTTTACTCTCACAAATCAACTAGGCTTAGTATGTATATGCACGTATGTATGTAATTTTACTCTCACAAATCAACTAGGCCTAGTATGTATATGTACGTATGTATGTAATTTACTCACAAATCAACTAGGCCCATGTATATGTACGTATGTAATTTACTCTCACAAATCAACTAGGCCTGGTATGTATATGTACGCATGTATGTAATTTTACTCTCACAAATCAACTAGGCCTAGTATGTATATGTACGTATGTATGTAATTTTACTCATCACAAATCAACTAGGCCTAGTATGTATATGTACGTATGTATGTAATTTTACTCTCACAAATCAACTAGGCCTAGTATGTATATGTATCGTATGTATGTAATTTTACTCTCACAAATCAACTAGGGCTGGTATGTATATGTACATGTATGTAATTTTACTCACAAATCAACTAGGCCTAGTATGTATATGTACGTATGTATGTAATTTTACTCTCACAAATCAACTAGGCCTGGTATGTATATGCACGTATGTATGTAATTTTACGCTCACAAATCAACTAGGCCTAGCATGTATATGTACGTATGTAATTTTACTCACAAATCAACTAGGCCTTGTATGTATGTACGTATGTATGTAATTTTACTCTCACAAATCAACTAGTATGTATATGTACGTATGTAATTTTTACTCTCACAAATCAACTAGGCCTAGTATGTATATGTACGTATGTATGTAATTTTACTCTCACAAATCAACTAGGCCTGGTATGTATATGTACGTATGTATGTAATTTTACTCTCACAAATCAACTAGCCCTAGTATGTATATGTACGTATGTATGTAATTTTACTCTCACAAATCAACTAGGCCTGGTATGTATATGTACATATGTATGTAATTTTACTCTCACAAATCAACTAGGCCTGGTATGTATATGTACAATGTACGTATGTATGTAATTTTACTCTCACAAATCAACTAGGCCTAGTATGTATATGCGTACGATGTATGTAATTTTACTCTCACAAATCAACTAGGCCTTGTATGTATATGCGTATGTATGTAATTTTACTCTCACAAATCAACTAGGCCAATTATGTATATTTAAGTATGTATGTAATTTTACTCTCACAAATCAACTAGGCCTAGTATGTACGTATGTATGTAATTTTACTCTCACAAATCAACTAGGCCTAGTATGTATATGTACATATGTATGTAATTTTACTCTCACAAATCAACTAGGCCTAGTATGTATATGTACATATGTATGTAATTTTACTCTCACAAATCAACTAGGCCTAGTATGTATATGCACGTATGTATGTAACTTTACTCTCACAAATCAACTAGGCCTTGTATGTATATGTACGTATGTATGTAATTTTACTCTCACAAATCAACTAGGCCTTGTATGTATATGTACGTATGTATGTAATTTTACTCTCACAAATCAACTAGGCCTTGTATGTATATGTACGTATGTATGTAATTTTACTCTCACAAATCAACTAGGCCTTGTATGTATATGCACGTATGTATGTAATTTTACTCACAAATCAACTAGGCCTATAGTATGTATATGCGTATGTATGTAATTTTACTCTCACAAATCAACTAGGCCTTGTATGTATATGCGTATGTATGTAATTTTACTCTCACAAATCAACTAGGCCTTGTATGTATATGCACGTATGTATGTAATTTTACTCTCACAAATCAACTAGGCCTAGTATGTATATGTACGTATGTATGTAATTTTACTCTCAAATCAACTAGGCCTAGTATGTATATGTACGTATGTATGTAATTTTACTCTCACAAATCAACTAGGCCTTGTATGTATATGCGTATGTATGTAATTTTACTCACAAATCAACTAGGCCTAGTATGTATATGCGTTGTATGTAATTTTACTCTCACAAATCAACTGGGCCTTGTATGTATATGTACGTATGTATGTAATTTTACTCTCACAAATCAACTAGGCCTTGTATGTATATGATGCATGTATGTAATTTTACTCTCACAAATCAACTAGGCCTTGTATGTATATGTACGTATGTATGTAATTTTACTCTCACAAATCTAGGCCTTGTATGTATATAAATGTGGTAATTTTACTCTCACAAATCAACTAGGCCTAGTATGTATATGTACGTATGTATGTAATTTTACTCACAAATCAACTAGGCCTTGTATGTATATGGCGTATGTATGTAATTTTACTCTCACAAATCAACTAGGCCTAGTATGTATATGCATTATGTATGTAATTTTACTCTCACAAATCAACTAGGCCTAGTATGTATATGTAACGTATGTATGTAATTTTACTCTCACAAATCAACTAGGCCTAGTATGTATATGCACGTATGTATGTAATTACTCAACAAATCAACTAGGCCTGGCATGTATATGTACGTATGTATGTAATTTTACTCTCACAAATCAACTAGGCTGTATGTATATGCACGTATGTATGTAATTTTACTTCACAAATCAACTAGGCCTTGTGTATGTATATGCACGTATGTATGTAATTTTACTCTCACAAATCAACTAGGCCTAGTATGTATATGTACGTATGTATGTAATTTTACTCTCACAGATCAACTAGGCCCAGTATGTATATGCACGTATGTATGTAATTTTACTCTCACAAATCAACTAGGCCTAGTATGTATATATGCGTATGTATGTAATTTTACTCTCACAAATCAACTAGGCCTAGTATGTATATGTACGTATGTATGTAATTTTACTCACAAATCAACTAGGCCAAGTATGTATATGTACGTATGTATGTAATTTTACTCACAAATCAACTAGGCCTGTATGTATATGTATGCGTATGTATGTAATTTTACTCTCACAAATCAACTAGGCCAAGTATGTATGTACGTATGTATGTAATTTTACTCTATCAACTAGGCCTAGTATGTATATGTACGTATGTATGTAATTTTACTCTCACAAATCAACTAGGCCTAGTATGTATATGTAATGATGTATGTAATTTTACTCACAAATCAACTAGGCCTAGTATGTATATATGCACGTATGTATGTAATTTTACTCTCACAAATCAACTAGGCCTAGTATGTATATGTACGTATGTATGTAATTTTACTCTCACAAATCAACTAGGCCTAGTATGTATATGCGTATGTAATTTTACTCACAAATCAACTAGGCCTAGTATGTATATGTACGTATGTATGTAATTTTACTCTCACAAATCAACTAGGCCTAGTATGTATATGCGTATGTATGTAATTTTACTCTCACAAATCAACTAGGCCTAGTATGTATATGCGTATGTATGTAATTTTACTCTCACAAATCAACTAGGCCTAGTATGTATATGTACGTATGTATGTAATTTTACTCTCACAAATCAACTAGGCCTAGTATGTATATGTACGTATGTATGTACTCTCTCACAAATCAACTAGGCCTAGTATGTATATGCACGTATGTATGTAATTTTACTCTCACAAATCAACTAGGCCTAGTATGTATATGTACGTATGTATGTAATTTTACTCTCACAAATCAACTAGGCCTAGTATGTATATGTAACGTATGAATGTAATTTTACTCTCACAAATCAACTAGGCCTTGTATGTATATGTACGTATGTATGTAATTTTACTCTCACAAATCAACTAGGCCTAGTATGTATACGTATGTATGTAATTTTACTCACAAATCAACTAGGCCCAGTATGTATATGTACGTATATGTAATTTTACTCTCACAAATCAACTAGGCCTAGTATGTATATGTACGTATGTATGTAATTTACTCACAAATCAACTAGGCTTAGTATGTATATGTACGTATGTATGTAATTTTACTCTCACAAATCAACTAGGCCTAGTATGTATATGTACGTATGTATGTAATTTTACTCTCACAAATCAACTAGGCCCAGTATGTATATGTACGTATGTATGTAATTTTACTCTCACAAATCAACTAGGCCTGGTATGTATATGTAATGCATGTATGTAATTTTACTCTCACAAATCAACTAGGGCCTAGTATGTATGTACGTATGTAATTTTACTCTCACAAATCAACTAGGCCTAGTATGTATATGTACGTATGTATGTAATTTTACTCTCACAAATCAACTAGGCCTGGTATGTATATGTACGTATGTATGTAATTTTACTCTCACAAATCAACTAGGCCTAGTATGTATATGTACGTATGTATGTAATTATACTCACAAATCAACTAGGCCTGGTATGTATATGCGTATGTATGTAATTTTACTCTCACAAATCAACTAGGCCTAGTATGTATATGTACGTATGTATGTAATTTTACTCTCACAAATCAACTAGGCCTTGTATGTATATGTACGTATGTATGTAATTTTACTCTCACAAATCAACTAGGCCTTGTATGTATATGTACGTATGTATGTAATTTTACTCTCACAAATCAACTAGGCCTAGTATGTATATGTACGTATGTATGTAATTTTACTCTCACAAATCAACTAGGCCTGGTATGTATATGTACGTATGTATGTAATTTTACTCTCACAAATCAACTAGCCCTAGTATGTATATGTACGTATGTATGTAATTTTACTCTCACAAATCAACTAGGCCTGGTATGTATATGTACATATGTATGTAATTTTACTCTCACAAATCAACTAGGCCTGGTATGTATATGTACATGTATGTAATTTTACTCTCACAAATCAACTAGGCCTAGTATGTATATGTACGTATGTATGTAATTTTACTCTCACAAATCAACTAGGCCTAGTATGTATATGTACATGTATGTAATTTTACTCTCACAAATCAACTAGGCCTGGTATGTATATGTACGTATGTATGTAATTTTACTCTCACAAATCAACTAGGCCTAGTATGTATATGTACGTATGTATGTAATTTTACTCTCACAAATCAACTAGGCCTTGTATGTATATGTACGTATGTATGTAATTTTACTCTCACAGATCAACTAGGCCTGGTATGTATATGTACGTATGTATGTAATTTTACTCTCACAAATCAACTAGGCCTGGTATGTATATGTACGTATGTATGTAATTTTACTCTCACAAATCAACTAGGCCTGGTATGTATATGTACGTATGTATGTAATTTTACTCTCACAAATCAACTAGGCCTAGTATGTATATGTACGTATGTATGTAATTTTACTCTCACAAATCAACTAGGCCTGGTATGTATATGTACGTGTATGTAATTTTACTCTCACAAATCAACTAGGCCTAGTATGTATATGTACGTATGTATGTAATTTTACTCTCACAAATCAACTAGGCCTGGTATGTATATGTACATATGTATGTAATTTTACTCTCACAAATCAACTAGGCCTGGTATGTATATGTACAATGTACGTATGTATGTAATTTTACTCTCACAAATCAACTAGGCCTAGTATGTATATGTACATGTATGTAATTTTACTCTCACAAATCAACTAGGCCTAGTATGTATATGTACGTATGTATGTAATTTTACTCTCACAAATCAACTAGGCCTGGTATGTATATGTACGTATGTATGTAATTTTACTCTCACAAATCAACTAGGCCTAGTATGTATATGTACGTATGTATGTAATTTTACTCTCACAAATCAACTAGGCCTAGTATGTATATGTACGTATGTATGTAATTTTACTCTCACAAATCAACTAGGCCTTGTATGTATATGTACGTATGTATGTAATTTTACTCTCACAGATCAACTAGGCCTAGTATGTATATGTACGTATGTATGTAATTTTACTCTCACAAATCAACTAGGCCTATAGTATGTATATGCGTAACGTATGTATGTAATTTTACTCACAGATCAACTAGGCCCAGTATGTATATGTACGTATGTATGTAATTTTACTCTCACAGATCAACTAGGCCAAGTATGTATATGTACGTATGTATGTAATTTTACTCTCACAAATCAACTAGGCCTAGTATGTATATGTACGTATGTATGTAATTTTACTCTCACAAATCAACTAGGCCTGGTATGTATATGTACGTATGTATGTAATTTTACTCTCACAAATCAACTAGGCCTAGTATGTATATGTACGTATGTATGTACTTACTCTCACAAATCAACTAGGCTTGTATGTATATGCGTATGTGTAATTTTACTCTCTCACAGATCAACTAGGCCTAGTATGTATATGCGTATGTATGTAATTTTACTCTCACAGATCAACTAGGCCTAGTATGTATATATGTAATGATGTATGTAATTTTACTCACAAATCAACTAGGCCTTGTATGTATATGTACGTGTATGTAATTTTACTCTCACAAATCAACTAGGCCTGGTATGTATATGCGTATGTATGTAATTTTACTCTCACAAATCAACTAGGCCTGGCCATGTATATGTACGTATGTATGTAATTTTACTCTCACAAATCAACTAGGTTGTATGTATATGTACATGCGTATGTATGTAATTTTACTCTCACAAATCAACTAGGCCTTGTATGTATACAATATGTATGTAATTTTACTCTCACAAATCAACTAGGCCTAGTATGTATATGTACGTATGTATGTAATTTTACTCTCACAAATCAACTAGGCCTTGTATGTATATGTACGTATGTATGTAATTTTACTCTCACAAATCAACTAGGCCTGGTATGTATATGTACATGTATGTAATTTTACTGTCACAAATCAACTAGGCCTAGTATGTATATGTATGTATGTATGTAATTTTACTCTCACAGATCAACTAGGCCAAGTATGTATATGTACGTATGTATGTAATTTTACTCTCACAAATCAACTAGGCCTTGTATGTATATGTACGTATGTATGTAATTTTACTCTCACAAATCAACTAGGCCTAGTATGTATATGTACGTATGTATGTAATTTTACTCTCACAAATCAACTAGGCTAGTATGTATATGTACGTATGTATGTAATTTTACTCAACAGATCAACTAGGCCAAGTATGTATATGTACGTATGTATGTAATTTTACTCTCACAAATCAACTAGGCCTTGTATGTATATGTACGTATGTATGTAATTTTACTCTCACAAATCAACTAGGCCTAGTATGTATATGTACGTATGTATGTAATTTTACTCTCACAAATCAACTAGGCCTTGTATGTATATGTACGTATGTATGTAAGTTTACTCTCACAAATCAACTAGGCCTAGTATGTATATGCACGTATTTATGTAATTTTACTCTCACAAATCAACTAGGCCTTGTATGTATATGTACGTATGTATGTAATTTTACTCTCACAAATCAACTAGGCCTAGTATGTATATGCGTATGTATGTAATTTTACTCTCACAAATCAACTAGGCCCCAGTATGTATATGTATGTATGTAATTTTACTCTCACAAATCAACTAGGCCTTGTATGTATATGTAATGTATGTATGTAATTTTACTCTCACAAATCAACTAGGCCTAGTATGTATATGCGTATGTATGTAATTTTACTCTCACAAATCAACTAGGCCCAGTATGTATATGTACGTATGTATGTAATTTTACTCACAAATCAACTAGGCCTTGTATGTATATGTACGTATGTATGTAATTTTACTCTCACAAATCAACTAGGCCTAGTATGTATATGTACGTATGTATGTAATTTTACTCACAAATCAACTAGGCCTAGTATGTATATGTACGTATGTATGTAATTTTACTCTCACAAATCAACTAGGCCTAGTATGTATATGTACGTATGTAATTTTACTCTCACAAATCAACTAGGCCTGGTATGTATATGTACGTATGTATGTAATTTTACTCTCACAAATCAACTAGGCCTTGTATGTATATGTACGTATGTATGTAATTTTACTCTCACAAATCAACTAGGCCTTGTATGTATATGTACGTATGTATGTAATTTTACTCTCACAAATCAACTAGGCCTAGTATGTATATGTACGTATGTATGTAATTTTACTCTCACAAATCAACTAGGCCTAGTATGTATATGTACGTATGTATGTAATTTTACTCTCACAAATCAACTAGGCCTACCGGGCCTGGTATGTATATGTACATGTATGTAATTTTACTGTCACAAATCAACTAGGCCTAGTATGTATATGTATGTATGTATGTAATTTTACTCTCACAGATCAACTAGGCCAAGTATGTATATGTACGTATGTATGTAATTTTACTCTCACAAATCAACTAGGCCTTGTATGTATATGTACGTATGTATGTAATTTTACTCTCACAAATCAACTAGGCCTAGTATGTATATGTATGTATGTATGTAATTTTACTCTCACAAATCAACTAGGCCTAGTATGTATATGTACGTATGTATGTAATTTTACTCTCACAAATCAACTAGGCCTAGTATGTATATGTACGTATGTATGTAATTTTACTCTCACAAATCAACTAGGCCTAGTATGTATATGTACGTATGTATGTAATTTTACTCTCACAAATCAACTAGGCCTAGTATGTATATATGCGTATGTATGTAATTTTACTCTCACAAATCAACTAGGCCTGGTATGTATATGCGTATGTATGTAATTTTACTCTCACAAATCAACTAGGCCTAGTATGTATATGCGTATGTATGTAATTTTACTCTCACAAATCAACTAGGCCTAGTATGTATATGTACGTATGTATGTAATTTTACTCTCACAAATCAACTAGGCCTAGTATGTATATGTACGTATGTATGTAATTTTACTCTCACAAATCAACTAGGCCTGGTATGTATATGTACGTATGTATGTAATTTTACTCTCACAAATCAACTAGGCCTAGTATGTATATGCACGTATGTATGTAATTTTACTCTCACAAATCAACTAGGCCTGGTATGTATATGTACGTATGTAATTTTACTCACAAATCAACTAGGCCTAGTATGTATATGCGTATGTATGTAATTTTACTCTCACAAATCAACTAGGCCTGGTATGTATATGTACGTATGTATGTAATTTTACTCTCACAAATCAACTAGGCCTAGTATGTATATGTATGTATGTAATTTTACTCTCACAAATCAACTAGGCCTGGTATGTATATACGTATGTATGTAATTTTACTCTCACAAATCAACTAGGCCTAGTATATGTATGCGTATGTATGTAATTTTACTCTCATCAAATCAACTAGGCCTAGTATGTATATGTACGTATGTATGTAATTTTACTCTCACAAATCAACTAGGCCTTGTATGTATATGTACGTATGTATGTAATTTTACTCTCACAAATCAACTAGGCCTAGTATGTAAATGTACGAATGTATGTAAATTTACTCTCACAAATCAACTAGGCCAGGTATGTATATGCAATGTATGTATGTAATTTTACTCTCACAAATCAACTAGGCCTAGTATGTATATGTACGTATGTATGTAATTTTACTCTCACAAATCAACTAGGCCTAGTATGTATATGTACGTATGTATGTAATTTTACTCTCACAAATCAACTAGGCCTGGTATGTATATGTACGTATGTATGTAATTTTACTCTCACAAATCAACTAGGCCTAGTATGTATATGTACGTATGTATGTAATTTTACTCTCACAAATCAACTAGGCCTAGTATGTATATGTAGGGGAGAGTGGGGTAAGTTGAGCCAATGTTGGGTAAAGTTGACATAAATTTAAAAATATCACCAGGGCCAGGATAGTAAATATACTGTCTTATAGACCAACTCATAACCTATGTACATTGGCAACATCAAGCATGTAGCATCACTCTGTAGTGTCAGTATGGGCCGACGAAAAAAAGAAGTCAAACGGCTCAATTTACCCCACCGATGGGGTAAGTTGAGCCATGCTGTGGGGTAAGTTGATCCACTATATTGTAAACGACAGAGGCTACTCGTCAGTTGACAAAAAACGGAACATCGTATGTTCAGTTTACATTGACTGTTGGTATAATAACATTTATTCCAATTATTTTATACTCAACCATCATTTAACTGCAAAATAACTGTTATTTATACAATTACAGAACTTTAAAGCACATAAGTAACATAATTTTGAAACTCAACACGCTTCAGTACGTACAATGAATTGCCATGCATGTATATGAAATTAGGTTCACCTTCTCTCGTACTCAGCCATTGTTTAAATTTCAGCAGAAACAACACAAATAGAACTTTGCTGTGGTGTAACACTCGGATAGAGAAAAGAACATTTATACAAGTCATTCAGTCTCTAACCAATATGAATTTATACAACACCTTTTCCTTCTTAAGATCACTATTGACCAATCAGAAACATATTAAAAGACACCAAGCTATATTTAATACATTAAGTTATCAAAATACACTAAGAGCATGGTATGGGGTAAGTTGATCCATGGCTCAACTTGCCCCATCACACGTGGCTCAACTTACCCCATACCACTTTCACTGACAAACTGATCAACTGTACAAAAGTAAAACATAATTAGGAAAAGAAAATAACCCATTATGAAAGACTATTATACCAAGTATCTAATGCAGCCTACAGATTAGAAAAGATCTTTACAGGGACTGTAACAGAAATTCATATATCTGGTTCCACGAGATTCACTTTTTCACCCTAAATTGAAACTTTTTGTCAGAGCATGCTTACCTTTGTCTTTATATACTCATGTCATAGAACAAAAAGAAAGTTATGTTGGTAGCTATCACTAGAGGGCAGCAAAACCGAGCTGTCTAAATCCATGGGGTAGCAGTAGGGGGTGGATCAACTTACCCCGTGGCTCAACTTACCCCACTCTCCCCTACGTATGTATGTAATTTTACTCTCACAAATCAACTAGGCCTGGTATGTATATGTACGTATGTATGTAATTTTACTCTCACAAATCAACTAGGCCTAGTATGTATATGTACGTATGTATGTAATTTTACTCTCACAAATCAACTAGGCCTAGTATGTATATGTACGTATGTATGTAATTTTACTCTCACAAATCAACTAGGCCTAGTATGTATATGTACGTATATGTAATTTTACTCTCACAAATCAACTAGGCCTGGTATGTATATGTACGTATGTATGTAATTTTACTCTCACAAATCAACTAGGCCTTGTATGTATATGTACGTATGTATGTAATTTTACTCTCACAAATCAACTAGGCCTAGTATGTATATGTACGTATGTATGTAATTTTACTCTCACAAATCAACTAGGCCTAGTATGTATATGTACGTATGTATGTAATTTTACTCTCACAAATCAACTAGGCCTGGTATGTATACTCACGTATGAATGTAATTTTACTCTCACAAATCAACTAGGCCTAGTATGTATATGTACGTATGTATGTAATTTTACTCTCACAAATCAACTAGGCCTAGTATGTATATGTACGTATGTATGTAATTTTACTCTCACAAATCAACTAGGCCTTGTATGTATATGAACGTATGTATGTAATTTTACTCTCACAAATCAACTAGGCCTTGTATGTATATGTACGTATGTATGTAATTTTACTCTCACAAATCAACTAGGCCTAGTATGTATATGTATGTATGTATGTAATTTTACTCTCACAGATCAACTAGGCCCAGTATGTATATGTACGTATGTATGTAATTTTACTCTCACAAATCAACTAGTATGTATATGTACGTATGTATGTAATTTTGGGTTGTATGTATGTATAATATGTATGGATGGATCTTCCCATTAGGAACTCGGTAACCTCCTATGGAGGGGCATAAACGCCAAGCTGGCAAGAGCCAATCTCACTCACACACAAACATTAGTGTATCGTCTATAATTACGAACTGCACAAATCAATCAATAAATTGTGATTCAGTAACTACCTACTTTCCATCAGTGGGCGGCAAATTCCATGAACAAGTGGGCGGCAAACCCAGATGCTACCGGTAATCTTTTTCTTTTTTTGTTGTTGCTAAAACGGTGTCACATAATAATTATTTATATCAGATTACTGTTAAAAAAATTAAATTAAAACCCTAACCTGGGCATGTATGTGATGTGTAATTTGGAAAGGGTAGGATTGCAGGCCTTTTTAATGCCCTGCACATAGCCGAGTTAAAGAAAAATGGAGAAAAGGAAGCAACACATGATAAAATAAGATTGGATCTGGTCGTTGCACCAGAGTTACATGTTCATGCATATTATTTCATTATACAACATCTAAAAATAAATCATTGTGAGTAAACAAAAATGTATTGCTTTTTCCTTACTTGTCCGGCATTCCCCTTAAAAAACACTTAAATTTGAAAAATGCCGGAACCACGTAAAATATAGTTTAGCCCGGACAAATTGGCACGTTGATTTCAAATGTTTATGTTATTGTTGCAAATTTAAACAATTATAGTGAGATTTCATGAGACATCATAATAAAATAATTTTGGCAGAAAGAAGAAAAAAAATGCGAGTGGCATAAGATGAAAAGAAATCCACCCTGCCGCCGGGCCGGAATAAAAAAAAATAAATAAAAAAAACATTTGCAACTTTTCTCCTCCCCCTCTCTCTCTTCTTTTTTTCCTTCTTCTTTTTGTCCCTTTTGTCTTCTTTTAAGCCCCCCGAGCCCCCCCCCCCCCCCTTGGGTGCGCCGTTGGTGCGTTCGCACACGACCACCCTCAGCCTTTAAGGAGATCATGAACCTTGGCCTAGAATAACAATGTAGCTTTGAGATTTATATCTGAAAAGGTCCCCAAAAGTTTAGCTTGCAAGACCTAAAGAAGTATCGCCCATGTTTTCATAAAATATTTCTCAGAATATTTAACAAAATCATGATTTAGTAGAAATTAAGCGCCTCAATTAATGAGTGAGGCTTAAATGTAAAACTTAGATTTGAAGAATGTGTGTCATTCTTAAATGTTTAGTTTTTCATTCTACAAGGGAATAATAACTTAATGCTCTGATGTAACATATGAGAAATACTAACAAAAACACGGCGATACAATCTTTAAAGGGACATACATCGTCAAGATCAGATCTGACTTTCAACAGGGCATGGAATCGGTGGCCTAGTTTAAGATGAACACAGTGACTGAAAATTACTAGGTCATTTATGCAGCAGCAACGGTTATGACCTTATTATAAATATGGGGTATTTTTTTCAGTCACAAAGTTAATCTTAAATTAGTACTCCGATTCCATGCCCTGTTAATCGTGACGATATTATCCCTTTAAACTCTCTATATATAATATTCACAAAGGACAAAGTACAACAGCTACACACACTAATGTTTTGTACAGTCTTTTATTTCTTTACTCCAAACAAGGACTTATAAAAAGTATGATTCCAGTCTTCACACGACACATACATAGAAAAGCAATAAATGTTATCAAGTAAAACTCAATAAGAATTTGTTTCAGTCATTGCATGACGCAAAACACAAACTACTAAAAGTGAAAATTAAATAGTTTGTAGAACAATGTCACAACCATTGGACCATTTAGACACATACATTATTTATAGATGAGCATGATGTAAGTCACGTCGTTTTAATTACATATTCATGAATTCACTTTCTATCTTTAACCACCAAGATATACAGTTTAAAATGTCAATCAATGGACATTATTTGAGCTCTGAAATTTCCATCAACACAATATGATAATGATATTATATCATGTAATTAGTATAAGGCTACATTACACAATATGATAATGATATTATATCATGTAATTAGTATAAGGCTACATTACACAATATGATAATGATATTATATCATGTAATTAGTATAAGGCTACATTACACAATATGATAATGATATATCATGTAATTAGTATAAGGCTACATTACACAATATGATAATGATATTATATCATGTAATTAGTATAAGGCTACATTACACAATATGATAATGATATTATATCATGTAATTAGTATAAGGCTACATTACACAATATGATAATGATATTATATCATGTAATTAGTATAAGGCTACATTACACAATATGATAATGATATTATATCATGTAATTAGTATAAGGCTATACGAGAATGACATTATATCAATATGAATATTAATGATTAAAATTAAAATCCCGGCATATCAGTGAATATAAATGGTTTGCTTGACAATCTGACATCTATCAAAAATACAATAACATAATGACGTCAAATCACGTGTAAGGTTATGACGTCATTAATTATATAAATCAACAGTTCATCGTGGTTCTGCAATTTCAGAACAGTTAAAAAATAATGAAATAATCATATTATTGTGTAATATATTATGTATATAAACTCGAAGGTATAAACTGGATGGGTGTAAATCCCAGGGGATGGGGTATAACAATATTTTGTTGGGGATGGTCCATAGGATCACCCCACTAACCTTTTGGGTCAAGTAAAAAACAAATATTGGACAAACTCCTCGGGAAAATTTGGATTCTTATTTGAACATGATTTAGGACTTCCATTGTTATCAAATTATTCAACCTTTGAAATAACAAAAAAATCAAATTCAAAAAAATAAATAAATAAAACATTTTCGGGTGTTGGGGAGGGTTTAGGACTGGATCACGTTCAAGGGGGGGGGGGTCACTGGAATTGGACATTTTGAATCATCCATCACACCTTTAACAAATTTACACCACTGATAATTTGTATAAATTGTCGTCTGTATAACAATACTACATAAACCTGGTGTCCATATTATCAATGTTCCAATACACACACAAACTTCTGGAAATTGCCGGTAAAACAGAGGTGATCCATCTTTAACATTTGTAAATTGATAAATAACATTCAATATAAAAAACGATATGATCTTCAATATAGATTATAATTATGCTGTAGTATTTTGTATTATAAATTAATGTACAACTTTCCCAAAATATATTATATATTAAAATAAAAAATATATAAATATGAAACGCACAAGTACAACCAAAAACCATGTGTTTTGATTCTACAAATTTTTCATAAATTCATTGATTAATTTATTTAATTTTGCCCTACACCGACGTGTGTATAGCACTGCATGCAGTGCTTTCCGAGTGTCTGTGAACTTAATCATTGATTAAGTTCCATCATTGCTCACAATTCACACTTCTTTGGCTTTTATTTACTCATTATAGTTTTCAAATATTCATATTATAGTTTCCAATGGTAACCAAGGTTGTTTTATGGTTTGATACTGTAATCATTTTGTAATGCCAACTTGTTTAATTTACGGTTTAGGAGTGGAATTAAGATTCTTTTCATGCACACTTCATTGTCACCACAACAAAAGCGAAGGAGATACTCAAAATCACTGATGTTGTGTGTTCCATCACATACGCGATCCAAAATATTCTGAAATTTTCCAATTTTCAATAGTTTTGTTGCAAATTGTTTTGGAGGTAGGGTCAGCCAGTATTTTGCAGCATACAATTCCTGCATTGTTTTATGCAGGAATTGTATGCTGTTATGTGATTTGCGATTCTTTAAAACCCTCTGACTGTTTAGGATGCCTACCTTTAATGCAAGGGCAAGTGTATTCTTCTCAAATGCAGACTCTGGAAATGCAAGTTTTAGTTCTGGGTCAAGGAGTCCATTCAGCGCTACTTCTCCAATTTTGATCAAAACTTCTGATATTTCTTCATCAGAATCATGGCCTTTCCTTTTGAATATGTTATCCACTGCCTCACTGTATAAGCGTGACATGGTTAATGGAAGTGCTGCATCTTCTCTCCAAATTGCACACATTAATACAAGTAACATTGGACTCCTTGCCAAGTCAGAAAGAACATCTGATCTTTGAATTGTCTTAATAAGTGCCTCACTGTTTTCTGGGAAAAACTTTCTGACGTATTCTTCCACATCATCTTTTGTAAAACCAAGAACATTTAGGTGTATGCAAGGATTTTGAACCAATGATTTTTTCCTTAATCGCTCAAGATGGGATGGACGGGTTGTTACACCTATGCAACATGCACGGTATATTTGTCTATTCAGAGCTGTTAGGATTGACCCAAATTCATTTTCGGTGAGAGTTGTTGTTTTCAACTCATCAAAACCATCCAAAAGAATCAAAACATCATTAGGTTTTTGGAGGATAAATGAATCCAAAGCTTCTTTTCAAATGTCTACGTCTCGGGCGAGCAGTTGGTCAATGATTGCCTTAATAAGGTTTGAGCTTTGGTCTAATGCACACATTTTCAAAACAAATACAAGTTTGTACTTGTTGAGTACATCACTGAAACCAACAGCCCAGTCGTAGGCAATCTTAACAAAGAACGTTGACTTCCCTACACCCCCTTTGCCACAGAAAATAAGTCGCTTAATGAGACCGCCATCAATGGAAAATATCTTTTCATATTCAATAGAATTCAATGTCTCTGGCTTTTGTGTTCTATCTCCATATGGACTTGTAACTTCCGCTGTACCTCTTCCGCTTTTTTCCAACTGCAATTTTACATAAATTATTTCGATTTCCCTTTCATCATCATCCACAAAAGGATTTATATTCACATAGCTACCTGTCGTTGTGTAGTGTTCTTTCAATGCTGCATTACATTTGTCAGCGGCAACTTGTGAAGGATCTGTGAGGGGCCTTGTTTCTGTAAATACAAAATAATTGAACATCAATAAAATAGAAAAAGGAACGCAAACAATATAGCAACATTTGATGATATACACTATGTGTGACGGTTGAGTAAATGATTTGTTTTACATTTGCCACCAAAAAGGTCTGACAATTGGAAATCACTTTCGTTTCAGGATTATTACAGCATTATCATGTTTAATGATTCAATGATTAAATTATTTGAAGTATTGAAGGGAAAGTATACCATTAGTAGACTCATTCTGCTATGTATCACTCCATATCAATTAAGATATAATATACAAAACAATTGTCATGTGAAAGTTTCAGCTCATTGCTGTGTGTTATTAATGAGAAAACAGTGAAAATGCAGTCAGAAATTACAATCTGCAAACACAAATACTGTAAAAGAAAAGTTAACACCTTTTGTGGTGTTCAAGTGTTGTCCTCCTCTAAACATGTTTTTGTGCCTAAATTGTAAACGTGTCTTTGTGTCTAAATTCATACACGCACAAACATGTTTTGGTAAATACCACGACGAGTTTTAGCAATTGAAGAATAAACGCAAAAACATATCCATTAAAATTACACTTGTGTTTACAGCGAATTTTCTGTTAATTCTTGCATTGAATTTTGATACAGTTTATCAACAAATTTCAGATGTTTATAATTTGAGAATAAAATTTGACTGCTGTTAAAAACAAAAGTACCTCATGCAGAAAGATTTCAAGAAATGTTTGATACCGTCATTTTTACATCGAGTATAAATAATGGGAAACTGATTGCTTATTGAGAATACCATTCTCAATGGTATTCACTGATTTTTAAATAGTTTACATTGAGATTTGGGAAACGGTGTATTTTACACTAATTAAATGAACAGGGTTCATATATGGAATGGAACACATAAAGATATTGTACACCATTGGTAAAATGACTGTAAATGCATCATATAGTTTCAACACATTTCATTAAGTCATGAATGAGAAAATAGTGCAAATGCATTTGGATTTCTCTGCATTCATTCTAATGTGGAAAAAGTATCACGGCTGTGATCACTTTCAAATTTTGTAACACATTTCAAGTTATTTTTTAAACATTAAAGCACGTCAGATGGAAACATTTCTCATGGTGTTTGGTACCATTGCAAACTTCACATCAAGATTTTGGTTTTAATTCAGTAATTATTTTTAATCGAGTTGTTACCAATGGTGTAAACTCTCTTTATTGAACAAATTGTCATTGCCAATTACCTTTCGATGTTTGTGACTGACAGCTGATAGTTGTGCCTTTTCCTTCACCAATAATTACTGAACTGCCAGGACCGTGGATATGAACTTAAAAGAACAGGAAAAATGCATTAGGGCTATACTTAAATGAATATCAATACAGTTATATAGGAGTACAAATCGGAACCTGACTATACGTCATAATAGTAAAGACACTGGAACTATTCCATTAGGATGATTTGTATATGAAATACTCTTCATTGTACTATCTTACAATCTTTTAGAGTGAAGACACAATGGCCAAACTAGTGGATGACACGTGATGTGTGTTCCACCAAACAAATGACATGGATCTGTGTGTGTGTTATATAATACAAAATATTTTGGTAACGTTTGGTACTCTTTTCAAAACGTTTAAAAAAATCCCAAATCCATAGGTGAGAATCAAACATTTATGCCATGGATCACTCATGCAGAGGGATGGACGAGGGCAGATCCTGGGGGGGGGGGGGGGGGGGGAATGGCCACCCAAAAGACTTCTCAAAGCCACCTGCCCCATCCCCGTAAATCCACCCCTCCAGCATAAAGGTGCACTGAAACTTCTGTTCTAGATTATTGGTGGTGGATGGGTGGATGAAGAGGTCGCACAACGCTTCCCTGGTTTTGGGCTTGAAATGTATTAATATTGTTTTCATGTAATTTATTTGTTTATGCAAGAAACAGAAATCAATTTTCTAACTCGTGATTTGTTTTGCCACAAATATTTTGCCTAGAAGGGGTTGAGGCTGTGCGAACAGGGTTTCCCACCCCCCATGTTAGCCAAATCCTGGATCCGTCACCGATTCCATGCCCCCCCCCCCCACATTTCTAAGTAACAATCGATGCCAATATTTTCTGAAGTACATAGAAAGACGTTGGTAATCATATGCAATGCATGATATAAACCACAGCTGGATACATCTTCACGATGATTATCAAACAAACATTTCAAAACTTTACCTGATGATATATCCTGTTTAAAATGCACAGCATGATCCTGCGTGACTGACTGGGGCCGAGATGTTACGGGAAGATCTGTAAAGATAGATGGATAATACACTATTGGTAATTTTCAGAAATCAATTATTTTAAACCATCAGCTGATTAAATATTCACTATGATATATCAAACATTTCAAACTGATACTTTACCTGATGTTATCTGCTGTTTATGTCGTACATCAGGATCCTGTGTGACTGACTGGGGCGGCTGAGGTTTTTCTGAACGATCTGAAGATTGAAGAATAATGTAGAACATTCTTGAGTAATAACCAGACTTAAAAAGATGAAATGACGTCATTTTTAATAGCCCATATACAAAAAATACTCTTAGAAATAATGAAGCCTATACCCTTAGGAGTAGGATCAAGTGTGCTTATATGCATGTTTCGTGTGTAAGATAGTATTTACTATCTTGCACACGTTTTGCTATAGGAATGCTCTTCGTTGTACTATCTTACTATCTTTTAGAGTGAAGACACAATGGCCATTGTATATGCGAAACATGGTGTCCGGGATTGTTGCAGTGGCGGACCGTCAGGGGGGGCTGGGGGGGCAGCCGTCCCCCGGCCCGGAGGGGGGGGGCCCGGACCCCCCTCCCCAAAGAATTTTTTTTAATTTTTTTTTTTAACATTCTGGTGGAGGGGGGTGGGGGTGGGGGGGTGGGGGTGGTTGGGGGACCGGGCCCGAGCTGGAACTTACACAAATCAACCGGGCCCTTTCTTTATTTTGAGCTCCCCTGAAAACATGAAGTGTAATCTAAAATATTGATGATAAATGCTATTTTTGCCATGTATTTTCTTATTTTGCTCATTTTATTCAGTTTTGATTCAGGCCTATGATTGCTAGATGCTCATCAATTTTCTGGCCAACCATGTACAGTAGCTACGTCATCATCAGCTTCAGTCATTTGCGCAGCGTGCTTCATTGAGAAACGTTATCTGTCAGAGTCAGACTCTTCTTCTACTATTTCTATGGTCAGACTTAGCCTCGCGTCAGAGTGGTCAGACTACTCTCTTTGACATGCTACTAGTTGTTGGTTGTTGGCAAACGACACGATGAGTGGCTACAAACATAAATCTGGAAGCCAGAAAAGAGCAGCAAATAAAAAAAAGGAGCAAGAAAAAGCAAAACTGCCGAAATTGGACAGCTATTTTGTCTGTTCATCGTCAGGGTCAGCGAGCCAGGCTAACAGGTTAAACGTTTCAAGGTAATAAATAATCATAATGATTAGCTGGGCTGTTTTCATCTGTGCTTCTGGTGTCGCCACCATATTTATGTTTTTATCTGCTTCGAGGTGCGCGCTAATGTCACAATTTTGTGCTGGTGTGTGTGTGCCAGTGCGCGTACGAGAGAGGGGGGAGAGCTCATTTGTCTTTTGAAGTTGTAGTCCACACTTGTCAATTCCACAAGCATTTTAGACAGAAGCATATTTATTAATTTTAAGGTGACTTCACCCGAAATAGGCATGCTTTGACAGCTCACAAGGCAACGGAAATCACGTGTGGTTAGGGAATGATGCCTGGGGCCGACCCGACCCCGACCGTGCGCTCTGCCCCCCGGCCCGGCGGTAACTTGTTCCGCTACTGGATTGTTGATTGCTCTTTCCATAATAAACATATTAAAAGCAAGAGCATGGGGCTCTTTGCCAATTCAGACAAGCCATCGGAGGATTCAATTTTCTGTATAAGCTCCTTAGACTTATGTTCTGTGGAATAAAAGCTGTACACATACTGCTCAATATCTTCTTCATTGAACCCCAGAACCTTCACATGTGTAACAGGTTTTTCTACCAGTGATTTAGTCACCAATGTGTCAAAGTGAGTGTTACAAGTGACCTTTAGTTATGTAAATAAGTAATAAAAGTTTCAGTAAAGATAATAGTTTTCTAACCAGGCCTCACAGTGTGTTTATTTTACTTACCTATATTTTGATTTGCCTAAAGTAAGTTCGAATAAATTAGTAGTTAATAAGAATAGAATCCAAGTGTTGGCCCATGAGGGCAGTAATCAAATAGGTCAGTACTAAGTGTGTGTGTGAAGTGCTGCTATTGTTCCAATTGTGTGTGTGGGTGTGTGTGCATTTTTTTGTGCCATGGTTGGGAGCACATGTAAAGAAATTCCTAGCAGATTCCTTTGGGGTGGGACCAGGTTCTTGGCAGTAGCATTGATAACAGGAGGACACTTGTTATAGAACTTTCAAGCAGGCGACATCGTATGCAATCATACAGCCCTGTGAATGCTCATTTATATACACATGTACGTGTATATACTACACTTAAAATTTCCTGACCGTAAGTTATAATTACTGATTTATTTACTGGGTATTTTAGTGGTAAATCTTGGTAGAATTTATCAGATATTTAGTAACAAAATAATTGCAGAGAAATGGGAATATTTGTATTGAATTAGAAATTCATGATGAAATTTAGAGAATAGTATTAACACTTTGTTCTGTGAGTCTCCTCAGAACCTAGTTATTGTAAACCCCTACAGTGAAAAGAGTTTGGTTATTCTTAATATTTATTTTAAATGGCGTCCATCCTGGGCATGATCTACATGTGGTGCTAGGTGGGGACACAGTACTCCTTCATGATACAATTTCTGTGGGTCTTTTGAAGCACCGAGGTCAACGACATTGCCGGAGAACTTACTGCACATCTCAGATACTTTATTTCTGGTGTTGGTGTGATCATTTGCACGGCAGAACTATTATTATAATCCATCTTAAACGTGATTCCAGAATAGAACATTTTGTGGAGTTTTGCTACAAGCTATATGGAACTTTGCACCGGCCATCAGAATTTTGGAATTGTGTATTCCGCCAGTAGTATTTTCTAGAATTTTGGAATTGTGTATTCCGCCAGTAGTATTTTCTAGAATTTGGGAATTGTGTATTCCGCCAGTAGTATTTTTATAACATTTGGGAATTGTATATTCCGCTATTAGTATTTTTATAGAATTTGGGAGTTTGTGAAGGTTAAGTAAAATAAGAATTAAATTTGTATATAAGTCATTGAAGAAGTGTTATAGATATCTTTTAATTATTGTGTCCAGTCAAATAGACATGTTCACATCCTACATTGTCATGGAGGGAGCCACCCATAGTGGCTACGTGACAGTGAGAGGGGCGGGTTGTTACAACACAACATTCTCTACCTATCTTTCAATTAAGCATTTTAAGGATAGAACCGAATGAGGTCTCACTGAGTTCATCTTTAGATGTCATCAATTCATCAAAACCATCCATCAAAATCAACACTTTGTCAGGGTTGGTGGTAATGTATGATTTCAAATCAGATTTATTTATAGGTATGTCATCATCTAAGAGCTGATTGGAAATTGCATCAATAAGCTTCCAGGTTTGTTCTAATGCATGCATTTTCAAGACAAAAACAAGTTTGTACTTCCTTAGTACACTGCTGGATCTGATGGCCCAATCATAAGCCATTTTGTCAATAATTGTCGATTTCCCAATACCAGCTGTTCCATTTAAAATGATTCGTTTTATTAGATTGACCTCTTCTGTTTCAGTGATGAATATATCCTCATATGATTTAAGCTTTTCCACATTATCATCATTTTGTAAAATGAGCTTTGTAAAGATGTCCATGATGTGCATCTTATCATCATCCACCCATGGGATCATCTGTACATAGCTACCTGTGGTCATGTGTCTTCTTCTCAATGCCTCTTCAGTCTTATCAGCAGCATCTTGGGCTGGATCTGCAACCAATAAAAATAGACTGCTTTTATACAGACAGTCCAGAAACTAAACCACGAAACTTAAATATCTATATTCTATGTATGCAGAATTCAAAACTGAAAGAATTTGCATAGTAATTGTTGCTGGGATCCAATTTATTGTGAAAAGGGGGATGAAGTCAGACAACCAGACAGTAGGAAGCCAGAGCTATGCTGGGTCCAGGGCTAGTTTGGATTTTATACAGGACTGCTAATTATTCTTCAAATTATTTGGCCAGTGATGTATAAAATACAGGCAATAAAGTATACCTTACATTCACCTGAGTAAAAATCATAATCATCATAATTGGGTTTGGATTTAAACACAATTTTTATCTCATTGTTTTTAAAATGTTAAACCATTTTTTGAAATTTTTTAGAAAAAAATGGAACATTTTGGGAACTTTGGTTTATATGACTGAGAATAATTTACTGCACCAATTTCTTAATTTACCTGTACATGTATGTGGTGATAAAATTTCCCGAAGCTCTTCATCAGCAGATGCAGATGTTTCTTGATGTCGTCCTGAAAAAAGTTGTAATATAATATTAGTAAAAATGTTTTTGTTGGTACTGTGATAAATTAGCCATGTATCCTGATATTTTTCACTAGAAATAAAAGTTACCATAAATAAAGATGAATGCATGGAAATAATATATAATACAGGCTGGCCTGTCAGAAGGTATTGAAGAGGGAAGAGGGTGTAGAGGGGGAGGCAATAGGAATACACACTATGTGAAAAAATTTTCCTCTATATATCGGTTTTGACATGGCATTCCAACACAAGTTGGTTGGAGCACCCCTGGCCCCATACCTGTACCAGAACAAAATATAAATACTAAAACATCATACTTCATTTACATAAGTTATATTCATGAACAATTTCATCGCCTTGAAATGACTAATAACAACCCTAGCTGCATAATTGTTCCTAAATAAATTATTTTAATGGAGTGGGTTACATTTTGTTTTTGTTTAAATATTTTCATAAAACATTATTTGGGTTTTCCTAGACTAGCCTACCTAGAGTCCTAGACTAGCCTACCTAGAGTCCTAGACTAGCCTACCTAGAGTCCTAGACTAGCCCACCTAGAGTCCTAGACTAGCCTACCTAGAGTCCTAGACTAGCCTACCTAGACTAGCCTACCTAGAGTCCTAGACTAGCCTACCTAGAGTCCTAGACTAGCCTACCTAGACTAGCCTACCTAGACTAGCCTACCTAGAGTCCTAGACTAGCCTACCTAGAGTCCTAGACTAGCCTACCTAGAGTCCTAGACTAGCCTACCTGGCCTGGATGCACTACTGGGATATCAGGGATTAATGTGTGCCCTTCTAAGAAACATACAAACATGTGATGCAGGCCGTACGTGTACACGTATATGGACATGTATCATGCAAATGTGTTTCCAAAAAATCCCTTTCTTTGTATTTGTGATTTTTTTTTCTTCTATTTATTTTTCATGCAAGAGATTCCAAAAACCTTGAAGGAGTAAAAGGCTTCTAATCTTTACTGAGTGTCTTGTGTCAATGTGCTATATATTATCATAGAGCAAGGACCAGAAGGAGTTACATCTACCAGGACTTCAAAGATACTATGATGGTTACCGAGGTCGCAAAACAGCTGTATTTTACGAGCGGTGCTAATTACATGCAAACAAGCCCTGGGCGCATTTCCTGCCAGGCTAGGGTATGACGTAATAAAAAATACCCAGTGTGCATTGCGATTAATGCGTCCTTCCCAACAAAATGGCTGCGTACTGCAAAGATGATTTCATCTTCAGCGGCTTTGATGATTATGATTTTAGCGACTTTAGCGATTTTTTCCGATGATGAAAGCAGCGAAAACTATGCTTCGGTATCAGAGTCGGAGATTGACGAAGAGACACATCAGTATTGTGTGTGTGTGGCGGTCCGATGACGAAAGAAATGATCGGGTGCGACGGTGAAAACTGTGTGTGCCGTTCAATGGTGGCACTACGAATGCGCCGGGATGACAACTGAAACGATACCCAGAGGTGATTGGTACTGTTCACAATGCTTCTCCACTGAACCAGAACCCGTTTTATCCGGTAAAATATTAAAAATTTCCATTATATATATATATACACATGTCAAGACGATCTACTTGGACAGTACCATTTGGTATAATGAGGATGTTATTTTCTATGATTCAGTTTGCAGAAAATGTTGTACCGATTATGCTGTTACATATTTGAGTTAATAAGAGTTTTATTTATACCAAAAAAATTAATTAAAAAAATTATTTCACAATTTATGATATTCTATTTGATTTGATCCATTCAATGATTCAAAGCATATCATATCACTTATCTGAAATGTTTTATTATGTATATTTTTGGTTGGTTTTTACAGGCCCTTCAACATCAAGCAATTCACCCACTACGGCAAACCTGGATGCATCCATATCTGAAACCAGCGGCTCTAAATCAACGAAGGGAAACAAGATGAAAACCACATGTACATCCTATTTTCTTTTGTTTAATTTTTATTTAAAATTTAATTGTTTAAAATTTAATTTGTGAATTCTAAATTATTTGTCGGACTTAATTTTTAAATTATCATTTGCTCATTTTTTAATTATCATTCCTCAAAGATAATAAACCTGTGATTGTCAACGATAAGACTGTGGACCCAGAGCAGACTAAAACAAAGAGAAGACAAAGTCAAGAGAGAAAGGTATACATGTATATAGAACATATTTCTAACTTGCTTGTACAACTAATATTCTCGTACACAACTTCAATAATAAAAATGATTTGTACCGCGCACATATCCACCCTGCTGGGCGCTCAAGGCATGGAAACAAAGAAAACATGAATACAAACAATATACAATGATAGCATAAACAAATTATGCACCGAGATACTTTGCATTGTGAATAATTATATACATGTATAGGATGTAATTTTAATTGATTTCAAATACTTTTGTCTGTCACCAGCACCTGAAAGACCAAAAGCATCTTTTGCTAAGGATGATGCTCTCCGATGTGCATCTTCATTTTTTTTGTCCAGTCTGCAAAACATGGAAGATCACCCAATTTTCAACTGTGGCAGTGTATCGTCTTTGGGTATCATCGGACTTGTTACACAACTATTGTTATGCACTCAACAACCAGAGTTTTTAGATTATTGTAACTCTACTGTATTATCCCTATGGGTTATATTGACTTCATGCGAGGGTAAATCACTTAAACCACAGGCTTATGAAAGAATGTGGCGAAACTTCCATATTTATCGTGTCAATTCATGTGCTGAATGGGAGAAATTTCTTAAATCACTAAATATTTCAAGCAAATCTGATCACTCCATGAAATTAGCCTTCCAATACCTTATACAGTCTGTTTTCAGTAAGCTGATGAAGGAAAGAAATAATACAGATTTACCAGAAAAGGAATCATCCACAAATTCAAATCCAATTGAGAAAGAGGAAGAAAAGGTGTTGAGATATGTTGCTGGATAGATACCATTTGCATTGTTAAAGAAATATAAAAGGCAAGTAAATAAGACTGCACAAATGTATCGTACATTTTTAGAATGTTGGTCTGTTCAGTCTATCAGTTCCGGTAGAACTTTTTTGACGTACACAAAGGAATGGATTGATGCACAGAACAGAGGATGGTTGTTTCAAATTTCAGATGATATATACTTATTTTTAGATCAATGGAATCGGTTAGTAACTAACAACCTCAAATTTGCATAAAATGTCAGAACTCGACATTAACAGTATATTAATGGAAAAAAATCTCATCAGACTACCGAGTTCAAACCTATTGGCGTGGTCTAACTGATAGTAAATTAAGTGGTGATTCATCTAAGAAATTTCTAGAAGTCATCATTAAATTCTACATTAAGCTTAGATGCAAGGCCTTTTTAAAGGTATACCTTGATATCAGGAAAGCCAGCTCAAGGGCAATATCTAAAAAAGGTGAAAAGGCACTGCGTAAAGACTTGTAAAATGTACTTAAATTAATGGATTGTTTAAAAAGTAAACACTTACACATGTATGCATATAATCTGAGATGTTCAGTGACAGGAATAAAATAAAAATTAGTCTGACTTTATCGGACGTACTGACATGAAAATACACTCTTTAAATTTTGGTTTTCAAATGTTGAAAATATTTACATGCAGTAATTGAAATACTTCAATCCTAAGTGTTGAAGAGCCCACAAGACATAAAGATAGTTTTTGTTAATATTTGATATTGATCAATCAATATTTAAATTACCAATTTGTACTCCACAGAAAGTGAATAAGTGACATATTCAGCCTGTATTATAATTAATTCAATCCTAAGTGTTGAAGAGACCACAAGACATAAAGATAGTTTTTGTTAATATTTGATATTGATCAATCAATCCTAAGTGTTGAAGAGCCCACAAGACATAAAGATAGTTTTTGTTAATATTTGATATTGATCAATCAATATTTAAATTACCAATTTGTACTCCACAGAAAGTGAATAAGTGACATATTCAGCCTGTATTATAATTAATTAAACCTGAGAATCACTTATGAAATAATATTCACATACATGTACATTGTGGAATTCTAATCAATAAACAATATTGGGTAAAAGCTTATATAATTAAATTAAGTATGACCATTCAGAAATCATCACTTTTAAAGTCATTCTTATGACAAATTGTAGCCAGTTTCTTGTGTTAATAAATAAACTGTTATGCATATGCACTTATTTAATATGAAATACACAGTAAAGAGCACTTTTGGTGTTGGTTATAATACTTAAAAATACTGGAATTTTGTGTTTTATTTTTTCTGATGTGGACTATTTTTATCATACACAGTTTATGCATGGAGGAAGAAAACAGGAGTCACAACGAAGGCATATCAAAGGTTCAATGTCTTTTGCCGCGGTCGTAAAATTTCCAAGACAGCACTAATCCGATTATCGAGGAGAACTACAGCCAGGCTTTCTTTGCACGTGCGCATTGCTGACGCGTTGTCCTATTGCACTACACGGAAGGCTGGCTCCCGACCTACGAATCCAACACTGCAATATCTTCAGTGCACAGCATCGCACAAATATGAGGATTGAAATGATAAAAAGCTAAACAACACGTCTTTGAATTTGACAATTGGCTGGCTTCCGGAGATCATTGCAAATATCCTTAAAATAAGTTGCTAAAAAGACATTTTATTGTAACATCTGAATGTTATATTTTCCGTAAGTCAGCTTCGGATTCGCCAAATTCGACGGTGGAAAAATCGCTATTGAAGACAATGAACTGCGCAATATAAAAAGCCCGCGAATAGTAGTGCGCATGCGTTTTGTGTTTATTCGTTTGCTACAGATTTCTACCCTCCAATTATGTCTGCTGGTCGCGAGCAGGCCGAGCGGCAAAAGACATTGTACACAAGGGGATTATCGCGGTCGTAAAACTGGTAAGCGCAGCGGGCGGCCATAACGTATTTCCAATGGGCCACTCCGAAGTGCTAATTGGTTATGAGATAAGATGCTGGGCGATGTGACTCCTTCTGTTTTCTTCCTCCATGGTTTATGTAAAGACTAACAATTTAAATATCCTTGACTTCCCAATTAACTGATTATCCTCAAATAACAGCAAATGGGTTTGTCCGTTCCACCAACCAAAAACTGTAACAATTTTGACATAAGGCAAATACTATCATTGGTTCTATTAATTTAATTTTAAATGTTATGTTGTTTTGTTCCTTTTTGGAAGTGGAGTATCATCAAGGGGCAGGAAAGTTCCCTCCTCTGTCTTTCTGGCAGTCTGCACTGAACTGTATAAAAAGAATCAAAGGAAAAACAAAATTAGTAGAAGTATTAGAACAAATTGAACACCATTGCACTATTTCTACCTTTCTTAAAAGTCTAATAATATTGTATATTAACCCTAACTTCCTAGACAACAAAGCCAGTTGGAGGATTTTGAAGGATTTTTATTATTTTAGTACAATGCCTAGGGAGTTAGGGTTAAATAATTTTTTTTTACATTTTTAGATATTATTTTATTTAAGTTAACCCCAAAATTTCCTTTTAATTAGGCAATAAATAATTTATAATAATGGTCATAATGGTCTAAATAAAATAGTTATTTATTTTTGGATCTGATAAGCTTTTACTGAAATAATTTCGATAAGTCCAAACCCAGAAATCTTAAAAATATCAAGCACTCAATTCAAACTCATTGAAGTTCCGTTCCCGAAAATAAACACATAAAATAGCAATGGATTTTACCTATACAACGTGCACAAAAAAAACTACAAAAATGTAGATGATGCCGATGGCTGTTACATAAACATAAGTATTACAAATCTTTTGCAAGCATAGTTTTCGTCTTTATGTTATTTTCCTTTGAATTTAGTTAAGATAAAGCACATCAACGGTGGCTATATTTAAACAAATTTATTTATCAAAACATTTTTGGATGACCGATGGTGAATCAAGGATGAATAAAATTTTTAAAAAGAGTGCAAAAAAATTGAAATCTTTTCAATGATTTATCAGTTTGTGTCTACTTGTGTCCATGGGTGAAACGGATATCCCCGTATAGAGAAAACATTCAGGAACAACCACCAATGATTATCTGCAAAATTCTTTGGAATCATAAATACAAAATACATATTTTCAAATTTTCCACCGTCATCAAAAAAAAAAAGTAACATAACTCACCACAGGATAGACTGATTTTGACGAATCGAAATCCAGTCGAAAGCTACCGATTGAAACTTCACGATGAAAGCTGTTGCGCATCAAGCATGGTTATGGAACTATTACTACGCATGCGTGAAGTTGTTTGTTGCGAATAAGTGCCCTCCAGTTCTTATGAATGAAAAGCGATGTGATACCCGCGACAGCAATGAAACTCGGTAACACACATAGGACACAAACAGCTTGCTGCGGTCGGCGTGTTTACTCGCGCTAATTGGATTAATCGGTACTTTACGAGATAAGGGCCTCGTTGTAACTCCTTCTGGTCCTTGCTCTATATTATCTACCAATCCTGCACAGTGGTATTTATAATAAAACACAAGCAATACGTTCTTACCTATAAATCTCCACTGTCTCCACCCTTGCCGACATTTATAGAAAATACCAGTTCCAAAACAGATAGCAACTGTATGAAACAAAGAAAATGCAAGTTTTAATTGTAACAAATTGTGTGTTTTGAAAATGGTAAAGTATTATCAATTTAGATTTTTAGATTTTTTTTTTACAAAATAAAAGAAAATGACGTGATGTGAATCATCTTCATTGTAGTAAAAAAAAGACAATTCATATTGTTTCATCTGTCCAGTAGGCAGTACACGGCTGTTTCACGCGTATGTGACGCTCGTAAAGAAGTTTTCCCAGACCGTAGCCACTCATGCAAAAACGATGACGTCACGCCAATAATAGCTGCCCCCATAGATCACAGAGCTGACGAAAACAGGGTCGAAATATCAGCGAAATTAAACCTTCACACGAAGGAAATAGACGTTCTATTAAACTTTTCTGATGAATCATAATTAAATTATACTGTTGTGGTTAGTGGGTGCTTACAAAAATTTAAAAGCCGGGAAAAAAAACAATTTTTACGTCATATTCGTACATCGTCTTTCGTTGTTCGAAAGATTCAAACGACGTTCCAAAAACCTCCCTTTTTACTTAACAGGGGCTAGTTTTAACTTTTCAAGTAGGATTATTAAAACGAACTATGTTCACTTTTTAAACGTTTAATCTCACGTAGGACATTTCGTTTAAGTATTCAATAATGTTGTTGAAAACTTGTAAAAACCGAGGCCTAACAAAACTGCCATTAATATCGTTTGCGAACGTTCCGTGCAGACGGCCCAGCCACAGTAACTTTTTCGCTGGTAATCCCATTAACTCTATCATTTTGTACGGTGTTGTGTGGGCACCGGTGATATACGTCAGAATGGCGCGCTATGTAAATACACTAGTTTACACACAAAACTTTCATCAATATTCTACACAGTAGATTATACGGGAGTAGTGATAAAAAACGCACAGGAACAAAGATGAGTTTCAGTGATATTTACACATATTTTATTCATTATGAGTTTCAAATTCCATCAACAAGCTCTAGGAAAAATTTGTAGAGTATGTACAAACAGAATCACAATTCACGGTTCTCGTAACCTTCCAAAGGAAACCAGTGAGTATAGCAAAGAATTATTTAATAATTTCAGTATAAGTGTATGGGAAGATTCAGCGGACCAGCATCCATCAAAAATATGTGAAAAATGTTCAAGAAAACTAAGACACTGTAAATCTGGAGAACGATTTTATACTGTTCAGAGCTTCAAAGGTAAACAGCGAATCCAACAAAATTGGCCAAAGCATACAAGAACTGGAACTTGTTTCGTGTGTGAACTTTTTACGCAACAGTCTAGAGGACCGCAATCTAAACCAAAGGCTGGTAGGCCTAAATCAACAATAGCTTGTACACAAACTTTGCCCTTTTCACTGAGCGATGACAATATATTTCATCAATTAAGTGATGCGCAACATCTGGAATATCCCATTAGTTTTGAAATCATTGGTCATCAGTGGGAACAGTTACTCTTCATTTGTAGTATTTGTCTATGTATACTGGGAAAGCCATCAGTTCAGACACCGTGCCAACATAACTTCTGTGCGCAATGTTTGACACAGTGCTTCAAGCATTCGTTAAGTCCAAACATCAACTGCCCAATATGTAATCAACATGTACAGTATAGCAGCATCACTTCAAGTCCCAGAGTGCTAAGTGTTCAACTGGACAATCTAAATGTTGTGTGTACAGCATGTGATGGCATTGGACAAATAACCCGATTATTGCAACATGAGTGCCGTGTTAAACAGCCCAAGCCAGTTTCAAATTCGCCGGTCTCCAAACTGGATGAAAAAAAAAACGACCCCGAACCCTTTGACCCAACAAGTGCTGCAGAGATGCTAAAAAAAATTAGCGAAGGCCCATAAAGTTGGAGACCCCCTTCCCCCTGCAATAGAGGCAGCTACAGACAAATGGATGTGGTTGAAATTAAAATCGGCCAAGTCAGGAGACTGTACCACCATACACACTGGAGGTCGAGTAAGTTTTAGCTAATTTAAATTGACATAAGTACATGTTTGTACATGTATATTCACATTTTAACAGTTTAATTTAAATTTATATTTTATAAACAATGTCCAACTATAAAAAAAAAACTTGATAAATCGAAAATACAATAGTATGCTTTTATACAAAAAAGTAATTAAAGAGTGGTTTAAGCTTCAATCATCTAGTTCTTAAAAAATTAAGAAATACAGACTTGTCTTTATCTCATTTCTATTCTATTATTTACAGCCTGCTCGTATCCAAATGGTGACCCCACCAACCAAAGTCACGCCTAAAATACAACAGAGTGCAACTTTATCAGCTGACACAGCCCTTGCCATGATGCAAGATTGCCATCTGGCCTGGGACCAGCTAAGGAAGCTTCCAAGGTAGTTGTGAACAAATATTTGTAATAATGCTATTAACAAAATAAATTTTTGCAGTTAACTATTTCATGAAAATTGAATGAAAATATATCATAATAAAATTTATAAATAAATATGAGTGTGCAAATCTACATCTATTTCACTTATGTGGCCAATAAAATTTTACAGGAATCCACAACATTAATTACCCACAGATACTTTGACAACAGCTTCAAAATTACTTCCGAGAGAAAAATGAGACAAAAACAAAACAGCCTTTTGAAGGACAATTTGCAAGGGGAGAAAATAAACCTTCTCTTCAACAGCACTACTGCTGATGGCAAAAATGGTTTGTCAGCACAAAGTGTTCCCTTTGTGTTTGTCAGAGACATTGCTGCCATGATAGTAGACTACCTGGATCGTATCGACAGGTAAATATTGTCACAACACTTTTGTTAAATTTTAATGTTTCAGTTAAAGAATGTTTGTTTTACCTTAGCTAGTAATATCAAGTGTATGGATAATAAAATAAAATAAAAAATAGAACAAATATTTAAAAAAAAATACTCATTGAGAAACATACAATTTTTTACATGAATACTGTCATTTCCATCCACAGGCAAGGTATCTTAACATGGCATGAAGGTGTCATTCCCCATGATGAAATATGGATTAAGTTTGGTGGGGACAACTCATTTAAAATGAGTTTTCAAATCTCCAATGTCCCACACCCAAACTCACTCACAAACACCATCGTTTTTGCATGCTTTGAGGCCACCGATTCCTATGCCAATCTCCTGTGCACACTTCCACCAATAATGGACCAGATTGCTAAACTGTCAACACAGACATGGCAGTAAGTGAATGAAAATTTGTAAGTCTCTCACTGCCAATGCCAAATCAATGCTTTTTATAAACAGACATATTTTTTTGCATCGTTTCTTTTTGCAGTGACCGATCTTTCAGACTCTGGGTATGGAGATTATGAGCTTCTCAATAAGCTGTATGGAATCAATGGATGCAATGGTATGTACATTTATAGCTAGTTATTACAACTTACTGAAATTTATTTCAACTGGCACATGAATTTATCTTTTTTGTATTTTTTGTTTTCACAGCTCGGTACTGCTGCATATATTGTGAAGCATCCATACCAAGAGAGAGCACCCTCAAAACCAAGGACACTCGCTTCAATTCGTTCTAGGTACCAGGATTTTCTCAAAGACGGTGCGAAAAAACAACGATCAAAGGAAGTTTCCTTTAGTGTAGTCCATGAGCCAATGATGCCAATTGAAATCAACCACGTAAGTTTTGTACATACTACCACATTAAAATCACCTGCTGTTTAAAGTGTATCCTTCAGCACTGTACATGTACTATTTGCTTCCATCGGACTTAAATGAAATACCTATTTGTATTACACTTTCACAGGTCGTACTTCCCAGTCTCCATCTCTCTCTGGGCATTTACAAGAAGCTATTTGATCTTTTTGAGAGTGCCTGCCATGATCTGGATCTGCAGCTTTGTCAGTTGAGAGCTCAACATGATGACACCAGTCTTCCTTCCAGTTCCAACTTTGAAGATCAAATTCTAACAGAAGCAAAGCGTCAACAGGAGACCAGTGCTGTGCTGGCTGAAAAGCATGTCTCTCTTGAGAAGATTGAGGAGGACTTACCTCTGGCTGAAAAGCGTGTCTCTCTTGAGAAGATTGAGGAGGACTTACCTCTGTGCGTCCTCAATAAACAACAGTTTAGTGTTGAATTTCGTGAACTGGCCAATGAAGCTTTCAGATTGAGAGCTGAAATAATGGAGCAGGTGCGTAATCTATCTGGTTATTCACAAAAATACATGCAAGTTTTTGTGATTGTCACTTTTGTACACCCCTGCCAATTGTATTTTCATTAATTCTTATAAGAATTTTTCCCCTCAGGAAAATGAAGCAGCTTCCACCATAATGAACTTTGCCACAGGTCCTGTATCTAGCGCCCTTGATCAAGTTTTGAGTTCCTTCAAAGTTCAGAGGCAGGCTTATCATGGGAAGTCTTTCGTCGGCAACCATGTGCACAGATGCTGCAAGGTAAAAAGAAGCCAAAAATGTTTTTAAAATATTAGTAAAAAACAAAAATTAAAATGGTCTGTGTAATATTTTGCACTTTAAAAAGTATGAGTTCTTTGTACTTTTCAGCCAGATGTGATAGAAGCCCTAACTTCAGTTCCAGTGCAGAAGGTTGAGGAGAACCTCAGCGATGACATACCTCTTGCTGCACATGACCGCTTAAATCGGCAGGCAGCAACATGCCGCAGCAACTTCAGTAACATTTTTCTGAAGTTTGCCGACGTGCATCATGGTATAAAGCATGCAGAGCGACTTGATGTACACAATCTAAAACGAATTGGTATGTATAACAATACATAGTGACTGTACATCACTTTGAATTCTTTGTTGGTCAGGGGCCAATTTCATAGCACTGCTTAACAGTAAGCAGATTTTTCTGCATACTTTAACAGAAAAAATTTGCTTAATCGCAAGCGTATTTCACAGGTTAGCAAGAAAATTAGGCGACCAGCTTGCGCGTTTACTTTGGATTTGCACTGTTACTTCATTCAATAAGGTTAGGAGCACTATGAAGTATAAATCGCACTAAGCAAAAAATCGGCTGTTAAGCAGCTCTATGAAATTGTGCCCAGAATGGAGGATCCCTTATGTAATGTTGTTAACCATAAATTGGCTTCTTTTGTTGAATTACAGATGTTTGCATCAAAGATTTCATGAATTCATACAGGCTGATGTTCCCAACACAAAATATCACACCAAAACTCCACTTACTCGAGGACCACGCAGTCGAACAGCTCACCAGGTTTCAAGTTGGATTTGGTTTACTCAATGAGCAGGGTGGTGAGCTGATTCACACTGAGTTTAACCGCACAGGGAGAATCGTCAATGGTATATAATGAGGCGGCATCACATCAGAAGTGCGGTCAAAAGTCATCAAGCCTGCAAAAAAAATAAAAAAATAAAAAAATAAATAACGGATAAGCAAAATGAAAATATCATCTTCCTGCAAATTCCACAATATTCATTTTTTACATGCGTTCCACAGAGTTTGCAATATTTGCACAGGAACAGTACATATGTTTCCACAAAATTCCCCTGTGAAGAAATAGTCCCCCATACAGGACTCCCACTGGGAGTTCCACGGCTATGCACAAGCTGTATATCGAGTGTTTTTGCCCACAATGTTTATTTACCTATTCTATGATGCTCGCCAGTACAAAAAAAGGGCATTCCACCTAATTGATTTGGTAAAATTTGTGGAGAATTGCTACTACTTCACCGACACGTTTAAACCTCATCACCCGCCATGCGCATGTGCCCTGATACGTCAGTTTGCCCCAGTGTAGTTAGTTACCTGTGTGTGTATATGGGTCACTCCATGAAGTTGGGGCACAAAGTGTGACATAAGGGTTGAATTTTCAAAATCAATATATTTATATAATTTTACCATTTTTAGTTTCTCCAAATATTCAATTAAGAAAAATCAAAACACATTATTGCTGATTGTTTCCTGATCATCAGTGATCCTTGTTCAATGAGAGACTGACGCTGGTGAAAATACCTATGCTACATGGACACCTTTGTCATATTTCTTGTGTTTTATTTTGTAAACAGTTCATCATATTCCAACTTTATCCAATGTTTAATAACCATTTCAGGGGAGTGTAATAATAACATAAAACTAACATTACTATTATTGACCACTTAATACCCTAACAAGACATGACAATTGAGCTTTTTTGATAGTTTTTAACAAAATTTGGCAATAATTACTTGAAATTCTGTTACATGTTCCTCGTTAAAGAAAATGTGAATCATAGAATCCCATCAGTTTGTTAAAAGCATACACTATCATGTTATATAACAATAAAGACTTGCTCAGACTAAAATCGGATATTATGAGTACCTCTTTTCCAAATACCTATGCTACATGGACACCGTGTCCATGTAGCATAGGTATATAATGTAGAAATCTTTGTCTATTGTCCCCCTTCAAAGAAGTTTTAATCATAGCATCCCATCAGTTTGTTAAAATATACACTAGTCATGTTCTATGGTTATAGAAACTTACTCTGACTAAAATTACACATCTGTGCAAACCATTTTCCCAATACCTATGCTACATGGACACGGTGTCCATGTAGTGTAGGTATACATTGTTGAAATGTTGTCTAATTGTCTCTCTTTAAAGAAAAGTTTAATCATAGCATGACATCAGTTTGTTAAAACATACACTAGTCATGTATTGTTATATAATGCTAGACTTAATCAGACTAAAATTTTGACTTAACCCTTTTTTCCCAAATACCTATGCTACATGGACACCATGAACCATGTCCATGTAGAGTAGATAATTTTTAATTTTTTGTGCAATTGTTTTACAATTATTTTTTAGTTAAAACATGTTTATAATAATAATAGTGGTGTACATTTATAATGTGCCATGTCTGTCATAAATGACTATCTGGAACAATAACTAAAGTAAGATTAATTTAAACTAAAAATCGTTTAGATCTACGAAAAATCCGGACCCAGGAAAACAACTATGACAGTATATGAGATGAACTTTGAAATCAGCGATACTTAAAAACTCCAAGTCAATTTTGCACTCAAAATCACCCTTTGTTGCTGTTGAAATTACCACTTGTTTCCGTTCGATTAAGGAGGACAAATGCTACATTCTGTCAACTGTAAAAAAAATAAAAAAAATAAAAAAATGTACCGTAATTTCCGGAATATAAGCCGCGGCTTATACGTTGATTTTGACACGGTAAAAGTTGCCTGCGGCTTATACGCCGAGGTATGATCTTGAAGAACAAAACACAATGCACAACTAGGCAAAAATCGTTGGTAAACAGACAGAAACAGAAACCTAAAAACCTTTATTGTTCGTAGCGAAAATGGTCTGGTCATTGTCAGTTTTAGTGAGCGGACCTCGATACACACAGATTTATTCAAAACTTCTGAAAAAACTGTTGCAACGCTTAGCGCCAGCGACATCAGAATCCACTACGTAGATCGTAGTCTATGCCATGCGTGTACCAGAGAGCCAATGGGAAAATTAGTTATATCGTAGTCTATGGAAGGAGCCAATAGGAAAATTCGTTCGTGGCAGGCGATGAGTCATCGTTTCGTTGGTTGCCGTTGTAGTGATTACATGTACGTTGTGCAGAAAGCAGATAACCAGCGGGACTACGTTCGACATTCCCGAATGCCGTAAATAGTGATACGGAACGGAACAATCCTCGTGGTAGTTCCGGGACACCGACGCCTACATGCGGACACCCCACACACAGTCAATCGTACTGTGCTTATGTAAGCGGTTTTGCCACAGGTATTGGTTCAACGAGTGCCATGACCTCCCGAGGTCAACCTATGGCCGTACCATTTCAAAATGGATGGTGTTTTATTTATGCGAAGCGTTTTACTTACGCTACATTTCACTCAGGACACCCAAATAACAACCGATCGTATATTTCCCAATCGCATGGAAATTTGCAATCACACTTCAAGTTTTACTTCTAATTGTGATTTATGGATGTTTTAAAGCCGTGAAACAAGATTCCCCAATGAAAGTATATCTTTCGAGTCGTGAGCAGTGGGGAATACCGATGCTACGTGTTTATTTTACGCGGACACCCCATGTAGCGTCGGTACGCGTGAATTCACCGATATGGCGTTGGAAATCTGAAAATTTTTAAACTAATATTTTATTATTTATATGCTATTTGAAAAGTAAAAAAACGGATAAGCATGGTTTGTGTGGGTTCGCAGTAGATTTTCTTTGAAAATACGGAGATAAAATTGGAACACTTTGTATGTCACAATTTTTTATAAAAAATGGCACTGGACACGGACAAATTTTCGGTCATATAAAATAAAACAAAAGAAAGAAAAAAATCTCTCTTTTCCTCAAAAGCTACTTTTCTATACCAGCTTTCATTATAAAAAAATAATTACCTTGAAACATTTAACACCAACAACTTAAACATGGTTAAATAACTACAAGGTAGCAATGTACCCATGTGTCCCAGGTTCATGGAGTGACCCATATACGTTTGTAGTATGTGCACAGTCTAGTGTGGTAGCGACGTGATGATGATCGTCGAACTCTGATGATCGCCAGCGTCTTCGGCTACTAGTCAAAGATGCCTCAGCGTTAACTATAAACTTTGTTTTTTATGATCGCGCGTCAAGTTTTCAGTTGCGCGACCATCGATAACGAAAAATGCAGGTCGCATGAGGTCATACTGTCTAATCGGTGCGCATGAGCATCAGTACTTATCATGGCGGCTGATGTCGGTAAAGCAGTAGCAATTCTCAATAAATTTCAACAAAAAAAGTGAGTGGAATACCGATTTTCTTTTTACTGGCGAGCATCATAACATATGTAAGAAAACATTGTGGGCAAAATTTAAGCAAACATTGTACCGTTTTTTATCGAAATCCATTCGACTGACTAGCGCTATGAAGGCATAGGGTCAAGAGTCAGACAGAGTCTACAATATTGACACTAATTATGGGGCTAATAATAACCCAAAGTTGAGCTGTTCAATTAAAATACAATAACTTCAACCAAAACTTACCGCTCTACAAAACCAACAGACTGTGTCATCTGAAGGATGAATAGCACTCGAGTAGTTGAACATCTGGAATTCGTTGAAACCTACAAAATAAACCAATGCAAATTTAAATAATAGTTATAAAACAAGTAGGCCTACATGTATTTCTAAATTTGTGGTGTGATGTTTTGACATTCTGGAATACATCAAACACAGCTTGCAACTTATGACTCACAGGGGGGAGCATTCTAACAATTAGCGAAAGATAACACGCTTATTGTATACGTTTTAATAATACTATTACTGTATTTTATACATATGTACAAAAATAAAAAAGTTATAAAAAACTAAAAAATTGTTATATTTGAAAATATCTGTGGGCTGTGTAGGCCTACTGTTTGTTTCTCTCCAAATGTTGTGGTACGTTAGGGAATGGAAGCAAACAAGAGCTATAAAAATCATGACATTCAACGTCAATAAACATGTGCTAAAATCCCCAGTTTTTAACATGTGTACAGTTCGCCCCCACAAATCTCGCCCCGTTGCATCTTATTCTTCATTGGAATTAAGGGGCGAAGTTGTACTGGGGCGAAATCACGTGAAACGTATCCGGTGTTGAAATGTTTACAAAAAATGCCAAATTTTTCATAGCTTTAAATCATCAAAAACAAAATGTCCTACACTTACTCCATTTTTCCTGAAGTACATCATCTTGTGAGATGATGACATGTTTTTAGGGTCCGTTGTGACTTGTGTTTATGAGAAATGAGACAAAATGTCTGGTGATCGTCCGTCGACATGTAGAGCAGTCCAGACACAATGCGGGCTGTATGCGTCACGTGTATCTTTTTCCCGCATTAACTCCATGACCCCAACGTACTTCTGCGCTGCTTGGTAGTGGCGGAAGGTCACATTTTTAAATAATTTTACCTGTTTACATATGTAAAAGTTTCTATCAACCAATCAGGTTATCGCTTTTTACGAGGCCACTTTACATAACGGTTGACGCCGAAAAAGGAATGTTTATAAATAAACTGCATGGGTGACGCTAGACACCATTATCATATGCACGCTGACTAATATCAACCGAAAGAGGGCGCCTTTTAAAACGGTGAAACAGCCGTGAGTAGCATGCATGTATCTGCAATTTTAGAAAATTCTATTGCACGGGTTCTTTAGTTTAAATCACCGTAATGAACGAATAATTACATAAAAATATACATAAAAAAAAATTCACTTACACAATGTCAGACACAAAGATATAATCCACTTCACATCATCACTTAATACAAATCCACTTGCAGCAGTTGGAGTTACATTTGGAGTAAGAGTAGTTGAATTATCTTGAAATGATTCCATCTCTGTTTCTTGTGGCCTTTGTTTAAAAAACAAACAAACAGTTTTTGATATTGTATTATTTGGATGATGTTTGTTCAAGGGAAGGACAACATTAGTAATGTTGGCAAAACTGCTTTTACAAATATTCTTACTCTGTCAACCCAAGATATACATTAAACAAAAAAACCTTTGAAAGATTTGGATTGTTAAATTGTATTTTTTGCAGGAAAATGTATTCAGATATTTAGTATTCACTCTCATGTGGAATTTAACCAGTTCGCGTCGGAGGCCGTGTATACACACTTTTATTTTGCACCACGGATCGGAGAGCGTCTAAACACGCCACAGGAAACTGCGGAATATTTGTATGCATGCTCGGTTCAGCCATGTGTGCACGGTGACATGCTCGGAAGTGCCGGCCACCCGCTGTGGAAGCTTCCATTAACGTGTGTGTGGGAAAAAGAAACCCGCCACAGGGGCCCAGAAAAACTTTTTTATTCCCGACGCGAACTGGTTATTAAGAAAGAATACTATCTCCAAAACTAATAGCTTCATTGTCACATAATATGAATCAGTGACAGATAGATTGGTTACCAACTGTAACTGTGAATGAGCATTTGATCCGACTTAATAAATTGTACAGATCTCATGATAGTTTACCCATAAAGACCAATTCAAATATAGCTAGAATGTCAGCATGCAAAATACATAGAATATAAGAAATGAAATGATACCTGTAATCCATCAATGCATCTGTGTAGGTTGTGATTAGGCCTAAAGTGGCATTCCTGAAAGTGCATGTACATTTTAACATAATAAATGCCAATATAAAACATTCTGATTCAACGAACATTGATCACATGGGGGTACATTAATGCCCTGGCAATAAAGACCAACCAGCAAGTATGCCAAGCACCAGACCAGCTGTTATTAGCCATGCAACATGAATTTAGTGTAGAAGTTTGTTGTTTGCATCACACAAACCAACAAAGATTTTGTCCATCTGTGGATGTTTTGTCAGTTTCTCGCTGGGTCTTTTTCACTGCAAATGACTTAATATTTAATTTTTGTAAATGAATTAACCCTCCTATAGGTTTAACAATCAAAGACACTCAAAATGTGTATGTCTCTCTTAACCCATTGACTTTGTGCAGTGCACTCAAATACATGCAAGGACATGTGGCTAGGATAGGTCAAACCAAAACCACTCGACAGTACATACACAGCTCTGTGTGACTCTGTGGTTTGACCTACCAATTGGCAATGCAACCAAAAATACTCAAGTGACTGTCTGTGGGTGCGGTGCTTACTGGGCCAAATTTCAGCCTGGGCATAGGAGGGTTTATACTCAAGTAACTGTCTGTGGGTGCGGTGCTTACTGGGCCAAATTTCAGCCTGGGCATAGGAGGGTTAACATGAGCATTTATAAATGGGCATAAATGGCGATATATTGGGTTATTAAATAATTTTCCATGAAATATTCCTCCTTAGGCACAACAAATGTTGTAAATTACCTGCACCGTCGAGTACTATGACTAGATTCATGAAAATGAGGATTATTTTCTTTTCTTCTTGGTTCATAACGTACCGAATACCGGTGTATTAGTCCAGTTTATCAATTGTAGAAACAGAATGTCAGCTGTCATTTGGTCCTTGGGAATGTCATTGATTTTTCATGTCCTGCATGGCTTACACACTCAAGTGAAAGCAATTCTAGCAGAATTGAAGATTTGGTTAATTAATTGTATTTGGTGTGGACCAACGCTAAGGCTCAACGAAAATACTGATCAACATTAAAATCATGTCGTGACGTAATTCGGCGCTCTACTATCTTTGGTTACCCCCAATTGGCACCCCCAAAACATATGAGGGTGCTAGACCAGACTTAACATGGGACAGCTCGCCTCTACACTAACCCCTCCCATCTCGAGTAATATTTTGTTGAGTTTAAAACATTGGATTAAAAATAACAATTTTGAGGTTTTTGTATGTTTGGAGAGTATTTTGAATTTTTTTTGAATATTTTGTGAAATTTATAGAAAATTTAGGAAATATTTTGAAAACTTGTCTACCGCCTTTCATAGCTCTGGAGCTGAGGAATTGTTTGTGTGTTAAAGGAAACAGAAACTGCCTGCCTGTTATTGATCTTTTGAACTTTTCCTTTTTAGTGAAGCTTTTTCTTTGTAATAATGAAATACCACACCATAATATAAGTACAAGGAACAACAGCCGCTTACCGGATTTGTTGAAAACAGATCATGTCTCGTGTGTAGGGAATATCCTTAGCAGTACCATGGCTTTCATGGCAGGCAACAGTGTGTATGTTAATACAGTATGTATAACTTTTACATTTGTGTATACATGTACTTTAACCCTCCTACAATCAGTGCAATTTTTGAAACAACCCATTCAGGCCACTTCAAGCCATTAGCTGTTGCCAGTGGCCTCCTATGCTTACCCTTCTGTGCACTGTCACACCATTGAGATTACAGGGTATAGTGGTCGATCTCTCATCGATACATTGCAGGCCATACTAATATGTTCAAACATTTACAGTGGCCTTGGGTGGCACACAGTTGATTTTGTAAGATTACTTGGAAAGGACAGCAGGCTTGTACATGTATGTACTGAAGATTGCTCAAGAGCAGAATTTTGTGGATCGGAGTGGCCTCCATGTGTAGGAGGGTTAATTTCAACAAAACCTAATTGCACTTGATTACCCAAAAATTAAAAAAAAAACATCCCTTGAAATCTTTCTGTCTGAGAGGATATATACATGTATGTAAGTACGAGCATTAATTTCCCAACTATAAAGGTCCGACTTGATCATGAGACGAAAGTTCCACATTTAATTAGCATGAAACGAAATGAATGAATTTTAGCCAATATTTTCTTGTTAAATGAAGTAAGCTGAAGTTTAAGTTCGTAACCGCTAAGTGTCCAAAAGCCTCTACAATTATTGACTTCAATAGACCCATGTACTGATGACGTCACGATTTGTTGACATGTGCACTTATGAGATTCAGGTCTGGACTACAGACTCAAAGCTTGATAGAAAAGTGCGCATGTAAACACAGCATGACGTCATCAGTACTTAGGTCCATTGTCGTTGAGTTCTCTTTGAACAATTTTAAAGTGTTTTTACTTGAGCTCTTCACGGTACCTTAACTTCGTTGATTTTACCATATAATGACATGAAATTTGGAAATAATTTGTCACTCTGGCGATATTTTAACATTTTAACTAAAAAGAGCAATGTAAATTTGATATCGGCTATATTTTTAGAATATCAGCGATATGTCGGCGATATTTAATTAAGACATCCACGTATCCACTAAACTGGCACGGTGCTCAAGACACCTAATCAGGAGTATATCATTTCTGAATCTCATGTACTAACAACCAATTATTCTTCATTCACAGATATCCATTTTACTGGGTGGAGACAAGCAGTAGACTAAACCGTTCGGCCCGTGACAATTACTTTATTAGTTAATTTTGTTCACTGTGTCATTTCTAAACGAGAAAATAGTGAATAGTGTGCCCCCCCCCCCCTCGAGATGACCAATATGGGGTTTAAGGAGTTTGTTACTTATTAATGGTAACTGTTATGTTGATTATCTTCCACTGAATTGGTTTTACAAAGCGACACTTCCTTGATCAAACAAACACCATATTATTATAATTTATATAATAATAATAATAATGTGTGGATTTATATAGCGCACGTATCCACCAACTAAGTGGTGCTCAAGGCGCATTATATTATTATCCCTGCTCATAAGGCTCATAAATCATTCCTGAAACCATCTCAGCTCCCTGGGGAGTATGCAGCTCAATTGCTGCCATTTCTAGCGCATATAGAGCAAACCAACTCTGCCTTCACAGGTACCCATTTAACCCCTGGGTGGAGAGAAGCAATTATGATTAAGTGTCTTGCTCAAGGACACAAGTGTCACGGCCGTGATTCGAACCCACATTATGTTGCTAACACCAGAACTTGAATCCGGTAAGCTAGACCGCTCGGCCACGACACCCCATATGGTAACACAGGAAAACGCGTATAAGGCTCACTTACTCACTTCCTTAGAAAGGAACAAGAGCTATGGCGTTTATTGTATGACTTTGGAATAGTCAGGTCATGGGCAACGGAAAAGTAAGAATTACTTTTGTTTTCTAGTGAAAATTACCCCTAAAACAAAGCTTCCTCTAGCTTAACACCATAATTTTATTTTAAGAAACAAATTTACAACGAAATAAAGAAAACGACTTTAAAATGTAACGAACAAACACATGAAGGGCAAACGACTTTAAGTTCCTTAAAAGGTCCTTAACGGGAATGTACACTTTTGGTAATTAAAAGGAATACAACATTATAATCTAAAAACATCCTGAGAAATTATTGTGTCTGATATATGCAGTTATTATTGACCAAATCTGAAAAGTATTATAAATTTAAAACCAATCACGGCCGTGATAAATTTTCTAGCTATCAGAATGAATAAGTATTTTCATTCTTTCACGACTAATGCCACAATGAAATGAGATGAAACTTTCACTCGGTTTCTGTACATCTCTCATGATTCTCATCTTATTAGCGTGCCCATATCAAAAGAAAAATGATTTAATAACAATTGGATTTTAGAGTGCCAAATTGCCAAAGGAAGTACTTATCATTGGGCCAATATCAATCCTTAAACTTTGAACCTCTACTCACAGATACCCACTGTACAGTGAAGTGTCTTGCTCAAAGAGACAAAAGTACCACGGTCGCGGCCAAGATTTGAACCCACATTCTGACCACCATAAGAACACAAGTCTGATGCCCTAAATCGCTCAGCCTTGGCACACCACATTTTATCAATGATGAAATAACAGGAATTTACTCTGTCCTTTTCCCCGAACTCAATTTTCTACCTTAACCCTTGTATACATGCAGTCTCCAAAATGCTGCAAAAAAAGAACTGCTAAGTACACAATGCTTTTTGTGTGCATGCCTCAAAATATTGCATACTGTACATAAGAATGGTACATGGATACCCCAAAATGCCCCTGGGTATGGGACAAAAACCAAACTGTTCTGATCCTCACACAGTACGTGTATACCGCAAGTTACTGCACTGGTTTATTTCAAGTTAGCCTTGCAATGAAACAAAGCAGGTGGCTGCTTCAGTTTACCTCATCTCTCTGAAGAGTCTTGGGCTATGCCATTAATCATTAGATAAGAAAGTGCGTACCACAATATGTCCCAGTTGAGACATTTTGAAGTATGGGTCCACTTTGTGAAGAACTACACTGATAATAGGAGGGTTAATGAGTTTTTATGGTTTAACAATTGAAAAGATTCCGTTTCTTTTAATTAAAAATGTACCTGAAAGACATTTCTTCTTATAATTTATTTGTTCAAGAAGGGTGGCGATTGGCATCTTTCATACATGTGTATTAACACTGCTCTATTTTAATGGAGGTATACTTAAATGTGTCAGTCAATACAGGCAGCCGATTACATAAAAAGTTGTATGGATTTTGTCTACAAAAGAAATCTTTGTTAAGTCATTTTAAGAGTAATGTAATTTCAATATGTATTTGGATTTAAAATAAAAACTGGGGCAAGGAAGTTAAGTATTATATCTGTACAATTATGTGACTTGTTTAAATCAAACGGCAAACTTGAATAAAAAACGATTTCCAATCCACGACCTTTTTCGTGCCAAACTGCGATTTGCTTATTTTTTTTAAGAACAAAATGTTTCCAATCGCGTTGATGATGTACAATTCCTTTACAAAGAAATAAGAAAAGACGAACTCATATCCAAACAACGTTCTAACTAATTATTACTTTAGTGTGGCAGTCATGATACACTGTACATATGTCAACCCTACCGACCCTATACATCGTCTTCAACCGATGTCAATGACCGTGGCCTAGTATGAGAAGGCCAACGGGGCAGTAAAATATTGTAAACTGTCACTTTCTCCGCATCCAGTTTGTCTCGAATTTAGAAAAGCCCAAGTTCCACTGAGGGAAAGAATTGTCCTCTTACGTTTAAATATCGCCTTCCTGATGTTGTCCTTGCAAAGTCACCCCTTCAGTGGACAAAATAACCCAAGTATTGGCCATAATGATTGATATTGTTGCCTGAGTTAATTTGTTTCCCCTCTAAAGTGGACCTTGGCATTTTTTTTCCTGGTTATTAATAGTTTCTTGATGCTCCCCTATAAATCACACACGGAGATCACATTCTCAGGCAACGTATAGTGATCCTATGGTGATCATATAAAGCTTGTATTTTTGTAACAACCAGAACAGCTTGGGACAGTGATTGGGTAAGTTGGCAGGAAACCTATAAATTGGGCGCAACTCCTCAACAATAAGAACCTAGCTACTACTATAGGTGGTGGCAAAGGGAAGGTAATGTTGGTGATATTGAAAATTCTTTCCCTTTAAAAGGTGTAGGTTTGGTTGGATTATTTATTCAGTAATACTAGGTGCGTCAAACACACCGTTTTACCCCACTAGACAAGGCGTAACAAGCATAAGAAAGCAGCTTATTTTTGATATCATAAAAACATCTAATCCTTTATTTACTAGAATGCTAAAGAAAAATTCGAAAATATTTTTAAAATACATGATAAATAGCATTCTGAATTTCCCACCTCCCGCCCTCCCGGCTTGTTTCGAAACAACGTTACCAACGCATCTGAACTTGACATTTTACCCGGAAACAGTTGTCGTATCTAGTCGAATGCGGGAACTGATTTTGCAAGGAACTGATTTCTACGTGCGCGTTATCGATAGGCGAGTCGGGGGGTGCAGAAAACATCGATGAAAATCCGTTTAACATATTTTAAAAACAATACCAATTTCGCAAAACGCGGCACCATAAACCAAAAGTACGAACGATAATCCATCCCCACATGAACTTGGAATGAAATCGGACGTCATTTTCCAGTAGATAATACGAGATATAATCGCACATTTTTCTTCAGACGGAAGCAATTTTTCACGACCGCCACGGTAACGCGGAGTCACATACACGATGCAGTTGACCGAGCGAGAGAGATCTACGATCACTTGTTAAAAGTGTCGGACTTTCTCCCGAAAATCAACATGAAATTGCCAGGATTTTGGAGGAAGATGGTAATTACAATTTCCTGAACATTAACATGTTATAAAGTGGAATTTATTTGTAAATACATTATTTCTTTTTGTCTCAATTTATCGCTATTTTAATCCGAAGATTTGAAAGAAATGCCGATTCGGTGCGTGCATGCTGCATGAACTATAGCATTTGCAATACGATTGTAATGCGCATGTGCAGTAGGCTACTTGTAGTGTGAGGATTGCATGCAATACGATCGTGCAGCGCATGTGCAGTAGGCCACTTTTTTGGATAAACAATGGGGAAGAAAACAGTGCACAAATCAATGGGAAACTGCAAATCAATTTTAACTTTTTACTTTTTCATGCAATTTGCCCCCAAAAACAACTTTACAGATTATTATATTTGGAGATAAGAGCTATGATAAAGTTAAAATACATGATTTTTATTTTATTTTTAAGTTTGAAGGATTTAAAAAAAAATATCACTGGCCTCACACAGAAATTTACTAAAAAGACCCCAAAAAATCTGAAAATTCATACTTTTTGACTGGATCATGCACAGCATTTGCTTTGAAGTGGGACTGGGACAATGGAGATTTGAAATTATTGTCAAGATTTATAAATTATTGTCTTTATTTATAACGTTATGCATATATAATTAGCTTATTGAAAAACAAGGCTTTTGACCCTAAATTACCTGTGAAATTATTATAATTGTTTTTCTTTTACTTTGAGTATATTGGTATCCAAATGTTTACTCACTGACCAAATTTGAGTACCCTCAAACGAGGTACGATGGATGAATTCTCATCCACAAGTCAGTATTTTCGTTCCCCTAAACAAATAATAAACACCACCCACTTATCAGTCAATGATATCTCAAGCTGGACCATAACACACATCCTACAGGGGGTTTCATTCAACAGGAGTCAGTGATGTTGTCGGGAGGGGCATCGAAAAATTCTGCCAGTATGGTTTGTGCACAAATTTTGACAGCATGCTCTGTGTACATCAATGCATGTTGGATGCATGGGGAATTGAATACACTTCGAACTCGTCCAGTGATAAGTGGAAGCATCTGGTCAGTCACTGGGCTAGTAGTAGATAATTATCTTTTGATCTCTTGCCTACAGTGTAAGTTGTAATGCCCCCCACCCCTCCCCTTTCTTTCAAGACATAGGCCTACATGTACTAGAGTGGGCATGTGGCTTGTTTCAAGTATGTAAACAATTGTGCCAGGTTTCTAAGTTTATTACAGGGGCTTGTGACAATAGCTTGCACAATGTTGCACAATAAACAGTTGTGTAATAAACCATGTCTTGGCTTGCATGCTACAAGGAGGGCCATACATGTTCATTCTTGAACATGGCGTCCACCACTAAACAATTTAATTTTTTCAATTAATTATTATTATTTATTTTTTTTACAAACAAATAAGTTTAAATTAATTCCCGCAATACCTAGACATGTAATCAACACAATTAGATAACAAAATCGTTGGGGAAATGCCAAAGAAACACTCTTAACTTATTAAAACCGCGTGTCAGATGTTTCTGACAGGGTCACGCATTTGCGTTATGACCAAAAAGGTCCCTCGTTTGAGGGTTAAAATATGCAAATTTTGAGAATTTACTGTGATTTCGGCTTAAAAAAGGCCCATTTTGGCACTTTAAGCTTTTTTACTGAGCTATATCTTCATAATGTGATGTATCCTCTGGGAAAAAACCCACTGATATAACAAATATAGGCAACATACATACAAGAAAAGGTGAATTCTATGCTTGATAGGTGTAAATAAAATAAATGAGATGGTATAAAAACATTTTTTGTTTATTGTTGCTTTTTTGACATTTGTTGTCTAGGGAAACAGCACATTCTGAAATCTTTATCGGACCATAACTTGGTAACGCCTTGACCAATTTTTTAAATTAAAAGTGTTCTGTAATCTACTCACCAAGCCGTTTAAGAAAAATTCCAACATAACTTCCTATAAGCAATTTTAAATTTTTCATTGTCCCCCCTAGACTAACCCTCCTACTCTAGGTGCACTTTAGTGGGCAGTTACTATAGTGGTCAAAACCAGTCAATTGACCGTTTTTTACTGTTGAATCAACTGTGCACACATGGGCACTGGTGACTTGTTTTGACCATTTAGGTAACTGCCACACACTGTGCTATGACTGCTGGTGACTGATAAGATCATTATCAGCTTCTGGGGATCACTGACTTGTTTTGACTGAACAAACAATGATAGGGTGCTGGAGGCTGACAGTTGTTGACTGATAAATCAATGCAGGGACACTTAGGCTAGGAGTCAATGACTTGTTTTGACTGATAAATTAATTTCTTTTGACCAAAGTGCTTATATCAGTCCAAAACGTTGACTCATTTTGACGACCATCCACATTACATGTACCAATTAAAAACAGTCACCTCATTTTGTCCAAAGTGCCTTTACCAGTCGAAAATGGTCGACTCATATTGACCACCTTCAACATTGCATGATAATGCTTTTACCACTACCAGTCAAAAACAGTTGACTGTTTTTGACTGATTGATGTACTTGCTACACATTAGGTTTGACAGTGTTTGACCTGTAAGTGCTATAGATGTACACTGGCATGAACTTTGAAATTTTGACTGATTTTGACCCTTGTAGTAGTAGGACACTGTGAAAATCTCGCTCGGTTAAAATTTCAATAAACACGGTTAAAATATGGGTACTCTACATTTTAACCTTAATTTAACCGTCTTAGTGCATGGTTAAATCGCCTTTAAAAAATTCCTTTGTATTGTCTCGGTTAAAGTGTGGTTAAAACTCGGTACCTGTTCTGAGATCTGCTGAGGGCTTGCTCATTAACTCTGTGGTGAGTTAATCCATTGTTGACAGAGATAATCCCAATACAAAAGCCTCCGCTAGCCTGAGACATAACGGTCAATGTTTGTTCAACCATGCGCGAAAGAGTATCGTCCATGTTGTGCAGTCCGTACGAACTTCGGCTGAATTTCGAAATTGGGGTAGGCGGCCGCGCGCCAGTCAGGAATGTGCCTAAAACGGGCCAACGTTAGTCTAGTCTGTTACGTTGTAATTGTTTGCGGCCGCCATTTTAGCGCCAAAAAAGAAGAAAAAGTCCGTCCCCCGTTTAGGATTGACGTCATGTCAGCACTGACAACTTTGTCTCTGATCTGCAACTGGTACGTGAATATTTGTGTGTGTGTGTGTGTGTGTGTGTGTGTGTGTGTGTGTGTGTGTGAACGTACACACCATTCGTTGTGGGGTCCAAAACACAATAGAACAATTGGACCCCACAAGGTAACTATAGAAAATCTTGTACCCCACAGGAGAATTATAAGGAAAAGGGATAATAGAACGAACAAAGGAATACCCCACAAATCAATGTGCGTGAGGGTGTGTGTGTGTGTAAGTAAAATAAACCCTTTCACGGTATATGCGCCATGTTTTTGTCGGGGCAAAATTGTTTATTTCGAACATTCGTTGCCGTCATGTGATCGGACCCATCAGCGCTCGAACTTCCCGCCCGCACGGAAGTTAATTCGAGCGCTGGATACCGGGTATACGGGTCCGGTCGCAGACGGCAACGAGCGTTCGAAATAAACAAATTTGCCCCGTCGCGTCGAACATGTCATGTCCGCAAAACCCTTTTTTGATTCGCGGGTTTTAATTAACTCAATTTCGCTGGCCAAAATCGCGATTCACAGTAGTAGATACTATCTGAAGATCAGGATTGGCTTGGGGTTTTTAAATTTTTGGCTAGTTGGCTTACCACCGGGAAAAACCGCGGTTTGCAGTTTTACTGTGAATTTAAAACAAATAATAATAATAATTAGAAAGTCATTATATAACATGTTACTGATGTTCTTTCACCGTATAATCAGAGAGCAATACAAATCTGCTATTTGTATCTACTATAATTATTTATTCCACTAAGCCTGTTGCTTATTAACCAATTGACGTCGCTTAACAAATATTTCTATTGCATGACAACGTATGTGTTCTCGTTCGACCAATAAGAAAACGTTTTACGCGCTATAGGCATTGTACACAGCACGTAACGAATATTTATATTGGTTATTATGACGTATTGTTCTCGTTGGCCAATAGAACAAATTGTTACGCGCTATGCATAGGGCATTGCACACGTGCTAACTCGTACATACCCTGAGTGCCTTCCAATGACTGGATCAAATTAGCGCGCGCGCTGGATCTTAGGATGAGAATGTAATTCCAGTTGGACGATAATTTGTTTGGTAACAATCGGTATTTTACACGCAAAGATCTAAATTACAGGTACACGTACATCATCTGACCAAAACATTTAAAGAAAAGTAGGATGCATGATATCTATTTATTTATTTACTTATATTCATAGTTACTTTTTAATAATAATAAAGTGCAGGATTTATACCCGAAATACCGCCACAAATACCGCCGAAATACCGGTTTTCAAAAATAAAACCGCGGTTTTATAAAATCATCCGTTTTTGAGCCCCAGAGCGGGTCAATTTATTCCGACAGTCGAGACTTACGTTTACTGGTCCTCATCGTATCCTTGTTCTTCGGCAACGATTATTAAAACAACCCATGATAATTAGGAACCCCGATGGATGAATTGTTATTTTAAGTCCAATTGTTAGTATCTGTTTGGCCCGCAACATACCTCAGTTCGGTAATCAATGCATTATAATTATTGTCCATTTCCTAATTACACTCTGGAATATGATATATATTATTCTAAACGTATCCCCTTTCCGATGAAAAACAGATTAACAAGTAGGCATATACCTAAATATACACCTATCACGTACGCCTATCACAGCACGCCAACCCATTCTCAGCACAGACACATATTCTCATACGGGCAAGGTCAGTGGTATTCTGAGCAAATTGCGTGCATGTCCCCCGGCCGTTGTATACCACTACCAGTGTTTTTTAGATTGGAAATTTACAGACACTTCGTAAGTGTTTTTAATCTCTTTATCGCCTCTTGTGTGCAAGTTGTACCGGTACGTGTTATACTCGGTTAAACCACGGTTAAACTTGCATCCTCATTATCACATTGAACAAAGGTTTACAGTTATGAATAACAAAGGAAATCCTGGCCGGAAACCACTTGGTTAAAACGCGGTGAGAATGCGGTTGAATAGCCAGCTGAAATCAAAGGGTTAAACGTGGGTTAAAACATGGTTAAAAAAAAATTTAACCGAGTCTCTTTATATTTTAACCGAGGGGATTTTCACAGTGGGAGGGCTAATACAACATCTCAAACTATCACGGCACAAACAATCAACAAAAACAAATTAAAGACAGAAAACGGAATATCTTGATAGTAGGCAGGTCAAACACTCACAGCACAGCTTACCGTGTGCACATTCCTCGTAAATACACTCGGTATGAAAAAATTGCTAACTTCTGACATGTAACATTACGATGTGAAATACTGTATCAATAAAATGAAGAAATAAATACCAGTATAGTGATGTTGTTTTATCATTCCATCGTGTGTTTTTGGGGTTGATTGGGTCCGAAAATCTTGTACTAAACACCATTTGAAAAACACCTCCGATCGGAAGCGCCATTTATCGTTGAGGGACTTCAGCACCGGGCGCTTTTGTTCCCCCCTATGCCCTCGCAAAATGGTAGATTCCGATGCGTTCCTGTCAACGTAAGCGATCCAGAATCTAAAAAAATAGTCTCGGAAAAGCCCAAGCTTTCATGGGTATGTTCCGAGAATTTTCAAAATGGCGTCCCTGAGTGGCAAACGACGATTTGATAAGGAATTAATCTTTTTCCCCAAAAATACCTCAAAATATAAAATTTCGGAATAATTATGTTAAAGTAGAGGAGTTGAACTTTATTTTACTTTATAGTTTGTAAAGAAAATCAATTAAGAACGCTACGAAATCAAAGGCCAAACATGGGAATGCGTGATTTTTTTTTCAGTTTCGGAAACCACTGACCACGACGACGAGTTGGATTTTTTTCACGCAGTCGAGCGCGTGTCGGGATAGAGCAGCGATGAACTCGAGCTTCTGCTCTCAGAATATAGACTTCCATGTTATTTTTTTGTTTTTAAGTGTGCAGTTACTTGCAATCTTGTAAAATATATCCTAGTTCAACACAGAAAATAAGATTAAACGAGGAAAAAATCAGAAAAAAATGTACGTTGTTTTTCATACTGCATGGGGGTCACGCACAATAAACGAAACGGCAATGTAAGGAGTCACGTGATATCTTGTAACTACAAACGCAATGCATACGTCACCGTCATTGATTTGTCGGCTGTTCTATCCTGTAGTGTTACTCCCCGTAATTTAGATTTTTTTATACTGGTTTAGTGGTTATTAAAATTAAATTTAAAAAAGGCAAAAGTTTTCATCATAAAATTAGCTTTGTTTCCAACATGTACATGTATTGTTTAAAGTTTAAAAGGAATTTTTCACTTATGGAAAAACGATTTTTTCTTTTTCAATTACCTTGACTTATTAAAAATTTTCAATAAAGGCAGGGGGCACAGAGTTTCAGTTTCTTAATTTCTGTAATTGTACACAAACTTGTTGGAAAAAATCGTCCACTTTTTGACTTATCATGGGAAACACGAATAAAGTTGCATTTATGAAGTTGGAGAAAAAATGGAATTTTTAATTTTTTTTCTTTATTTTTTATTTTCAACAGATCACTGGCAAGGCGTTCCAAACTTAGCTTTTAGTACAAACAATACTTGTGCCAAAGTTCATGCTTGTCAGATGAACCGTTCTCAAGTTAGAGCATTTATGCATATTAATTAGCTGGACTTAGTCATTTTTCACGAAATCCATCTTGTCCCGTGATGGGAGCATAGCATAATGGACCATGTTTAAATTAATGAGCCGTATGTCCAAAACTAAAAAGAAATGTGGCATTTATTTTTTTTTATAATTTCCCTGCCCAAATATTGGTATAATTTAAAACTTGATTGACCAAATCTGCTAATTGATGTTGAAATATAAAAGTAAAAATGTAAAATATTCAAATTTCCTCTTTTTTGACCAAAATGGCTAAATTAAAACCGCTACATGTATTTAATTTTGACCTCATTAATTTGCCATAACTCAAGAACGGTAGGTCCGATTTCAAATTTTTTTTTCTTCAGATTTGTGTTTCTTTCATCAAGCCCTTCAAGTTAAGATCCATTTGAAATGATTTACGCACAATATTAAAATTTGTGTAACCTGCCTATTGATAGATCAGGACAACTCACAAAGCCTTAAAAATCTGTATATCCTCAATTAACCCTAAATGACGCATCTAAGGTTATATAATCAACTGGACGGTAACTTACAAATTAAATTAGCAGTTTGGTGTTTCAGTTTGTTTCAGTGAAGGATTCTCTTGTAAAATGCTGAATTTCAATGCATGATCATAAGCGTGGACGTCTTGAGCGCCGTTTTTTTGAGATGCACAGAATTGTGGCCATCAGAAAATTGATGTTGGTATAATGACTCACCCCAAACTGTTATGGGGGGGGGGGGGGGCACAGAAAATGTACCCAAGAAGAAAAACATTTGAAATCATGTTTCATCTTATTCCAGATGGTTGTAAAATTGTTTTTAACCTTGAAAATAAAAATAATGTTTTCGATTTTTAAAATAAAATGGTATAATTTGGAGCTCTTAAAACTTTTAATGAATATTCTTGAAAGACCAATAAAATGGAAGGTGGTTAAATTTCTTGCAAAAAGTACTTTAAAACTTTGAAATGTGTAAAATTGCTGTTAACATTTTGTCAAAAGATTTCTTTTCATAACCATGATATTAATGTTTCATTTTCTCAATTTTCCACTACCGTCGAAATAAACACCAACAAATTAAGTAGTCTTCGTTCGGTTCTTCTATAAGGAATGTGTCCAATTTGAGGATCAGTATTTCTTTAAAAAAATCATTGCAAATACAAAGCATTCATATATTTTGGTTTCCACAGACAACAGCTTGTTGACGGCATAGAACAATAAAATCACAGATGTTCGTGAAAAAAAAATTGAGGTCATGTAAATCTCTTACTATTTGTATCTAGTAAAATCAGTGGTTAAACAACTTTTTCCACTTTCACAAGCACTAACTTTCCAGTAAATCATACAATATCACTAATTTTTATTTCTGTAACAAGCACGACTTAGATAAGTTTATGCAACCAGTAATACGCCATAGTTTTGTAAGTTTTCCGAAAAATGCTATTAGCTAAAAGGTAGGTGCGTCATTTCACGAGTGCGGCGAATTACGTACATGGACGCTATATTTAGGGAAAGGTACAACAAGGTACACTGGTAATTACCCAAGTACAAAATTACACAATTATTTGTAGAAAGCTAACTTGGGAAAGAATGTCGTATCCGGCCGCCACTTTTTTAGGGCTTTTTTGGATTTTTTTTGCAACCACTAACCAGTTAAACAATCATTCTATCGATTTTTGGTGGTACAGAAAGCGAAAACTATCTTTAAAATCCACTTTTATGATGGTTTTCGGACTTAATTTCCATTCTAAAAAAAATCCTCCCCTTCAGAAAATAGAAGGATCCTATTATACATGTAGTTGCCACTACGCATGTACAATGACTGTGTTGGTCACTAATTGTGGAGTTTACAAGATCAGACTGACATGACTGAGGAAGTCATCGTATACCAAAAATGCCTGATTTTTCATGAAATAAATATCCTGGAATAATTTGAAGAACATATGTCCATCATCATCCATATGTTCTCCACCTTACCAGGTAGGTAAGATTACATTGTTATATTTAATGAAAAATAGTGGCGGCCAGATACATGTACGACATTCTACTCCTAACTTGATGTAAAGTTGGTAGATACCAATTATCCTGTAATATTATGTCTGATGTCTGAAAGGCATTTGGACTAGGCCTACATGTATCCTCAATTTACCCTAAATGACGCACCTACATGTATCAACTGGACGGTAACTAACAAATGAAATTAGCAGTTTGGTGTTTCAGTTTGTTTCAGTGAAGGATTCTCTTATAAAATGCTGAATTTCAATGCATGATCATATTCGTGGACGTCTTGAGCGCCGTTTTTTGAGACGCACAGAATTGTGGTCATCAACAAATTGTTGTTGGTATAATGACTCACCCCCAAACTGTTAAAGTTGATGGGGGCACAGAAAATGTACCCAAGAAGAAAAACAGTTGAATCATGTTTCATATTATTCCAGATGGTTGTAAAATTGTTTTTAATCTTGAAAATAAAAATATTGTTTTCGATTTTTAAAATAAAATGGTATAATTTGGAGAAGCTCTCAAAACTTTTAATCAATATTCTTGAAAGACCAATAAAATGGAAGGTGGTAAAAATGTTTGCAAAAAGTACTTTTAAAACTTTGCAATGTGTAAAAATTCTGTTAACATTTTGTCAAATAAAAGATTTCTTTTCATAACCATGATATTAATGTTTTATTTTCTCAATAATTTTCCACTGCCGACGAAATAAACACCAACAAATTAAGTAGTCTTCGTTCACTTCTTCAAGGAATGTGCCCATTTTGAGGATCAGTATTTCTTAAAAAAATCATTGCAAATGCAAAGCATTCATATCTTTTGGTTTCCACAGACAATAGTAACAGTTGATGGCACAGAAAAATAAAATCACAGAAGTTCATGAAAAAAAATTGAGATCATGTAAATCCCTTACTATTTGTATCTAGTAAAATCAGTGGTTAAACAACTTTTTCCACTTTCACAAGCACTAACTTTCCAGTAAATCATACAATTTCACTATGATTTTTATTTTTGTGACAAGTATGACTTAGACAAGTTTATGCAACCATTAATACGCCATAGTTTTGTAAGTTTTCCGAGAAATGCTAAGCCAAAGGTAAGTGCGTCATTTCACGAGAGCGGCGAATTACGTACATGGACATGCGTAGGTGAGGTAAACATTCTAATACTAATAGTCATGATATAGTATAGTTAGTAGAAGTAACGCGTTAACCTTCGGTGTGGCCCTGCAATCTGCATATTAGTTGTACCCAACATAGAAATAATTACTTATGAAAATGGTATATTGCCCTTACCGACAGTTAAGTTGTAGAACCAAAGCTCGACAAACGGGTAGAAATGTGCAAGTTCCGAACTCAGTCTAGTAACGCGTCGGCATAAACTTTCCGTTGAACTTGACACAATGAGAAATCACTATTTAGACACTAAAACAACAATGCAATTGAGTTACCCCCAATTGACACCCCCAAAACCAACATATGAGGGCGCTAGACCAGACTTATGATGGGACAGCTCGCCTCTACACTAACCCCTCCCTCGAGTAATATTTTGTTGAGTAACATTAGATTAAAAATAATAATAATTTTGGGGTTTGAATATGTTTGGAGAATATTTTGATTTTTTTTTGGTGAATATTTTGTGAATTTTAGAGAAAATTTAGGAAATATTTTGAAAACTGGCTCTCAATTATGGAGCTGAGGAATTGTTTGTGTGTTAATTAAGAACTGTTTGCCTGCCTGCCTGTTATAGATCTTTGAACTTAGAAATGGTGAAGCTTTTTTGTTGTAATAATGAAATACCACACCATAATAAATATGTTATCATCTTTCACATGCGTTTAAGTACATGGAACAGCCGCTTGCGGATACCGGATCTTTTGATGAAAACAGATCATGTCTCGAATATAGGGAATATCTTTATCAATGCAATACCATGGTTTTCATGGCAGGCAACAGTGTGTATGTTAATGTGTATAACTTTTACGTTTGTGTACTTTAATCTCCACATAACTTAAAAATCTTTCTGTCTGAGGTGCTATGTAAGTACGAGCATTAATTTCCCAACTGTAAAGGTCCAACTTGATCATGAGACGAACGTTCTACATTAGAAATAGAATGAAAACGAAATGAATGGATTTTAGCCAATATTTTCTTGTTAAATGAAGTAAGCTGAAGTTTAAGCTCGTAACCGGTAAATGTCTAAAAGCAGCAGCGGCGCTACGGGAGTGGGAGGGGGCAAGGGGAAATAGCCCCAGTTACTTTCTTTGCCCCCCCCCCCCGAATTTGCCCCCACCCCAATTTTTCCACGATGGCCGAAATTGAATTTAACCCCAAACCATGCATTGAACCCACATTCATGCAATTATGTTCGCGCTGTAAATAATAGCACCACCAAAAAAAACTTCCCCCCCCCCCCCCATAAATAAAAAAATAAAAAACTTTCCATCGTCGGCAATGTGGATTTATGAATCTTTACAAGTTTGGGAACTTTTAATGATTAACGTTTGCCCACCTTAAATTTACCCAGTTTAACAGGTCTGGTGCCGCCGCTGTCTAAAAGCCTCTACAGTTATATACTTCAATTGTCGTGAGTTCTCTTTGAACAATTTTCATTTGGTACTCTCAGTTTTAATTGTTATATTAATTAGTACTGGAATTTGTATTTATTTTAATTCTTAATATCCACGTATCCACCAAACTGGTACGGTGCTCAAGATGCCTGCTCATCAGGCGAGTATCTCCAAACTGGTACGGTCTCAAGATGTCTGCTCATCAGGCGAGTATCTCCAAACTGGTACGGTGCTCAAGATGCCTGCTCATCAGGCGAGTATCTCCAAACTGGTACGGTGCTCAAGATGCCTGCTCATCAGGCGAGTATCTCCAAACTGGTACGGTGCTCAAGATGCCTGCTCATCAGGCGAGTATCTCCAGTAGCACTCCCAGGGCCTGATAGGGTTAACTCAGCTTTGTTCATTGTGTCATTATTAAACGAGAAAATATATAGTGTTACTGCATTCAGACAGTTCGTATTCACTCCAATGTGAAATTTCTTTTTTATGACAGAAATTAATTTGGGGAACTATTTCACTAATTGTACTCAAACGATAGCACCAGATAAAGAAATATTTCAATGGATGTGTGATATACCATCGTCAACCAAGTATTTTTATGTAAAACTGTGATAATTTATGAGACTTGTTATGGGGCTAGTGCATATGGATTTTTAGGAGGCTGTTACATGACAATGGTATTAAACTTGTGAATATCGAATCCATTGACAAAGCCACACTTTATTGTAACTTATATGATCACAGGAAAACACGTATAGCAATTACTTCCTTAGAAAGGAACAAGAGCTAATGGTATAGTGACGTCGTGGGCAACGGAAAGGCAAGAATTGCTTTCGTTTTTTAATGGAAATTACCCCAAAACTTGGTTTGGTTCGAGTGTAACGCCATAGTTTAACAAAGAAACAAATTTACAATGAAATTAAGAAAATGACATTAAAATGTAACGAACAACAAACACAGCACTGTAAAAATGGTGTTTAGAATATCAACGCGCACAAAATAAACGCGTTTAGGAATGCGTTTAAATGCTAAACGGCCATCCTCTGTACATGTCACAAAGCTAAAAGGCGTACATAGCTTTTTGACACCTATTCATATGGTTTTTAGCATTCAAACACAGTCACAGAAAAGCACAATATAAATATGTTTTAGGCTAAACATGTAGGCTAAAAAAAAGTGGGTACAATGTTTAGAAATGTGTTTAAATTCTAAACATCATTTTTACAGTGAGGAGGGAAAAACGTCACGAGGTTCCTTAAAAGGTTCTTAAAGGGAATGTACACTTTTGGTAATTAAAAGGAATATATTACTGAATTATAATCTAAAAACATCCTGAGAAATTATTGTGTATTTTTGACCAAACGTGACATGTATTAATTCGGATCAAAGCCGTGATAAATTGTCCACCCAACAGTCGCGTAATTAGGGTCCAATTTTCAGGGGGAATGTCAGTACATGAATATTTTGTATCATGCAGCCTCAAATGGGGACCTATTTTTTCAAAATCTGAATGGGAGCACCCGGATCAGGGCACAGACCTCGGTTGGGGGCACGTTCCCCCCGTGTCACCCCCATAATTACGCCTCTTATCAAGTTTGGATGTATTTACAGACATTTTACCAATGGTGTAAAATTCCTTTAACTAAGATAACGGATAAGACTTATTCATAATTATATTCAAACAACTTCCCAGCTATTATTGCTCTAAGTGTGACGGCCACTAAGCATACACTGTACAGATGTCAACCCTACCGACCTTACGTCATTCTCGACCGACGTCAACGACCGGTCTAGTCTGAGAAGGTTAAGGGGGCAAGCTTGTTTTCGGGCAGTCTACCACCAGGTAGTCGTTGGTCAAGACGTCTGTGGCAACTTTATTCGAACTGTGTCCGACGCAGATAAGAACTTATCAAAGGCAACACGCCTCGAAAATTCACTCAGTGCGATTCGAAGCAAAATATATTAAATGTTTACCTTTTCCATTTTCCAATATTGTAAAAACTGCTTCAGTGAGTATAATTTATGCTTACTTTATTGTAATTAAGATACATTGAACAACCAGCCTTTGTTAGTTTCAGTGCAGTCATGAAAAAAAGTGTGAAAAAGCATTCACAATATTTTGTTTTACAGAATAATTCACATCAAGTTGGCTTGTAGATAATCGCTCATTTTAAAATCAGATACACTGTTAAAAAATTGTTGTTCATTTACAGTAAGTTGTTTTGTCAAATGGCATTACGGAGAATTCTTTGTTATACAGCAGATTCTTTGTCACTGCAGATTCTTTCTTATACACCCTAGTGTTTGCTCTGTATTATAAGAATTGCCTCCCGGTTCTCTTTCCCTCGCCCAATATGAACACAATGGCAGAATAAAGTTGACACCGCTGGTGTTAATTTAACACCCTAGTGTTTGCTCTGTATTATAAGAATTGCCTCCTGGTTCTCTCTTTCCATCGCCCAATGCAGTGTAGGCTACGCTATTTAGTGAAATAACGGCATGACTTCGGCACAGGAACGGAAATGTGTCTCGCCCACGTGTTTTTAAATAGTAGGCCTATACGCCAAGTACAGTCTGCCTTTAGTTTGCTGCGCTTTATGTGCTAGATTTCTTTAAAATTTCTTTCCTTTTGACGAAATACATGGCAAAAAAAAATCGAATCCGCGATAGCTCGTCACTATACCGATATCCAAAACGGCGTGGGGTGGTTTGCGCCGGCCTATACGGGCCCTGGAAGTTTAAGGCTTCTAGACACCTCAGTGCTACATATTTGGAGCATATTTCAAACATGAAATCTTTGCAAAGGGTACAGAGAATAAATGTGAAAATATGGCAGAATTGTGTAATAATAGGGGAAATAGTGGGGATCGTAGCGGGGGTGAGGTGCGTTCGCGCACGACCACCCTCAGCCGGCCTTCAAGGAGATCATAAACCTTGGCCTAGAATAACAATGTAGCTTTGAGATTAAAAATATCGGTACAACTATAGACCAGTTCGGTGGGAGTTTGGTGCAATATTGATTGTATTTATATCTGAAAAGGTCCCCAAAATGTTATCTTGTAAGACCTGTTTTAGCTTGTATTGCCCATGTTTTCATAAAATATTTCTCAGAATATTGATCAAAATCATGATTTAGCAGAAATTAAGCTCCTCAATTAATGAGCAAGGCTTAGTTTATGTAAAACTTAGATTTGTCATTCTGAAATGTTTGTTTTTCATTCTACAAGGAGATAATACCTTAACAATGCTCTGATGTAACATAATGTGAAATCACGTAAGAAATACCAACAAAAACACGTGCGATACAATCTTTAAAGGGACATACATCGTCACGATCAGAGCAGACTTTCAACAGGGCATGGAATCGGTGGCCTAGTTTAAGATGAACACAGTGACTGAAAATTACTAGGTCATTTATGCAGCAGCAACGGTTATGACCTTATTATAAATATAGGGTGTTTTTTCAGTCACAGAGTTAATCTTAAATTAGTACTCCGATTCCATGCCCTGTTAATCGTGACGATATTGTCCCTTTAAACTATCTATATATAATATTCACAAAGCACAAAGTACAACAGCCACACACACTAATGTTTTGTACAGTCTTTTATTTCTTTACTCCAAACGAGGACTTATAAAAACTATGATTCCAGTCTTCACACGACACATACATAGAAAAGCAATAAATGTTATCAAGTAAAACTCAATATTTGATTAAGGCCAATAAGAATTTGTTTCAATCATTGCATGACGCAAAACACAAACTACTAAAAGTGAAAATTAAATAGTTTGTAGGTCACGTGGTTTTAATTACATATTCTCACTTTCTATCTTTAACCACTTAATATATACAGTTTAAAATGTCAATCAATGGACATTATTTGAGCTCTGAAATTTCCATCAACACAATATGATAATGATATATCATGTAATTAGTATAAGGCTATACGAGAATGACATATCAATATGAATATTCATGTTTAAAGTTAAAATCCCGGCATATCAGTGAAAATAAATGGTTTGCTTGACAATCTGACACATATCAAAAATACAATAACATAATGACGTCATTAATTATATAAATCAACGGTTATCGTGGTTCTACAATTTCAGAACAGTTAAAAAATAATGAAATAATCATATTATTGTGTAATATTATGTATATAAACTCGAAGGTATAAACTGGATGGGTGTAAATCCCAGGGGATGGGGTATAACAATATTTTGTTGGGGGATGGTCCATAGGATCACCCTCACTAATTAACCTTTTGGGAAAATTTGGATTCTCTCAGGCTTATTTGAACATAATTTAGGACTTCCATTGTTATCAAATTATTCAACCTTTGAAATTCAAACAAATTAATAAATAAAACATTTTCAGGTGTTGGGGAGGGTTTAGGACTGGATCACGTTCAAGGGGGGGGGTCACTGGAATTGAATCATCCATCACACCTTTAACAAATTTACACCACTGATAATTCGTATAAATTGTCGTCTGTATGACAATACTACATGAACTTGGTGTCCACATTATCAATGTTCCAATACACACACAAACTTCTATAATGTGTCGTCTGTATAACAATACTACTTGAACCTGGTGTCCACATTATCAATGTTCCAATACACACACAAACTTCTATAATGTGTCGTCTGTACTACATGAACCTGGTGTCCACATTATCAATGTTCCAATACACACACAAACTTCTGAAAATTTCCGGTAAAACACAGGCGATCCATCTTTAACATTTGTAAATTGATAAATAATATATTCAATATAAAAACGATATGATCTTCAATATAGATTATATGCTGTAGTATTTTGTATTATAAATTAATGTACAACTTTCCTAAAATATATTATATATTAAAATAAAAAATATATAAATATGAAACACTCAAGTACAACCAAAATCCATGTGTTTTGATTCTACGAATTTTTCATAAATTCATTGATTAAGGTCCATCATTGCTCACAATTCACACTTCTTTGGCTTTTATTTACTCATTATAGTTTTCAAATATTCATATTATAGAGTTTCCAATGGTAACCAAGGTTGTTTTATGGTTTGATACTGAAATCATTTTGATAGCAGACAATGTTTGAAGTGAAACCAGCTCAGCCCTGATCAGTAACTGTGTACGATCGATCGTTAACACTGAGGGCGAATAATTATTCACAATAGTGATTGCGAATGTACATATTGCGAATTCTAAAGTATTTCTAATATTCAATAAAATATTGTTTTTTACGAGACTGACATAAATGGGCTTCCATGTGCATGGGTGCATCCCACTAAATAGAGCTGTTTATCAGAATTTGTATGTCTTCACATTTAAAAAAAAAACAAAAAAAAACTGGACTGTAAATTGGAAGTGCGCCCTCAAGAGTTAGTCCTTATTACACAATATGGCTTCCCATATAATCGTGAACCATCGTTACGTTGTACAGTACAGCAATAAATAAGTGTTTCAATCAAGTGGAATCGAGTCCATTCTTTGTTAGTTTATCCTTCATAACAACATAACAATATGATATGCAGCAGTGTGGAAAGGTAAATAAGTCAGCTGCATTGTTTTGTATATACATAGTCTATGTCATAGAGCTTCTTATTGGAGGAGGAAAATGTATTGTTACTAACGTTAAACGTTAAGCTAACGTTAGAAACAAGAAATCATGATAAAGACTATTAATTGATTCATGTTGCTAACACGCTTACATCAATCCTCAATACGTGATAAGAATACTTTATATAATAGGCAAACAAGCTGTATGCTCGAGATCTCTGGACTTAAAAGACGGTGAAATATAACATACTTCTGTGTGATCTAAGAATAAATCCATGATGTGTCTCATTCAATCGAACAAGTTAGGCCATAAGAATGAAAGTCATAGATTTGCGTCCACCGCCCGCATGTCCCGAAAGCTACCGCCTAAATTTTTCATTATTTGCCAAAAAAATCATTATTTGCACAAAAAAGGTATTTCCACCAAACAAATTTAGTTCCAAATCATCCACATCAGTAAAACGAAGTTTTTACAAAATTTCCACCAGTATGTGCGCTATAAAATAATCATTAGGGGCCTAGCACATGTTCTGTTACAGTCTACTCTTAGTCCCGCGTACGTCGTTCACAAAAAAGGTCGCATCGCGCTAAAACTGTATGGTAAACTCCGTCCGATCCGCACCTGCAACTGTACCGCCTTCACATGCACACTGCGTTTGCTGTTGAGCCTAGTAGTAGTATGCCTGTGTGTGCGGCCCGCACGTACTGATTCACGTACGTACATGTACACAGATTAGAAGAAACATCTTGCGCTGTTATTAATGATCAATGGAAATAATGAATAATGAATAATGAAAAAAAGCCTCATGTGTTTTCGAAATTTCCCGGACGCAAATCTATGACTTTCATTCTCTTGGCCTTATCAATATCTGACATGAAATGGGTTTGTCATTTTACTCAAGGACTGAGTAATAATGATCTCATCATTACTATCCAAGTTGCAATCATACAGGTCCAGCTCCTCGATGTGTATCATGTGACACAAATAACGAGACCACACATTGGCAGACCCTCCTAAGGATGAGTTGAACTGTAGGTACAAGTGGGTCAGGTTGGGCATTTCACTCAATGCATTAGCAATATGTTCAATATCATTGCATACCAATGAGCAACGACTCAGGTCCAGCTCCTGCAGGTGCGTCATGAGACACAAATAACGAGACCACACATTGGCAGACCCTCCTAAGGATAAGTTGTCCCGTAGGTGCAAGTCGGCCAGGTTGGGCATTTCACTCAATGCATTAGCAATATGTTCAATATCATTGCATACCAATGAGCAATCAAACAGGTTCAGCTCCTGGTTGTGTATCATGAGACACAAATAACGAGACCATATTTCAGCCTTGCCACCCAGTGCTTTGTTATAGTCGAATCTTACCTCACACTCACTCTTGCTTTTACTGACATTCTTCATGATGTGTTCCATATCTTCAGGTTGTATGTTACAATCATCTATAGATAGATCTCTTAGGGTTTTCAAGTGTTGAATATGAGGAGCCCACTGTGAAGCTGTGCCTCCTAACATTGTATTACCCTCAAGACTTAATTCATTCAAGCGTGTGTTGTCTTTCAAGGACAACAGAATTGTCTTCAAATCACTGCCAGACAGTGAACAGCCATCCAGGTCAAGCCATTGGACATTTGTCATGTTACTCAGCGCTAGAGCAAATAAATCCACTGACTCTGTTATGAATAATCTAAACAATTGAATATGTTCAATTATTCCAAGATAATTCCTTCCAAACTCTGACTTGCAAACATTTGACAGAAAGAACATGAGTGAGTGGAAATCACTATTGGAATTGATGTCTATGCCATCTGTAACCAGTGACTTGATATACGTCTCTGAAGGTATCTCTTGTAACTGACCCTCAAAATAACAATTTAATGTCAACTTGTTTAATTTACGGTTTAGGAGTGGAATTAAGATTCTTTTCATGCACACTTCATTGTCACCACAACAATAGCGAAGGAGATACTCAAAATCACTGATGTTGTGTGTTCCATCACATACGCGATCCAAAATATTCTGAAATTGTTTTGGAGGTAGGCTCTGCCAGTATTTTGCAGCACACAATTCCTGCATTGTTTTATACAGGAATTGTATGCTGTTATGTGATTTGCAATTCTTTAAAACCCTCTGACTGTTTAGGATGCCTACCTTTAATGCAAGGGCAAGTGTATTCTTCTCAAATGCAGACTCTGGAAATGCAAGTTTTAGTTCTGGGTCAAGGAGTCCATTCAGTGCTACTTCTCCAATTTTGATCAAAACTTCTGATATTTCTTCATCAGACTCATGGCCTTTCCTTTTGAATATGTAATCCACTGCCTTACTGTATAAGCGTGACATGGTTAATGGAAGCGCTGCATCTTCTCTCCAAATTAAACAGATAAGTTGAAGAATCATTGGATTACTTGCTAAGTCAAAAAGAACATCTGAACTTTCAATTGTCTCAATAAGTGCCTCACTGTTTCCCCGGAAAAACTTTCTGACATATTCTTCCACATCATCTTCTGTAAAACCAAGAACCTTTAGGTGTATGCAAGGATTTTGAACCAATGATTTGTCCATTAATCGCTCAAGATGGGAGGGACGGGTTGTTACACCTATGCAACATTCACGGTAGTGTGTTTTTCTATTCAGGGCTCTTAGGATTGACCCAAATGAGGTTTCGGTGAGAATTGTCGTTGTCAACTCATCAAAACCATCCAAAAGAATCAAAACGTCATTAGGGTTTTGGATGATAAGTGATTTCAATGCAACTTCAGAAATGTCTACGTTTTCTTCGAGCAGTTGTTGGAAAATTGCATCAATAAGGTTTGAGCTTTGGTCTAATGCACACATTTTCAAAACGAACACAAGTTTGTACTGGAGTACATCACTGGAACCAACAGCCCAGTCGTAGGCAATCTTATTAAAGATCGTTGACTTCCCTACACCCCCTTTGCCACAGAAAATAAGTCGCTTAACAAAATTGCCCTCTCTTGACTGAATGTGGAAGATCTTTCCATACTCAATGGAATTCAACATCTCATTGTGTCTCGTAAATACACCTTCCCTTTTTTTCAACTGCAATTTTGTATAAATGTCAATGTGCATCTGATCATCATCCACCCAAGGATTTATATTCAAATAGCTACCTATTGTTGTGTAGCGTGCTTTCAATGCTGCAAATTTGTCAGCGGCAACTTGTGACGGATCTCTCAACTCTGGACCCATTTGCTGAGAATGACTTGGTTGATCAACTCTGACGACCCTCGTTTCTGTAAAAACAAAATAATTAAACATCAGTAAAATAGAAAAAGGAACACAAACAATATAGCAACATTTGATAATGATATACACTATGTGTGACGGTTGAGTAAATGATTTGTTTTACATTTGCCACCAAAAAGGTCTGACAATTGGAAATCACTTTCGTTTCAGGATTATTACAGCATTGTCATTTTTAATGATTAAATTATTTGAAGTATTGAAGGGAAAGTATACCATTAGTAGACTCATTCTGCTATGTATCACTCCATATCAATTAAGATATAATATACAAAACAATTGTCATGTGAATGTTTCAGCTCATTGCTGTGTTATTAATGAGAAAACAGTGAAAATGCAGTCAGAAATTACAATCTGCAAACACAAATACTGTAAAAGAAAAGTTAACACCTTTTGTGGTGTTCAAAAGTGTTGTCCTCTAAACATGTTTTTAAACATGTTTTTGTGCCTAAATTGTAAACGTGTCTTTGTCTAAATTCATACACGCACAAACATGTTTTGGTAAACACCACGACGAGTTTTAGCAATTGAAGAATAAACGCAAAAACATATCCATTAAAATTACACTTGTGTTTACAGCAAATTTTCTTTTAATTCTTGCATTGAATTTTGATAGTTTGTCAACAAAATTCAGATGTTTATAATTTGAGAATAAAATTTGACTGTTGTTAAAAACAAAAGTACCTCAGGCAGAAAGATTTCAAGAAATGTTTGATGCCGTCATTTTTACATCGAGTATAAATAATGGGAAACTGATTGCTTTTTGAGAATACCATTCTCAATGGTATTCAATGATTTTTAAATAGTTTACATTGAGATTTGGGAAACGGTGTATTTTACACTAATTAAATGAACAGGGTTCATATATGGAATGGAACACATAAAGAGATTGTACACCATTGGTAAAATGACTGTAAATGCATCATATAGTTTCAACACATTTCATTAAGTCATGAACGAGAAAATAGTGCAAATGCGTTTGGATTTCTCTGCATTCATTCTAATGTGGAAAAAGTATCACGGCCGTGATCACTTTCAAATTTTGTAACACATTTCAAGTTATTTTTTAAACATTAAAGCACATCAGATGGAAACATTTCTCATGGTGTTTGGTACCATAACCAAGAACCTTCAGGTGTATGCAAGGATTTTGAATCAATGATTTGTCCATTAATCGCACAAGATGGGAGGGAAGGGTTGTTACACCTATGCAACATTCACTGTATATTTTTCTATTCAGGGCTCTTAGGATTGACCCAAATGATGTTTCGGTGAGAATTGTCGTTGTCAACTCATCAAAACCATCCAAAAAAATCAAAACATCATTAGGGTTTTGGATGATAAGTGATTTCAATGCATCTTTAGAAATGTCTACGTCATCTTCGAGCAGTTTACCATTAGTAAACTCAATCATGTGTATAACTTAATTAAGATATATACAAAACAGCTGTCCTAAAGTTTCAGCTCATGTGATGTAACTGTACACAATAAAAGTTCTAAATTTTAATTTAAAAAAACCCTTAATTCACTGCAAATGACATACACTTTGTACTGGTGGTTCGATTTTACAGTCAATAAATGAACAAGTTTACAGTAGAGAATGGAATATTCATAGAACAAATTGTCATTACCATTACCTATCGATGGCTGTGCCTGATGGATATGGAAAGTTGGTTGTGTTACTGGAGCCATAAACACTGGCATGTCGTGACCACTGACATTCAAAGTCTGCACATTAGCCTGTAATGTTAACTGCTGAGATTGTTGTAAACTGCCTGCGTATGGAACCAATGTATGGTGATGACCTGCCCCAGGAGGATCTATGTACAAATTGACAGTAAAGAAAACAAATACATTAGGCCTACATCTACTTCAATGACTATCAATACAGTTATATAGGAGTACAAATCAGGACCCAATTTGACGTCAATAGCAAAGACACTGGTACTATTGCATTCGGCTGATTTGCATATGAGATATATCCCCTACATAGTACACTATAATGTTGGGCACCAGTTCCAATACATATTGCTAAATTTAATACAGGAACAGTACTGGCTATTAAAGGTACAATATCGTCATGAGAACAGACTTTTGTCAGGGCATGGAATTTGTGTCCTAGTTTTAAGATTAACTCAATGACTGAAAATAATACCTCACGAGTGCATGCTGTCCTAGATAACAGGGCGTTTAACCGTTATCATAAATAATGAGCCAGTGGTCACGTTATCTAGGCCAACACGCAATTGTGGGGTATTTTTTTCAGTCACTGACTTCATCTTAAACACCGATTTCCATGTCCTTTTGAAAGTCTGCTTTCATCATGACGATATTGTCCCTTTAACCTAAATTGCTATAAAATAATTTACTGAGGGCAGTTAGTATAATTATACACAATCAAAAGCAAAATGTCCATTCTTTAGTATTGAAATAGAAATACAGTTGTTATAATAGAAGTCAGAATGCTGAACTTAAGAAAGTATTTGTACATTCACCACAATATTGATTCATGTGAGTTTTTGAATTATTTCCGTATCTCAGTTTGATAAAATCTCAAATCCATATGCGCCCGAAAACACAAAAGCATGATGTCTTACCTGTTATGTCTAGCTCCGACATGTCATAAAAGCATGATGTCTTACCTGTTATGTCTAGCTCCCACATGTCATAAAAGCATGATGTCTTACCTGTTATGTCTAGCTCCGACATGTCAGTCGTGACTCTGACATCATCTTTGTTTTGTCTAGGGCCTCTGTGTGACATCATCTCTTGATGGTTTTCACCATTGCTGTCATCTCGTCTGTCCCTCTCTAGTCAATTTAAAAAAAACAACATAATTTCCATTGTAATTCTGCAGTGCAAACATTTGATAATTCCGCAGGTGTCGTTATCACCTAAGGGTTTCCTGATTGGGGTCAATTGGTATCCTCATTGGGAGAATAGGGTTTCAATCAGGATAACAATATCTCCCAATCAGGATAGTATAGTTGACATCAACCCCTGTGAGCCACACTTCTTTATGTGGTATCCTCATTGGGAGAATAGGGTTTCAATCGGGATAACAGTATCTCCCAATCAGGATAGTATAGTAGACATTGACCCTGTAAGTGTTTATACTCCAAGAACAATTAGTTGTCAGCATGGGCGTTGATCGGTGGGGCACAGGGGCATGTCCCACTCCTCTCTTTTTGAAGTGGGGACAGTATATCAATGGCCCCCACACTTTTTGGATTTCCCATAAATTACAAAATTACACAATATGGATGCCTAGCAACCCTGACGACTGACGTATGTTACATAAATCTTCATATGGCACTCAGAATGCACCACAGGGCATCTAGAATTGAACAAAATAAAGATGGGTCCTATACGCAGCAGCTTTGAACTCGCACAGAGGCAGATCTACAGTCTTGGACAGACATATTGGGACATTGGTACAAGAATCAACCACTCCCATTTCCTCATCAATGGGCGTAGAGTGTTTGGGGATTGATGGAGTAGTGGGCTGCTATATCAATAAATGTGTGTGTCCCCAAACCCAACTTTGTTTGGTAGTTCATATAAAAAGGCCCTGAACAAAACCGAATTCTAAACCAGAAGGAATAGGTTACATTTCTTCCTGCATTCACGGAAAATGTTAAGTCATTATTTTAAGCACTCGTAATGCACTACAGAGCATCGAGAATCAAAAATAAATGCTGCAGATCACACATGCAGAGTGGCGGGTAAGGGTAATACAGGGGGGTGGGGGGGTGGCAAATTGGCCATGGCAATAAACAAAAGTTTATAAAAAATATTTTCCCCAACCCCAATGTTAGCCAAATCCTGGATCTGCCAATGACTGCACACATGTGGACTTCTATTGTTATCGTGTACATAAGAAAAACACATTTTTCAAACCATTGCCATTTGCACTGAAGATTCTTTTTGGAGCGAATTTTGTCTCAGTCTTTCCCCTTAATAATCTACTTCATTTTACGACATTACAATCACATACACTAAAAAATGCTTTGTTTTTGACAATTTAGATTTTCTAATTTGTGAAAACATAACGTCTGAAGAACCTGCATTGTGTGGATATTTTTTGTTCTCAGGTCTACATAGGGTATGTTACGCTTATTCACACTTATAAGTAGTGATTGATGCCCATGATGTCAGAAGTACTATACATTAATGATGATGTGCACCTCCATGTCATATTCACACTATGATTATCAAGCAAACATAACAAACTTTACCTGATGTTGTCCGCTGTTTCGGTCGGACATCACGATCCTGTGTGACCGATTGGCTAAGATCTGTAAAGGAAGGATTCACTATTAGTACAGGTAATTACCAAAAAGTAATGAATAGAAATTATGAAATTATGAAATAAATATTTCAAACGTTACCTGATGTTATCCGCTGTTTAGGTCGTACAGGTCGCTGTTCATGTGTGACTGACTGGCTAAGATCTGTAAAGGAAGGATTCACTATTAGTACAGGTAATTACCAAAAGGTAATGAATAGAAATTATGAAATTATGAAATAAATATTTCAAACGTTACCTGATGTTATCCGCTGTTTAGGTCGTACAGGTCGCTGTTCATGTGTGACTGACTGGCTAAGATCTGTAAAGGAAGGATTCACTATTAGTACAGGTAATTACCAAAAGTAATGAATAGAAATTATGAAATATGAAATAAATATTTCAAACGTTACCTGATGTTATCCGCTGTTTAGGTCGTACAGGTCGTACAGGTCGCTGTTCATGTGTGACTGATTTGCACTCAAAGAAATGTGTTAAAGTTGACACTTTACCGGATGTTACATGTATCTGCTGCTTAGGGCATACAGTAGGATCCTGTGTGACTGACTGGGGCTGGGATGTTTCTAGAAGATATAGAAAGGTAGGATACGTGCACCATTAAGTACCAAAAATCAATGAAAATAACATGTTCACTATCAAACAAACATTTCAAAGTTGATACTTTAGCCGATGTTATCCGCTGTTTAGGTCGTACGTACATCAGGATACTGTGTGACTGACTGGCTAGGTCTATGCTGGGATGTTTCTGGACGATCTGAAGAATAATGGAATTTTTTTGAGTATGTAACCAGACTTGACAAGATGAAAAGATGTCACTTTTTTGATAGCCCATATACAACAAAAATGCTCCCAGAAATGATAAACCCTACGTAGTAGGATACAGTTGGTATTGCCATAGCTGTACTCTGTAAAACCTGTAGTGTTAAATATAACACCAATGATGTCAACTTTATTGTTTTATGGTTTTGCCCAATATATAAACACCAACACGTGTGGTTTTAACACCACAGTTGATAAGTGTAGCCATAGTCCTACTCTGTAAAATGTGGTGTTAAATAACACCAATACGTCAACATTATTTTGATGGTGAGACCCCTTTATGCTTCAAAGTACTTAGAATCTGCACTATATTCATACTTAGATACAAGTAATTTGACAACGATAGCCACAGCGTGATCAAGTTCTATTACCATAAAAAATGTACCTGTCTGTTTTGTTACCTTGATGGGGTACCATCCATCCATATTGAGCTTAACAGAATCCACAGGAGACAGCAGCGTCACGAAACCTGAGACAAATAAGATATGTCTGGAGTTAACTGAGCTAATAATCCTTAATTGCCGGGCAGCAGTGATAGTGCCCCTCCCCTCAAAGAAAAAAAAAGAAAAGGGAAAAAAACCCATACCCCTGTGTCCCCCCCTCCACTGAAAAAGTCCTGGCTACGTCGCTGTTAATTGGGCAACAATTTTTTTTACCAAATCCCCCATTAACCCCCCCCCCCCCATGATATTTTGTATAATACATTGTATCTCTAGAACACTTTGTCCGATCAAGCTTACATTTTCTGACTTTTCCTTACTATTCTTTTGGACCCTCATGCCAAAACCAACGGTAGGCCTATTGCAGTATTGGGGTGTTCATGTTTGCCATGGCAACTATTTATTTTGACTAGGTCCACTTTAATTTTTTTTTAAAGATATTCAATAGGGCCTATGTATTTCAGGGTTTGTGGTCAACTTTCAAATGCTGGACAACATTGAGTCATGTGACCACTTCCAATGCATTTTGGGAATCCAATATGGCCACATACTATTATGTTTAAATGCAATATCTTAGGCATATATTTTGTCCCTAAAACATGATTATTTAAAGATTTGTTCAGTATTTTTTTGCTCAATATTTTTGCCTTTATTGTAGGCCTACGTGTGTGTGGTTAAAAGAAATCACAATATTCTGTCAAAATCGTTACAAATCACGACGTTCAAACAAAATGACCCAAATGCTGGTTACAGCGCCCTCTAGCAGTGATGTCCCACGGTTACTACTTAAAGTTAAAGACAACATTTGTGCCAAATTTCATGGCCAACACTATTATTTACAGATAAAAATTAAGGAACTTATGGGAAAATAATATTTTTGAATAAAATTAAAAATGAAGAAAAGTTAGGCTACCCCAAAATGGGTAGACCTACAGAACCCTTTTAACGGTGACCTACAGACGTTTTCATCATGTTCATGGCCACATTCGACAGATCGTGTAAAAAACTGTCTGAACATAGGCCTCGTCCCTACCTACATGACCTAACTTTACAAGCATGACAAGTAAAAAGTTTCATGAAAATCGGCTGAAGAATACAGAAACTAACATTACAGATGTTCACGAACCGTTAACTGTTACAATAAACAAAAACAATATGATATTTTATCACTAGGACTAGAGATCAAATGCTTTATCATGTTTATAGGCCTAGTTATACTCGGAATAAACTGTTTATTTTGTTTTCTTTACTCACCGCTAAGAATGAGTGCAGTCAGGTTGTCTTAACAATACATAATACATGTAATGTACATGTACATGTGTACATTGAACCTGTAAAGTTCAGTTGTGTGTCTGCATACAATGCAGTACACACAGTTGACTACCCGGGGGGGGGGGGGACAGTGTGTTTTATGTCCGCATGTTGCAAAAACTACAAATATCTTTGATGTTACACACGGTGCATCTGTATTTATAATGAACAGATATGTAAATGAGGGATCTTGTGTAAGAACTTTTAACCAATCAAATAGCAAATAGCTGTGTGTGTAAATGGTATGGGCAATTTTAACTGTGTGAATGTCCATTGGGAAATTTGTGACAAAGTTGGGATTCAGGGTTTGTATCTTTTAGCCAATCAAAGAGCAGCAAATTTATCCAATCAGTACACTAGATTGCATTTCAATTAGCCAATAGGGGGAGGTGTTACTTGAATAGCAATGGCATACCTTCCATGGTTTGGTGGTAACATGGTCTGGTACATGGCACGGTGAATCGAATGCAAAGCTAAGAACATTATTTTGGCGGAAACAACCATATTGTTGTACTTTCAAAGAGGAATGGTGGTGCACAAAATTGTCGTTATATTGTGGTCATCCACCACTGCCCATATCTCCGCCATTTTTGTAATATTGTTTTTTAGGGTTAATTATTAAACGAGTAGATCATTTGGCCAAAACAAGTCTCCAGTTTCTGGTCATCATGTAGGTTTCAAAATCTGTGCGGTGACGCTTTTTTTCCCAAACTAGTGAAATACTCGATGTAGGCCTATAATTATGTCGCCACCGTTTTCACGACAAAACTTATTAGTTTTGTAATTACACTAATTAGGAAAGGGCAAATTGGGTGCTAACGAGCAATCTATATTTTAAACGTACGACGCAAAATACTAATAAATCTTGTACCCTATATGAAAGAACAGATTTCAAATGTTTAAACTTTTCAACAGGACGATTAATTACAACATAATTAACAATTTAAGATACTAATCCCTAACGTTCAAATCAAAGATACCTAATCCCTAACGTTCAAATCAAAGATACTAATCCTAACGTTCAAATCAAAGATCCCTAATGTTCAAATCAAAGATACTAATCCCTAACGTTCAAATCAAAGATACTAATCCCTAACGTTCAAATCAAAGATACTAATCCCTAACGTTCAATCAAAGATACTAATCCCTAACGTTCAAATCAACACAACTTTCCCAATTGTCCCTTAGTGAAAACGCAAAAACTATTTAGTCCCCAATTCTCCCTCATAACGTGCGTACAAATCCAGAACGGGTACCGGACCCTTCACACACACGAGACGTTTTCCCTTATTTCACAAAAAGTGCCAATTGTGAGCTACTTATAGGTGTGTAGTGACACGCGCTGCCTTTCCGTTTTCACGAAGGGACAATTGAGGCAAAATAAGCCGTTCCCAGCGTTTTCACGAAGAGACAAATTAGACAATTGTATTAATAAATCAATTACGCTGTAAATAATCGTCCTGTTGTCAAATACTTTGTACATTTGATAAGTTCGAAATCTGTACTTTCAAACAGTGTACATAATTTGGCAATATTCTCCGTTATTGATGGTGAAACTACAATTTCAAAAAGTGAGCAACAACTCGATTATCTCGAAACGTGTGTTTTGTGTTGTGTGGCCCAATTGGCCCTTCGTGAAAACGGTGACAATTAGTGTAAAGACTGTCCTAGTCAAAAGAAATGAGGGAAAAGTCATCGAAATAATTAATATCTAAAGTTTTAATTTGGTCGATAGTAAAGTTGACTAGAACGGTATAGTAATAGGCCAGGGCAAATTGAATTCTAGAAATTTACCTTCAGACCTGTTCAAAAGAATTATCTATATTATAACCAAATGCTTTATTGGGGGGGGGGGGGGGTAATCCAACTGTGTGAAGGATATTGGCGATACTTTCAGTTTAGATTCCTTACATCGACAAAGGGAGCCTGAGTTTAATTGATGGACTTGAGTGAGGATATAGAAGGGATTTCTTTAGTTTTTGTTATTTCTTTAATAAAATCTGAATCTGCTGATTTGAGAATATCTTGTTTCCAAAGAGTGAGTTTGGCTGATGTTATGAGAGTGGTGATGATGGTATAGTGTTGGAAATTCCGCTAACGATGTCTTTGTTATTGGAAAGATGTTGAAAGTCTTTAATATCTTGAAATGTAACATTATGCAGACGAATAGGATTTCATTTTAAAACATTATTACCTATGTGGAATGTTCAATGATTCTTCAGTTACAATAGAAGTTACAAAAATAAGGGAATTAGGGGAAGGTAATTGCCGGCAATATATATAAGAGTTCTTAAACAGCTTCAGACTTTTATAAAAACAAAAATTTGTTTTATAATTAAAAACAAATCAAAACAAAATTAAAAGAATAAAGTAAAATAAAAGTTGACTTTAGAGGTATGAAATTTCACCTAATTCAAGAAGATAAAAATAACAGTTGAAGGAGGAAATATAGGAGGGTTACGTCTAATAAATAGAGTTGATTGAGTTTAATCTGAAAATTAACATTTTACAAAAAAGTTGACGAAAGCCTATTCACATTATTACTTGAAAACAAAAGACTGGTGCACTTAAATGTTTCTAGGTGTACATCCCACCCAGGCCGTAGCAAGTGTGGTGGGGGGGGGGGGCGGCACCCACCAATAATAAGTCGGCATTTAGAGCCTCAGATGGCGAATGAATAATCAAAGCTACTAGTAGATCAAGGGTTGGTCCAGAATAAAGTTTCAGTCGGCAAACCTAGAGCTATGGGTTTGCTGACTGCAAATGTATCGTGTTTCTGTAGGCGGTGAAGATTTGCCAAGTTGTTTGTTATCAGGTTGTGTTTTACTTTGTAATACACTATTTCCAGCACGAAAAGAGCTGAGGTTTCACCAGGTGGTATAGTCCCCCATGTCAGTCGACATATGGGCTTCCTCGCCCCAAACAAAATGCCTTCGCTACGCCCCTGCATCCTCCCTCCTCCCCCAACACACACTACAAAAGTATAATAAAGAAAAAAACATTTCATGATGCAACCTTCTTAATTCTGAAAATAATACTTTCGGCTACCAGCAGTCGCCCGTCTAATGTTAACGCGATTGAAACAAACAATCTTAATAATTGTGTTGTATAACTTGTATTGCAAAGTTTTCCACTATTATTTTGATGCCACATTTAATAATTGTTTGCCTGTGTTCTGTAATAGCTCACACTCTTCAAACTAAACTTGTTGAATCGACTATATAAGCGTTCGGCGAGTGACAACACTCACCGACATTCAACTCGAAGAATGTGTTGAATATACACAAAGTCAATTAGGATTAAGTCTACCTTTATCATTTTTAATTCAACACTTTTAAAAGTTAAATCCAACTTTATAAAGAGTTGTCACTGACCGAACTCTTAAAAATGTTGATTCAACACTTTTATATAGATTTAAGAGTGCACGAATTATGTATGGAGGATTTATTTTTGCCACTCACGCCACACATTGTGATGAGCGTTCTTCACACACCAAATCCAACAAACATTTCAAAACGAACAATCGTATTATATGACAAACAATTTTAGATACAACTTTATATAGGTTTTAAGTGTAACTGACAGAAAAAAATGACATTTTGAGAGACCCTGAAGCAAACTCACCGATTTCCTAAAATATAATGGAGACGTCGCTGACTAGAGCTGCTGTATCGTCAGATCTGATCGACTAGTGATCACGGGATAAAATGTAGGTCCTTAAATAGTCCCTGGAACCACTTGCCGGAACTATACTGATAATCCACTCTATATTATAATAATGAATAGTGACGTATAGCGGACTAAAGTTGTTGTCGTCCGGCAAGTATAGAGTAGTGATATCACGGGATAAAATATAGGCCCATTAAATAGTCCCTGGATGGAACCACTTGCCGGAACTACACTGATAATCAATATATATTTTCAACATCATAAAGCAATCAACTTTGACATGATTTTGCATGGGTATGCCACTTGGACCCACTCTCTACCGTCCCCTGACCCACCCCCACTCCCAATCGAAGGCCGTACCAAATCATTCCGACAACATACAAAACTGAGCAGATCCAACACCAAGCTCCCTGGACTATTAACCCATGCATGGAATATTTCCAGAGCAAGAACGATCTGGAGATAGCCGTAAATTGAACGCCTTATTCACCCGTCCAAGACCACTACTGAACTGGTGATATAAGCGGCAGAGAGACGAAGCACAACTCTCACAGACCGACTGATCTTTTTCAAGACCAACACAAATTCCACCGGTCTTTTTCAGAACCACAACTTCATAAAGGAGTGGTCACATGCTACTGTCAAACCTACCATCTAATAAATAATACAATACAAATATAAGTATATTATTTAAAACCAAGTTAATAACTGACAATGGCAAAACGGAAACTAACGAAAAGAGCAAAACATTCACAATCGAAACGGAAACAAAACGGTTTTCACATGAACGCTTTACTAAAACCAAACTAAATAACACTAGTCTAATAAATACCCCAATTGCAGAACAAATTGAACAGTTTATTACAAACCTATCATGGTCGGATCCAGAACATTTTTAGGGGGGGCTGAGAATCAAAAACAATTATTTTTCAGTACAGTACTAAGTAGTTCACCTCCTTATGTTTATCCTGCACACTGTGGAATGGGAGTGTTCTCCCTCCCTCCCCCTCTCTCTCTTTTTCTCTCTCTTTTTAAATTTTTTTTATATATTTTTTTAAACGATTTTAGGAGGGCTACAGCCCCCTTAGCCCCCCCCCTGGATCCGCCAAAGCCTACCGAGAGCAAAACTGTCTCAAAATGAAAAAATGATCTCGGAAAAGAAATCTCATTCCAACCCCCTGATACTAGACCAACCGTTCTTCCAACCACCTTATACTAGACCAACCTGTTCAACCCTTTCAGTGACATCAACATTTGATAATTACACACCTATCATGCATAACAAGCCATCCAAAACTCATCCGTCCATCCCATAACACATAGAGTCCAACACTCAAAACTACTTGGAAGCCTCAAAATATGAACCATGAGATTTCAAAACATATAATCCGTCCATTAATCACACAGATGTGAAAAAAGCAGTAAACATAATAGCAAAATCACATTATTCAAAATGGCCAAACTCACTCGAACACAAACTAACCTACAAATAAAATCATCTGTTTGATAAACCGAAATATGTCACTCCACCGTTTTGACCAATTGGTTCATTTATGGTACCTTTTAAACTAAGGTCAATTATTCCTATAAGGACAAAACATCATTCTGTACTAAAAATACAATCTGATTTAACAATCAACAGAGGTAAAGTGTCTCTAAATGGGACTGCACTATCATCTTTTACTCAAGAAATCGCCGCCAATGAGTGTTACCTTATACAATTATTGGGAATTCCAAACGTTATTTTAGGCGCGAATGTGCCATACGTTATCGTGCTTCTGTCTTTATTTACTCTCTTCAATCATCATCATTAAACAGCACCACCCAATGTCTATGAATACATAGTTGAACTTAAAGGTTTATTATTAACTTGATCAGAATTATATCTCCAAAAACTTTTTACTGACGTTGGTGTGATAAGAGTTCAATTTTTCTGTTATCTATAAGTACACCTGAACTTCAGACAGACGGCATTGAGAGGCAGAAAATGCATTGTTGTTAATGGGAGGGCCACCAAAGTGGTTTCTTTATAGAATACTAGTTGTATTTACATTACCTTGTATAGACGCCTACATGCACATATACACATGCACCAAACTAAATAACACTAGTCTAATGAATACCCCAATTGCAAAACAAATTGAACAGTTTATTACAAACCTATCTAGAGCAAAACTATCTCAAATTAAAAAATGATCTCGGAAAAGAAATCTCGTTCCAACCACCTTATACTTTGACCAAACCCGTTCAACCCTTTCGAGTGACATCAACATTTTCCAGAGAAGATTGAGAATTACATACCTATAATGTTACATAACAAACCATCCAAAACTCATCCGTCCAAACCAGTGGCGTAGCTAGCGGGGGGGCCCCCTGGCTCCAGTTCCAGAATAAGTGGGCCCCCCCCTAACACATGCGAATTTTTTTCACATGCTTATGGGACTGACTGACGGGCCCACCAGCAGGCAGGACTATACAGGTAACAGGCAGGGCCGGATTTAGACCTTGAGGCAGTGGCGGCGTAGCCAGCGCGGGGCAGGGGGGCAGACTGCTGCCCCGGAAAAAAAAAATAGAAGTAAAATCGGGACGGTAAAAAAAAAAGAGAAAGGAAAAGGAAGAGAAAAGGAGGGAAAATTGAGGAGGGACTCTGAGGGAGAAAAACGAAAGAGTGTAAAGAAAGAAATTAGAAGAGTAGGGATTATTGACGAAATGAGGGAGGGACGGAGGAGGGAGGGAGGGAGGAGAGAAGGAAATGTGGGCCTTGGTAATGGAAGAAAGGATGGATGGGACCGTTGGGACGAGTACCAAGGCAGCCTAACTTAAGGCAGGCAAGGTTAGGGGCGGTGGAAACGGCGGTAGGGCAGGGCCAGGGAAGGAAAGGGAGGAGGGAGTGAGGGTAAGGGACCGGAAAGGGCGGGAAGGACGGACCTGGGACGAAGGATGCAGAGGCAGGCAGATTTAGGAGGAAAGGATGATTTAGGAATGGTAAAGGGAGTGAATAATTGATAAAGGAGACAGGAGGGAGGATTGAGGAAGGAAGTTAGATCTGAAGTTTTTTATACCCAGTTTTTGTCCCGTAAATCACTTTATCAAATACTGTAAAACAAAGTTAATTTCGCTAGCAATTTAATTTCGCTAGGAGGCCCAATTACAAATTAAATTGCTGCCAAATATAATATTTTTTATGGTTTCATTTGAATAGGAACCCGGGATAGAAACGCTCGCCATTGGCAGCAAAAATATATTTTGACATTACAAGAAAGGCAACAAAATGCACTAATGAGAGATATATAAATTGCTCATAAAATATGGACCTTACAGATGGATCTTTCAACTTTTGTTAATTAGAGACGAATTTATATAGAAACAAACATTAAAACATTAAAAACTTGAAATTTGAATCAATACAATGAACCAGTATGTACTCGGGTTACGTGCAGAACGTATTTACAACTTGTCTTACAACATTTTATTAAAGGTTTTTATACGACATGTACACGAATAACTTTCAGTGTAATGTGTGTGTTGTAAACGGTGTGTATATATATACATTACGAATACGATTAATTATGAATGTTTAAGTTCATCACAGTCATGACAGTGTAGAAATTAATAGTAACAGTTCAGACAGTATAGATCCAAGGAAAGAAACAATAAATCACAGATGATCATGTTTGTACAATATATCGATTGTTTTGATTCAATATTATTCAGTATTTCGCAATTAAATTTAAACCATGAAATCAGGACGATCATCTTAATTTTGCCCCCCCGACCGACACAGTACCTAGCCACCCAATGTCTATGAATACATAGTTGAACTTAAATTATTATTAACTTGATCAGAATTATATCTCCAAAAACTTTTTACTGACGTTGGTGTGATAAAGAGTTATATTTTCTGTCTTATCTATAAGTACACCTGAACTTCAGACAGACGGCATTGAGAGAAAATTGTTGTTAAATACCGACATTACCTTGTATAGACGCCTACATGCATATACAATGCCAGTCGACATTATGTGAACCTCTTTGAAACATTAACCCTCCGTGGAAAGTAAACTTTGAGATTTGAATTGTAAAGAGATAAGTGCATAGTACATCACCAAAAATAATTTATCTGAAAAGCTATACGGTAATGCCCCGGAAAGCCCAAAAGTGAAGCCAAAAAGGTGAGGTCCGTGGAAGGCCTACGGACCCGGGAAGTTTAGGATCCTACAGATGTGCATATTCAGGGGGTACATTCAAAAAAAAAACCACAAGAATTATGAATCGTCATAATGTTCATGAAGAGTACATAGAAAATATGACAGAATGTTGTTTTATAAAGGTGATATTTGGGGATGATTTCATTGATCACCCTGGATGATTCATTGATCACCCACTTTTAAAATGTTTGGGTTTAAATACACCCTTATATCCCCAGGATATGAGAAACCAATTCAAAAACATTTTGAGTCAATAGGAAGAACCCTTTTTCAAATAATTCGTCATAAAAAGGTATTGTAGCGCAGTGATATCTGATGTTATAATAGATCAACTTAACTATAACAAATTCAGTGAGTAAATGGTTAAATTAGTGTATCATGATTCATCATCAGTGATTAAGAGATTCTCAAAAGTTCATTCTTTTAAGGAACATCTGCTTTATTATGCTCTGGCATTGATTGATCCGGGGAGGGCAGGTGGAGGAGGTGCCCTTTTTGGTGTAGAACCAATTGGGGGGGGGCCGAAGTATAGCTATGGAGGTGTCCTATTTTATAAGAAATGTAAATTATTCACCACTTGTGTGGACTTTGTGCTGTGTGCTCCCCACTTTGTTCCACTTTGGATCCGCCCCTGACTATTGGTCTAAAGATTATTGAGATACAGTTTAAAATCTATAACTCAAACATTGTTTGCTACATTAATACTCTGGGAAATTTTAAATAACATACAAACATAAAGACTGTATGAGGATGTTTTCAACAAATTAAAAGCAATCAATCTTTGACATGATTTTGCATGGTGCGCCACTTGGACCCACTCTCTACCGTCCAGTGACCCATCCCCACCCTAATCGAAGGTCCGTACCAAATCATTCCAACATATAGCAAAACTGAGCAGATCCAACACCAAGCTCCCTGGACCACAACCCATGCATGGAAATATTTCCAGAGCAAGCAACGAAAATTGAACCGCCTTATTCTACCCGTCCAAGACCACGACTGAACCGGGTGATATAAGTGGCAGAGAGACGAAGCAAACACAACCCATATTAAAATCCGGACTGACCACAACACAAATTTCCACCAGTCTTTTTCTCAGGACCACAACAACTTCAAAAAGGAGTGGTCACATGCTACTGTCGAACCTAGTATTGGTATGCAGACTGCATGAATGCACATATATGTTTTTCTAATAATTATGTGATATACTCCTGCATGCATGTGAACAATAAACAGTGTCCACTGACTCAAGCACTGACCTTGCAATACCATACATAAAACCTAGATGTTACATGTATCAAAAACATAGCGCTACACGCATTGCAGGTGGCCTCATATACCTCACCTCTAAAGAATTATTTCTTGGACAGAATCAACAACATGTAATCCTGCTAATCCTCCATTTTCAGTACAATGTCATATAATCCACAGGAAACAAACAATCATATTTTGCCCGAAAATTCTTCTAAACTCTTCACCACTGCACTTTCCCGATAACCTCTCAATCCTTCAAAATCCCAGCCTTTGTGCAAAGAGGATATTGAGGAGTTATGTATAGGTTGGGGTACCTTATAATAAGCTAAATCTTCAAGCAGGTTGGTTGTTTAACCCTAAATGAAGTCCCTAACCCTTTGGGAATTGGAACCTTCCTAATCCTCCCAAACTCTTCAGTGTAAATTGGAAACATGCTCGTATATCTTCAAAATGCACCCCATTTTCATTGATCTTTCATATTCAGCACTTCAGGCTCAGTGTACTTCTTTGCCAGGTAGTAATTTTTTTCATTTAGCAGAGGTGAAAAGTAGAAATAATTTTTCTTTGTAAATCATTTTTTGATTAAATTACTTTTTGATTAAGGAGAGAGATTTACATTTTTTCATTTTTTGGAGCAATCTAGCTGGTTATGTTGGTAACATTATTATTAAAAGTTTGGATTAGGTCTAATTTTAATATCTATGCTTTGGAAAATTTTTTATGAATTTGCCGTGTTAGTATTTTTTATTGGTTTCTTTCTGTTATTTAAAAAAAAAAGTTTATTTAACCTTTTTATTTTGCCTCACAGGGAAGAGACACAAATTATTGTCAATGGACTTGATCTTTTGTTCAATTAAAGCAGAATTCCTTTTCTCTTAACTAAGTAACATTTCAGTAGAGTATTATTTCCCAAAACAATTCTACTTTGATTCTTTCGTGCATATTTGGGACAAGTGGTTCTGAGATTTCTATCTACATTTAAATACACAATTTGGGTTTCTCTGTACATTTGTAGTTTGTATTTTTAATTCGATATTTATAACTTAATTATATTTTTTATACGAATCATATTATTTTTGTCTCTAGAATTTGGTAAAAGAAAAGTCGATAATTGTGCTTTATAGTATAACCACCCTTGAGGTGACCAGTTGGTTTTTGGTTCGTTGCTAGTATTTTAATAAGTGGTTTTAACAATGTTTTTGGTCAAAGTTCATTTCTTTGATTGCTTTGAATATCTTTACATATATTAACAGATAGATGTTTTACACATCTAAGTTTGATGGCTAAGTTCTGATTGAAAGTAATAAAATTGTTATATTTACGGGCATTCAAATCAAGTTTGTCTCGTTCTGACCTCATTCCAGTATTTCTATGCCTCAACCCTTCTTCAGAACTAGTGCGTTAATTGGTCTCCCACATTTGTTTATATTTCAAGTATTGTTATTAATCTGGTGAACTATTTTCCCAAATTACATTTTCATTTTTGTTCAAAAGAGAGGATATATTTCCAAATGTGATCTCCAATGAAAAAAGCACCCGGGACGGCACGCCATCATCACTCCCCCAAAACCTTCCCCTCTCAGATCAGCTCCATTCACAATGATTAAACATTTCAGGGACTGAACAATGTAGTGAATGGATTTATAAAAACCTGGTTTTTCCCCTAAACACCAAAAATATTGGGTAAGGCTGTTAACCAAATAATGGTCCTAATTTGTGGTACTTCTGATGCGTTTCATTATGGTTCTGTTTTAAGTAAGAAGACGATCCCAATGACCTTCACCACCCCCATCCTCTGCCGGCTGGACAAACTTTGGGCGTCCGTTTGATCGGGTACCCGTACCTTATCACGGTACTGTATCTGTATACTCGTAGTCTTGGTTCAAAAACTGTGTTTGTATGTTTATTATACACGATCCGACGGCGTTACACGAACGCTAACACGAATCACCGCTACCACACACAACAAACGCGCGTTCGTGATTGTAGCGTTCGTAGCGTTGCTGACCGTGGCCTCAAAACATACAAACACAGTTTAGTTTGAACCAAGACTATGGCCAGTTAGCTGGAAGCAGAGGTGGCGCTGTGATTTAGAAAAACGATCAGAGTTCAGTGCACCTGTCTTTGACTTTGACTTTTTAAGGAGTATCCTCAATTTCACCTAAATGACAACCTAAAGTTATATAATCAACTGGATTGCAACTTACACAAATGAAATTAGAAGTTTGCGGTGTTTTGGGTTTTGTTTCTAAAGTGGGGACAGGATTTTCTTGTAAAATGCTGGAATTTCAATGCATGATCATACGCATGGACGTCTTGAGCGCCGTTTTTTGAGACGCACAGAATTGTATCCAGAAAAAAATTGATGTTGGTATAACAGACTCAAATCAACTGTTATCAGAAACAAAACTATAAATGCCCCAAGAAGAAAAACAGTTGAACCATGTTTCATCTTATTGCAGATGGTTGTAAAAAAAAATTTAATCTTGAAAATAAAATATTATTTTCGATTTTTGTTAAATAAAATGATACTCATTTGGAGAAGCTCCTAAAACTTTTAATTAATAGTCTTTGAAAGACCAATAAAATGGAAAGGTGGTTAAAATTTTGCAAAAGTACTTTTTAAAACTTTTGAAATGTTAAAAATGGGTTGTTAACATTTTGTCAGCTAAAGATTTCTTTTCATAAACTAAGGATATAAAAATGTTTATTTTCTAAAATATTTTCACTACCGACGAAATAAACACCAATAAATTAAGTCAGTTTTCGTTTCGCTTCTTTTTAAAAGGAATGTGTCCAATTTTTGAGGATCTAGCATTTCTTTAAAAAACTCATTGCAAATGCAAAGCATTCAGATATTTTGGTTTCCACAGACAACAGCTTGTTGACGGCATAGTTCACAATAACATCATGATGTTCGGGGAAAAAAAATGAGGTCAATGTAAATCTTTACTCATTTGTATTTAGAAATCAAGTGATTAAACAACTTTTCTCACTTTCACAAGCACCTAACTTTCCAGCAAATACATACAATTTCACTCTAAATCTTGTATTTCTGTATACAAGTATTGAATTAGATAAGTTTATGCAATCAGTAATACGCTATACTCTTTTGTGAAAGCTTTTCTGAAATGCCAAAGCGCATCGCAGTGTACCACGAGTGCGGCGAATTGCGTACATGTGACGATACATTTACAGGTAATTTCGTTATATTTATATTATTTAGAACAAATAATGCCAATTTACTGTAAACTGTATACAAATGTTTAAAGCATCGAACCATACAACTGATTAAATAAAAAGTTTGATTTTCCAGACAGTCGTACTCGAACCAAAGTGACAGCCCCATTTCTAGGGCCAGCCAGATGTAAGGGCCTACACCAACACTGCACCCTCCGTATCCATGTGTGCATGGGCCCTTGTTCAACACGTACAAAAAATGGAGCGATTTTTTTTTCTCAACTTTTGATCTTGTTATTGCTAATTAATAATAATGGTAGAATGTCGTATCCGGACCGCCATACTTTTTTCTCATTCAATATAAAACTAACCAATAAAGTAATCTTATACCTAGCCTAAGTACAACAAGATGCAGAGAACACATGGATGGCTTGATGGACATATACAAAAATTGATTTATTTCATAAAAAATCAGGCATTTTTGGTATACGATGACTTCCTCAGTCATGTCAGTCTCGATTTTGTAACCCAATAATTAGTGACCAACATAGTCATTGTAATTATAGTACCCCATGTAAGTTGCTGTAAATTTGTAGATATAAACCCCGAGGTCTCCTCATGGGAGTGTAAACTGGAGGTCAACTATAATAAGATCCTTCTATTTTCTGAAGGGGAGGATTATTTTTTACAATTTTAGAAGGGGAAATAAAGTCCGAAACCATCATAAAAGTGGGATTTTAAAGATAGTTTTTTGCTTTCTGTACCACCAACAATCAATAGAACTCATTTTTTAACTGTCTAGTGGCTTGCAAGCAAAAACACCAAAAAACCCTTAAAAGTGGGCAGGTCGGATACGACATTCTTTCCATTATATAAATCCTAAAATTTAGTAATATTTAGGTAATTTTACCCAAGCAGACACTTTGGAAAAATTTAATATTGTAAAATTTTACCAAACTACCGATCTCATACAATACTGAACTTTATAGTGAGAAAAGGTGTGCAGTCTGCTGGGCAAGCTTACCTAACCACAAACCAGATCATGTAATATTTACCTAGATCAAAAGTTGAAAAATCGCTCCTTTTATGTACATGTGGAGATAGGGCCAGGACAATGAGGAGTCCAGTGTATTGGCCCTAGAATTGGGGAAGGAACTTCAATGTGATACTGATAGTGTTATTGGCCATTGATAAGCCCAGCCTTGGATCTGAAAGTAGAATGAAACAGTTTGACGCTTGTCATTGCCCCACTGTATGGCTATCCAAACTCCATCGCAAATGATACTAGTGTACTGATCTATGTATACCACCACTATTACATGTAAATCTAAATGATGTATAGTACAACAAGTATTATGTCGTTGTACAATGATCGGTCTGCCGTCGCAAACATAATCCTTCTGGTGGATGTCAAAACATAAGGCGGATCATTACGACCCTAACCATGTTAGTAATCCTTTCTTATCACCCCCCTGCAACAACATACAACAGTGGTCAATGAGCAAGGCCAACGATAGGGTGGCACAAGATATGTGGATCATGTCTAGTGCGGATCCAGGAATTTTTAGACGGGGGGGCACAATCTAACACGAAATTTTTTTTTTTTCCTATGCTAACATTAGTAAATTTTTTTGTAATCATGTTTTTTTTTCTTTATTATTCGCGCCTAAGCGCCCAGTAGGGTGGATATGTGCGCGCTACAAAATAAGTTTATTATTATTATTGCCAAATGCAAGCGAAGTCCCTTGCTGTTAGTCCGGGGCCCGCTTAAGGCCCCGGAAAAATTTTGGATTCTGGATGCTCAGGTGCAAATCGAGGCGATTCCTGGCCAGTTTCACCTGACTTTTTTTGCAAAAGTTTTTCAGATTACATGGGATATATATATATATATATATATATATATATATATATATATATATATATATATATATATATATATATATATATATATATATATAATAATTATTTTAGCCATTATTTTAGCAATGTCAAGACTACAACAATATATAGTTTTCTCCCTCCCTGATTTTTGGCATTTAATTTGGCAGTTTTTGGACTTCAGTTTTAATTTATCCGGAATTCAGTCCAGTTGAAATTTTCAAGAAAAGGGCTTGATTTGCTACTGTTCCTTCGCCCTGTGTTAAAACCATCGGCAGATCAGAAGCTGCAAGAGTCATCACTTGCAGGCCTACAGTGCGTACCGCGTAGAATCCGACAGTAAATTGACAATTGGCGTTTGTAATGCATTCCACACAGTACACCCCGAATCCTCTTCAGATGACAATTAACAATTTGAGGTACGTGGAGGAATTGGGTCAAGAAACTAGACTAGCTTGCTTTTGCATCCGGATCGCAGACCTACCGATTGCAAACGAAATGTAGACTAACTAATTTTGGGAAGTATTTGAAAAAGCACTATGAATCATCATTGGAAATTGATACAAAAAATCCACTTTTTCAATGAATGACAGCACACACCAAACTGAAGGCGTTGTTCACCTCGGATGGTGCTTTATTTTTACTCTGCACCCCTTAATTTTAATCCTTTTTATCAACCTTATGAGAGACACATCCTTGATATTTTTATCACCGAAGCTTCTAGGAAAATCAAATATAATATAAAAGAAACTGCAATCAATTAATTGCCATAATGAGGCTGTGTTAAACTTCGCGAAGTCATCTCCATTAACTAAATTCGTGGAGGAAAATTGTCTTAAGAACGGGTTGACTAAAATAAAATCAATTCAGTTCCTCAGGAAGATTGCTATGCTGGGCAACTGGAGTACTGGCCTGAAAGTCCATCAATGAAGAGAGAAATTATACTTCTGGCTTACACTGGTTAGATTCACTATCTTTGATATGGGAGCATTGCTTGGAAACCCCATATCACCAAAACATCTCTTGCTTGAAAGAGTCCAGAGACGAGCTGATGTTCAGAGCGGCAAGAACCTGCCTCAAGAATCGAACTCCTACGGCAGAAGTTTCCAGTTGCTTTAAACGTCGACTTTCTGCCGTGTCTAATTCAAATAGACAGTGAAATCGATAAGTCAATTCAGGGGAATGAACTCGAAACTCGACTTACGCGGAGTGTTCGAGTTAGCTGAGGTCGCCATTTTACCTCCCTCTCTCTTGCGTGCATAAATTATCGTAACACGCCCGCAAAGTAACCTTTTGTAGCACGGGGGAATTATAGCACAAGATGCAACATTTTAAAATTTGTTATAAACGTCTTACATATTTATTAATTTGTTTGAATGGCATGATTTTTGTTTTGTAAAGTTTTCCAAAAATATAAATTTTTGTTAACGCTTTCGAATCAATGATGACCCACAACTCATTGGTGTGATGGCTACGAAACATGAGCTAAAAAAAAGGGGATTGATGCATTTCATCTGCGTTGACGTTAGGTCTTAGTGCAGTTTTGGAACGGTCAAGCCACCCATCACTGCAGCTGGAAGTCTGATGTCCTAACTTTTGCTAAAGACCTGGCCATTTCTTGAAGAATTGGACCCGAAATCGAATATGCTGGCCCGTACAGTTTTGGAACCAGGTCAAAGCAGCCTCCTTCAAACATACGGGAAAAGCTAAATTTTCTCTATGTGTTTCCGACCCGCTTGAAAAGTGTCATTGTTGAACCCTGTTCCAGCAGTTTCTCCTATTATATGTAAGGTAAATTTTAACAATATGTATTTAATACCAGATACGGCAAAGTTCGACGTTTTGAAGCTAGTTTATAAACAAAACTTACTAACTAGTAAGTAGTAACTAAAACGGAGAGATGATACGACCATAATTTTGTTGAGATGCATCACAGCCTTGCATTCAAGGCTATATTCACTGCAAGTTAACTTGGCAAGGAGCCCCAGATAATTGCTGCTACCAAACGAAGTATACTACGTGATGTACTTTTGGTCAACAAGAACGTTCGTGGTTTTGGGTACAAATACAAACTTTATCATGATGAGACGATTTTCTTTAAAAAGCCAAGGTCTATATTTAGTTTATAGGCACCAATTTCAACGATCAGATCAAAAAATAATACATGGTTTCATTACTGGTCAAGATGGCACTGATATTTTATTAATTGAAAGAATGCAAGTGTTTAGGGCCACTCAAAAGGATTTTGGCAAAAACGAGCAAAATCATATTCAGTCAAGTGATCAATTGTTTCCTGCTGGCTGTGGGCTATTTAACTGGTAATAAACTCCCCAAGAGGATTGATGTTGAGATGGAGAGAGTTGGAAATCCCTGAGCCCCGGGAAATACTTCGGTTTTCTCTCAAAAGAGGGTTTCAGTTCCATGGCATGATTGATAACCCTTTTTCTTGTTGCATTTTTCAGTATTTATTTTATGCCAAAGGTAGACACAGCAGATGTTTAATATTGTCGTCGGTATTTTTTGTTTAGGCTACTCCTTTCCCTCTGACCTTCCCTTTTTTTTTTTTTTTAATTTTTTTAATTACCACCATTACCCGGGGCATGTGCCCCCGCGGCCTCCCCCGGATCCGCGGCCGCCTCGATGTTGCAATCACCTAGCAGTGAAGGGGGTTCAGTAAATTGGACTGTGTTTTTCCAAGCACTGTGCTATCTGCAACAACATACAACAAGGGATCTTGTTGCATTGAGCAGGGTAATGCTAAAGATACAACACAGACTATTTGCCATATATAAACACCAATCCAGTGCTGAATGCAACATGACATGTCAGATTGAGACTTGTGTACCAAATGCTCTCTGTATTTGTGAAACAGTCAGGGAAAGTAGTAAATATAACCCGGGTCATTTTATAGTAATCTCACTTAGTTTGGTAACATATGAAAGGAAATTTTGTGATAAAGAATCATTTTATTAAATATATCATTCTCCAATAAATTCTTCATGCGAAGAAAAAACGAGCGAGAAAAGTGCTTGTAAATCGATGCATACTATTGTGTAATAATGTTTGAATCTAAGTGGCTGACTGGCCCATGGAATTTGTTAAATCCAGTGGGCTAACCTATTGAAAACAAATCCGTACGAAAAGGTTAACCAAAAAATGGAAACTTTTTCCTTCTCTTGGAATCGTACAATAGCCACTGTTCCCGAGCAGATGAGTGTTTATAATTGATTATCATTGTAGGTTTCCACGACCTGGGTCGCAGTATTTATGCATCTGGTGTTTAGAAGGAGAACAGTAACCTATGGAAACACAATGCAAAACTCAAATTACTCAGAGCTTTGTGGTGAAGAAGGTACACAACCTTGCATCTCAAGAAGACATTGAAGAAACACCAGGTGAATCTGTAAGACAGCTTTGAGTCAGGATGATCTTCAAAGGTACAGGGCTGTCATGAAAAGAAGAAAATATACACATGCAGGACACTAGTGACAAAAACACCAAAAGGGAGTAACGCTGAAAAACATTTGTTTCAGGAGACATTTGTGATCAAACGTTTGGTCATAAATCCACCCTAATATGTCACCAAAGGATCTACACTGAGAAAACCCACTTCTTTGTGAGATTTGAGCTTAAAAGCTTCCTCATTCAGGCAAACTCCAAAATGTCACCATAAAGGATTCACATGGAGAGAAACCATTTGTTTAAGAGACATTTGTGGTAAAGCTTTCTCTCATTCAAGCACATTTTCATATCATCAGCGGCAGCATACTAATGAGAAACCACATAAATGTGACATTTGGTGATAAAGAGTTTACACAGAAAGCTCTTTTCCACGCCACCAAAGTATTCACACACTGGAGAAAACCATTTGTTTCAGACATTTGGTACTGTTTATTCTCATATTCAAGTAAACTTTCAAATCATCAGAGTGCATCTATACTAATGAGGAAACCACACAAATGTATATTTGCACAAGAGTTAAGCAGGAAAGCTCTTAAAAGTCACCAAAGGATTCACACTGGAGAAAACCATTTGTTTGTGACATTGTGGTAAAGCTTTCTCAATCAGGTCCACTTTTATATCATCAGAGGCGTTATACTAATGAGAAAACCATAAATGTGACATTGCCTAGAACATTTATCTGGAACACTTCAAAAATATGATGTTAACCCGTGATCGTACTCACCCTGGGATCGTGGACCATTTGACGGAACTCTTTATAATAAATAAGTTGATCTTTGAAGTGAGATAGCGTTCAAATCTATAATTCTACACGTTTGGTTACACATTAACATTTCTGGAATTGATAATAACATACAAACATAAAGATTGTATGGTGTTTTTTTCAACATCATAAAGCAATCAACGTTGACATGATTTTGCATGGGTATGCTACTTGGACCCAAGTCTCTACCGTCCCCTGACCCATCCCCACCCCAATCATCGAAGGCCGTACCAAATCATTCCGACAACATACAAAACTGAGCATATCCAACACCAAGTTCCATGGACTATTGCAACCATGCATGTAATATTGGGAAAACAGACGACTGATCTTTTCAAGACCAATTACATAGCCATGGGAGTTTAAATGCACCCACCTGCCTCCCCAGGTCCCTCCACGAAAAACCTCATAGTGCCCCAAAACAGAAAAGAAAAGAAAAGGGAAAACCCATACCGCCCCTGCATCACTGAAAAGCAATGCCCCCCCTGTGCCCCACTGAAAAAGTCCGCTACATGCTGAGACCAAGGTACAAATTCCAATTCTATCTTTTTCAGGACCACAACAACTTCAAAAAGGAGTGGTCACATGCTACTGTCAAACCTACCATCTTATATAAATAATACAATACAAATAATAAGTATATATTATTTAAAACCAAGTTAATAACTGACAATGGCAAAACGGAATCTAACGAAAAGAGCAAAACGTTCATAATCGAAACAGAAAACAAAACGTGGTTTTCACATGAACGTTTATTAAAACCAAACTAAATAACACTAGTCTATACCTGCAATTGCAAAACAAATTGAACAGTAAACTTTATTACAAACCTATCTAGAGCAAAAACTATCTCAAATTAAAAACCAATTCATACTTGGACCAACCTGTCTAACCATTTCGAGTGACATCAACATTTTCCAGAGAAGATTGAGAATTACATACCTATAATGCATAACAAACCATCCAAAACTCATCCGTCCAAACCACAGTCTACTTGGCATCCCAAAACAACACATGAGTCCAACACTCAAAAACTGCTTGAAGCCTCAAAATATGAACCAAGGAGATTGTAAACATAATCCGTCCATTAATAACGTTGATGTGAACAATCTGTAAACATAATGGCAAAATCACATTATTCAAAATGGCCAAACCTAATCGAATACAAACTAACCTACAATAAAATCATCTGTTTGATAAACCAAAATATGTCACTCCACCGTTTTTGGGACCAATTTTGGTTCATTTATGGTACCTTTAAACTAAGGTCAATTATTCTATAAGGACAAAACATCATTCTGTACTAAAATACAATCTGATTTAACAATCAACCGACGGCAGTAATTATGCTGATCAAGCGGATACTTTGTTAGATTGGTACAACAGTTTCTATAGCAATCTTTATAAATCTGAAGAAATTTCTGATTCTCATTTAATGGACATCGTTAGTAAGCATTAATAACAAAGATATTTATGATGATATTTATAAAGCGATCTCGAAGGATATCACCGATGAAGAAAATTTAAAAATTGCGTGCTTTTTGAGAGATGAATAAAATAAGTCCCCTCGGGTTATGACGGTTTAAACCCGGGAATTTTAACGACAAACATTTTGGCATATTATTGGTCCTGACATTCTACAAGTTTTTCAATTTTGCTTAGAAATGGTCGTTTATGCGATTCTATGAATTGTGCTTTGATTAGGCCCTTATTTACAAAAAGTTAGGGGACAGACATGATTTAAAAAACTGGCGCCCGATTAGTTTATATTAGCAGTCGATTATGCAAAATTCTTATCTAAAGTGATTACTAACAGATTAAAACGTATCATGCCTAACCTGTTGGTGAAGGAACAAACCGGCTGCAGGAAAGAAAATCCATGATAATCTTATGCTATTGCGCGATGTTATTGATTATGTTAATTTAGATAATTTTGGAGTTCGCTGCTCGTCAGCATCGAACAAGAAAAGCTTTGATCGTATCAGTTGGAAATACATGTTTAACATTATGTATAAAATGAATATCCCTCCCACCCTCATTCAGTGGATTACTTTATAGCCGTCCCAACAGTCGTATCATTATCAACAATTTTATCGGTTCACCCATTCAGGTGAAGAGGGGAATCAGACAAGGTTCCTCTTCTGTCCCTGTTGTATTCCCTATTTGTGCTGAAGGTCTTGCTGCTTTAATAAGAAATAATGGTGATTTGTGGTATAGTTTCTCTAAGGGAGAACAATGTCGTCTCAACCAACTGAATATGCGGACGACACTAGTCTTTTATTAGTAATAATAATGAATTTAGTGTCATAAATAACATTCTGATAATTATAGTAAAGGTAGCGGTTCTAAAATTAATCACGCTAAATTTCTAAATTTATTTCTGGGTAACTGGAAAAATAGACAAGATAAGCCATGGGTTTATGATTTAATTTTGTGTGATAAATGAAAATCCCCTTAGGTATTATTGTAGAAAATGATGTTACGCCTGATGACACCAGTCTCTGAACAAATAAAAACTCAATGTTATCCTGGAGGATATTAAACTGCACGAACTTTAACCCATAACGGTAAGGTTATTTTGTTAATTGTCTGTCACAGGTTTGAACCTACCTGGGAAGTGTCCTTGTCCATCCCGAGGCTCTGATTAAAAAATGAGTAATATTGTTTGGACATTTTTTTGGAACGGTAAAATGATAAAAATTAAAAGAAACACCATTGTTAGCCCGAAACCTTTAGGGGAATGGGATTAATAGACATCACAGTAAATTGTGTAGCTTAAAAATTACAGGAAAGTTAGCCTGGCCACCCTTCTACTGAAGGGGAAAATGTAATACTTTTTGATTATTGGGATCAATAAAGCTTGCATTAGCAATAACTTAGGATGGTATATTTTTGCCAATGTTAAAAAAAACGAAATAAAATACTACCACCTTTATAATGATTCTCATGTCCCTTTTCTCAAAGCTGGAGGCAACCTTAGGAACGTAATTTTTCTTGTTTGTTAGAGGTAGAGAAATCCCTTTGTGGATAACATTGTTGTTACGACTGATGGAATACTACTTTTAAATTAGTCCTGTGCTCAAGTCGAATGGGTTTTTTCACGTCAAAGATGTCTTTTTGTCATAATCAATGTTTAATTGCCTTTTCGGAGGTTGCCAGTAAATGTAATATTTTGAATATTAATGCCGGTACTATTAGTCGTCTTGATAAACACATTGATCATTCTTTAATCCAAGACGAACGAAAGGGCCACCCAACCCGGGGTCTGTAATCTGGCTCACTGTTACTGATGTAAATAAATAATTGTCTTATTATTATTACAGATACTAATGCTAAATTTATTTATAGAAATCTCGTTTTATTGCAATTTACTAAACCCACAGTCTAAGATGTGTGTGGCAAAATATTCTTCATCATATCAGCAACTTAGAGGGATAAGATATGGAATAATATATGGAAGAATTTTACCGATTCCGAGATAAGAATTTTTGTACAAACTTAGATTTTGCATTTTGGGTTGACTAGAATATTGTTTTACAATTGGTAAAATTAATGACGTCCAGTGTCCGCTCTGTAATACTGAAATGAAACTCATGAGCATCTTTTTTTATCTATTGTAATGTACTTTAAAAGCTTGGATTTATATAGAACATTTATTGAAAAAACCCTTCACTAAAATGTTTTTTATCTTAACGATTGTAACAGAATTTTCGGGACTTAATTTAAAGCCAGTTCAAGGAATTATAGTTTGTAAATGCTCCGTGAAATTTGGAATTTAGATGTAAAATTATTTTTGGGAAAAAACATTACAAGCATATGGACCTTTGTTACACAGTTTAAAAACAGAATATGAAACGTTTTTGTTTTGGGAAAAAAATACTTTAAAAAAAATTATTTAAAAACTTATCAAAACAATGTTCTATGCTCTTTTAGATGAGCAGTACCCAATTCATTTTGATTACTAATTGTGTCTCCCTCTGAGATATACTGTATTAGCTATATTGCGTATATATTTTGCAAGTATTATATAATTTTTGTTGATTAATGTAATTTGTTTGATTGTTAGCTTAATATCGTTCAAATTACGTGTATTTATTTTGTGTTTTTTCTTTTCAATGTGTTATATTTGCTGCTCATTTCTAAAGTATCAACCGAACGTCTTGAATATATTTGTTTCCACTATGTATATATATGAGTATTGTAAGTGACGTATTTGGTAATGTAATGTTAGTTATATATAAATATTTATATATGTACTTTTTGTAAGGAAGATTATTTATGTATATTCAGCTTTTTGATTTTGTTTATTTATTATTGTTTGTTACCTTTTGGGTTGCTTTATTCCCAGTTATTCATTATTTACATTAGTTATTGTTCATTATTACTATTTTCATTATTTTCATTATAAAATTCTTTGTTTATAATATATAATTTTTAATTGTAATATATTGTACTTATGTATGCATATCAGGTAAAAGGTTGAATAAATGGAGTTTTATAACCCCAATTTCACACACACACACAAAAACACACAAAAAAAATATAATCTGATTTAGAATAATCAACAGAGGTAAAGTGTCTCTAAATGGACTGCACCATCATCTTTTACTCTATGCCGCCAATGAGTGCGTTACCTTATACACTATTAGCCAAATCAAGTCAAAATGACCTTTTTCAAACAGGGTATGCCCCTTTACTCTTATAGCAGGTGGACTCTGAGGTAGCCAATTTGAATTTCTCCCGTAAAGTGCGTTGCTACCGTTGTTCGGGTCACTGACTCTACAACAACGAGACTTGATGCAGCTGCTGGTCTCCCAGTCTATGTAGCTATCTTGCATGTTCGGTCGTTCCCGCGTCGGTAAACCAGGGGGAAACCCACGGTGGGAAAGTCAAGTTCTGAAGTTTTCAGTTAGGTTTTCAAAACAATCGCTACAAAATCACGAGTAATCGGAGTATGCTAGTGTATGTGGTTTTAGGCACATTTTTAACTCGCACCACTCACAAGGTTGTCCAACCTCAATTATTGATTCCATTTTCTCAATAGATGACATGGTAACGTAAGCGCTTATCAGGGCCGGAGGAACTTGGCAGATTTCAACGTTAAGAAAGAGGTATACTGTCTGCTGCTGATCACAACATTTCAAAGAAGCCCCCACGAAAAATCCTCACAGTGCCCCCAAAAGAAAAGTTAAAAAAAAGGGAAAACCCAAACCCTGGGCCTCTAATACTGAAAAGCAATGACTCTTTCAATAACAGTTAAGAGAGTCATTAGACTCTGGAAAAAAAGGAGTAAATGGAGACACTTTCTCCACAAGCTAACGGAGTATTGACGCACCAAATGGAACATTTTTGGATATAGTTGTTGGACCCATTTGAAGAGTATGCTCCGAATTCGATTTGGGCCAGGACGACAATTTTTGGGGAAATTTCCCAAAACGTTATTTCAGGCGCGAATGTGCCATACGTTATCGTGCTTCTGCCCTTACTATCTTCAATCACCACACAACAGCACCAACGAAAGTTTTCTATGAAATAGTTGAACTTTAAAAGGCTAAATTTGTCTCGATCAGAATTTAAAATCTCCAAAAAACCGTTTACTGATGTTGGTGTGATATTTTCTACATCTCAGGACACCTGAACTGATGACGGGTTCGAGATGCAGAAATGCATTGTTGTGGAGGGGCCACCCAAGTGGTTTCTTTATAGAATATGTTGGATGAGCATTATGTACCATGCACATACGTATACAATTTTTATTTTAGATTAAAGAAATGCCTGATATTAGGCCAAAAAAAAAAAATGTTGAGTTTGTCTCCAAACCGACCGGGAGCCAAAAGTGCTGGAAATCTCGGGTCGGGTTTTTTTTTTTTTTTTTTTCCCCGTCATTCATAGGCCTATTTATTAATGAAACTTACCAATTTTCTTTGTATAAAACATAACATGTTTGACGCAGTGAAATTTTCCAATTTTTTTACCGGTAAATTTACTCAAAATTCCAAGACTCAATCTACATAAGCTAAAATCGAATGGCCCCTGGCCCTCACATGGTGTACCGCTCTTCGTGCAATATCAGTTTTGGCCAACGATTGCGACTCAAATCTACACGGTTTTCCAACCGAATGGTCCCCACTTTCCACTGGCTTCGCGCACCTGTTTTAGAGGTCAATGATTGCGACCAAATCTACATTGCCAAATCAAATAGCCCTTACACATGTGCACTGGCCCCCTCGCACTGCACACGCCGTGTGTGTCAACGATTGCGATCCAACTCTACAAATGTTTTCAAATCGAATGGCCACTTACATGTTGCATGTTGAGCATTGCATGCAATATGGATGAATTTGTTGTGTCAATCACAGCCAAAAGTACACAACAAACTGCTTGGGATACTTTTATTCTGGAAGCAAAATTCGCGGTTGATAGGTATACAAAATGAAAAAAACATGGTATGTGGTTTCAGTCCCATCGCGTTTCAATCTAAAATGACAGTCAAGGAAAAGAAAAAGAAAAAATCCTGACCGACCGACCCTTCAAATATTTTCACCGAGGGCAACTCAACAATTTTTTTTATTTGGGCCCTTATGCAACTTCTTGAAACATTAAACCCCTCCGTGGAAAGTAAACCTTGAGATTCGAATTATAAAGAGATAAGCATAGTACATCACCATAAATAATTTATCTGAAAAGCTATACAAAGCCTGTAGCGTGAAGCCTGTGCTAAAAGGCGTGAGGTCCGTGGAAGGCCTCGACCTGCTTTAGGATTATATATAGATGTGTATTCGGGGTACATTTGCAAAATCACGGGTACAGAGGAAAGTATGACAAGAATGTTGTTTTATAAATGGGATATTTGGGGATGATTTCATTGATCACCCCTGGATGATCTACGATCACCCATACTTTAAAATGTTTTGGGGCTTAACACACCCCATATAACAACTATATACCCAGGATATGAGAATCCAATTCCAGATCAAACATTTTGAGTCAATAGGGTATCAGAACCTTCCTTTTTGGGAAAAACAAATGATTCGGGTCATGTGTTGCATTAGAAGCAGTGATGAGTCTGATGTTATAATAGATCAATTTAACTATAACAACGCAGTGAGTGAATAGTTAAACCCTTTAGTGCATCATGATTCCATCATCGTGATTAAGAGATTTCAAAAGTTCCATTCTTTTAAGGGGAACATCTGCTTTATGCTCTTGGCATTGGTTGATCTGGGAGGGGGTGAAGGGCATAGGTGTCCGATGGTGGTGAAAAGTGTGGCAATTTACCACACTTGTGTGGACTTTTGTGCTGTGTGCCCCCACTTTTGTTCCACTTTGGATCCGCCTCTGACTATTGGTCTAGAGATTGTAGTTTCATGATAAAGTGTTGTTCCTGTATATATACACCGTAGGGCCAATCCATTGATACGTACGTCATCACATAGCCAACCACTACAATGTACGTCATCATGATAGGTCAATAATGGCCCAAAACCATTTACAACACACATTAGGGAAGGCTGCGTGAATTCTAACTTGTATGCAGGTACGTCATCAGGATCAAATGCGCAGGCCCCATAGGCTGCAGTGCAAACTGTGGGTCGTTTTGGAAATACTGATACTTTGGGAGATATGGCAATAAGAAAATTGTCATCCTTTCAAATTGTTTTCATGGCACTTGGAGTGGTACTCACTTTTATGTATGCATACGGTGGTAAGTGCGTAAACTTGGGCCTATAGAATAACAATGTAGCTTGAAAATAAAATAAAAGGTTAATGACGATATTGGGATTGTATTTATGTCTTAAACGATCCACAGAATGTTAGCTTTTAAAACACGTATCGCCGAGGGTGTTTGATAAAACATTTCTCAGAATATCCAATCCAATCCAACCCAAATCTGTACTTATAAAGGCGCCATCAATCTAGCTGCCTGTTCCGAGGCGCATTCTTTTTACGCATTACACAACACACGGGACCTACGGCTTTACGGTCCCAACCGAAGGATGAAGCAATTATGGTTATACCTGCTCAAGGACACAAGTGTCATGACTGGGGCCTGAACCCACACCTCCTGTTGCTGGCGTCACCAGAACTTGAGTTCGGTGCATGATTTAGCAGTAATTAAGCGCCTCAATGAATGTCAAAATAGTTTATGTAAACTTACATGTAGCTTTTTGAAGAATACCCCAACTGTTTTGTTTTTAAATTATACTTACAAAAACATTTAAGGATAAATCTTTGAAAGGGCGACATACATCGTCAAGATCAGAGCAGACTTTCAACGGGCATGAATGGTGGCCTAGTTTAAGATAAACAGTGACTGAAAATTACTAATATAATACAAAATAATAATGTGGGATTCTATATAGCGCACGTAACTAACTAAGTGGTGCTCAAGGCGCATTATATCATTACCCCTGCTCATAAGGCTCATAAAACCACTCCTGAAACCATCCTCAGCTCCCCTGGGAGTATACAGCCCAATTCCTGCCATTACAGCGCATAATAATAGGCTAATCAACCAATCCTGCCCCTCATATACCCATTTTAACCCCCTGGGTGGAGAGAAGCAATTATGGTTAAGTGTCTTGCTCAAGGACAAGTGTCACGGCTAGGGATTCGAACCCACATCTCTGCGGCTGCTAACACCAGAACTTGAGTTCGGTAAACTAGACCGTCGGCCACGACACTAGGTCATTTGCGCAGCAAGCAGTCGGTATGACCTTATTATATAAATATGGGGTATTTGTTCAGTCACAGAGTTAATCTTAAATAGTACCCGATTCCATGCCCTGTTGATCGTGACGGTATTGTCCCTTTTAAACCATTCTATACTAATATTATTCACGATGGAAACAGTGCGCCAAACACACACTCAATGTTTTGTATAAATTTTTATTTTCTTTACTCCAAACAAGTGACTGACTGAGTAAAAACCTATGTGATTCCATTCTACAATGACGACACACACATAGAAAAGTACAATGTTACCAAGTAAAACTCAATATTTGATTAAAGGGGCCAATAATAATTTGACTCAATCATTGTATGACGCAAAACACAAACTACTAGTAAAAGTGAAAATTAAAGTTTGTAGAAAAAATGTTTGGTCAGATCATGCTTACTGGACCATTTAGACACATAAATTAATAATATAGATGAGCACGATGTAGGAATACGTGGTTTTATTTATATGGTCTATGAAATCACTTTCTATCTTTTAATGTTTAAATAACTTTAGGGCCCTAATGTTAAAAACATTTTAAGTGTTTAGCAGTTTCTTCCCAGTGAAGAAAAAATTTATTTGCTTTTTCTGGCTATTCTTTTTAAAGAGGGGTGCCACTGTCACAGAGAAACCCTTTCTACCCTACCAGTTGTGAAGAATAATGATTTTAACCCCTTTATATGAATACGCGGCAGTATAAGGGGGGCCAGTGCCCACTGGCAATCCAACAATGCTGTGGTTGAGTACATCGCCTCCAGCTGCATTTTAGAAGGTTTAGTTTGAATATTCAGCGTTATGGAAGTGATTTTGACCAATCAGATTGTTCCGTCCACTTTGACCAAATTGCAAATAGGAAGCTTGGGTACAAACTGAGGAACAGTCCCCAATTCTGGGGATCGAAGGTTAATGTCGAAGGTTAATACACAAGAAAGCACATTTTAAGGATACTGCAGAGCCGTATTGGCTTCAGGCAGACAAAACTGATGATCACAGACTTAAACCAAGTCTAGTACCTGTACTGTAAAAATTCATCATAAAATCGACCATTCACGTACACTAAGCAAATCCAAATTTAATCAAGTGATGTGTATGGGAACAGACTTTTGAGACAGGAGTAAATCTTTTAAGACTGGATCAACACCGCAAAAAGTGCAAGTACTTCTCCCTTTTAAAGGGCCCTTTTATTAAATAAGTTGTAATATCCAAGATGTATGAACATTTGCCGTCAGGACCAAAGAGGGCCACATCATCTTACCCTGTCGAATAGTGAGAGCGGTACCCCCAAGTGTATATATAAGATTTAGGGCCCAACGTTATAATGTACTTTCTAAGATTAGAATGTGGAGTTTATAGGATTAGGAGTGTTACTGTTGAGGGTTGGCATGGAGGAAAGGGAAATACTTCCTCCATGAGTTGGGTTAACCAGTTATACATAAAAAAGCGTTTAGCCTTAGGTAAAATTTTTTACATTGATCATCATTTAAAAACGTGTCTTAGTGACATTCAGTGATAACGCGTCTTGGTGACAGCATGACGTTTATGTCCAAGTGACATTATTATTTACTAACATTAAAGCAATACTAGCAACATAAATTTAATAACCTTTTCATCTTGGTGACAAACATGTTAAGTTACCTTTTTTCACCAATGGGAGGTAGAATTGGTGACATTGTTAATAACTTATAAATTGGGAAATTTGGCAGTGTAATCTATACCATGGCATTGTACTCCAAATGCACACATGCACAACAAGCATGGTTGTATGAGTTTCGCCTTTCCTGTCTGACCGGTGTTTTTTTCTGCTGTATTTAAGGCCGGCATCATGGGATTAGGGCTTGACGACGAAGCTAAGTTACTAGAACTACATGCAATCTTTAACCAGACGCTTAACTTCGTTAGCTGTTTTCACTCGAGTTAATCTAGAACCAGCAATCCATTCCATGACCCGTTTGTCACGATTTATACTGTCCTTTTTAACAATTGATGCCAAATTGTCATGAGAGTACACTTTTCTTCTTTTGCCATTAGATTGTTCTTCAATCTTGATCGTCAGCTCCCGGGTAATTCGACCTAACGCAGACTATCCATCTGCACTTCACCCACTTCAGATTACAGGAGTGATGGACCTTACTCCAGTGCTCCCATAACTGATCGGGTCCTTTTTTTCACCAATGTCGCCATTGATCTCGGGCCGACTGCCCCAAATTGTCTGGGTATTTTATTTTTTTTGGCTATAGGAACTTAAGGAGGGCAACACACAGGCTGTACAGCTGTTTTTGGAGAAGCCTGTAGCCAGACCTGGGCTACCTAGTGACCTAATCTACTTTGTGAGTCTTGTAACAATCTTGCAACCAATACAGTACTTACAATCAACATATAACCTAGGGACTCTGGAGGGCCCAGCCCAACCAAGTAGAGCTCAGTATAATGGTTGCAGATGTGAACAAGACAGTTGAGGTGTCAGTCAAGTCTGTGTCCACAAAGGGGTTTTTTGGGGCCCAAGCTTTAGGTACAACAGGTCAGCAGGGGGCCAAGACCTATCTGGCTGCAGTGCCTAAAAGCCTATTGGGTGGATACTTTGACTTTTATAAATCTCCTTGTATGAAGGTGAGGCCATTTTGTTGTGGTGGGATACTAGGTGGTACTCATGTGTGATTGTGTTTCATGGGGTTTTACATATGGGGATACAAGGTTGTGATTATAAACCATCTGCACTGCAGCCTGATTCAGAACGTGTGGCCAGCACGCACTTTTACCAACTTACTGTTTTCTGCGACAATGGCTATGTCCTCAAATAGTCGTGGATTTCCTGTTTTTTAATGCATGGTGGTACGAAAATTCTCTTTTGGGGACATTTTTGCCAGCTGTAGTTGGGAACCCCCGATTTTTGTGAAAAAACGGGCTCGTTTTTCACTATTTTCTTGTTACCTCAGAGATGACCGGTTGACTAAAACTGTATAGGTTTGTTATTTTTCCTCAATGATATAGTGGATCACACACAGTGTTAATAATACTAACAGCAACTGTTTGGGCAGGGACACATGTATCACTTACAGGCAACGTTCGTAAATGGGACAGAAAATGCCAAATTCTACAAATTATTGTATTTCTCTGCTGGGAGGCTACAATATAGGCCCAAAGAAGAATAATGGTTTGATTTCTACCTGTAGAAATCTTTTATATATTTGTGGTAGCTTGCTGTATTGCAACATGTTTCTTAGAGGATAGTATAATTTTAAGCATCTGATCATCTTTTAGGAGAATGCGTTGCCTAGAACTGTAGCTGAGCCGGGAAACCCGGGGATTTTCCTGAAGACAATCGGAGTATATACCGACGTTCAGTTTTCACCACTTCTTCTCAGAAACCGAGTAATTGCCAACTCCTCAGAGTCCACATTTACAGAAACCAGTAATTATTACAACTCCTTAGAAACCATTTACAGAACCAGTAATTATTACAACTCCCTTTGGGAGAACCATTTGAAGAACCAGTAATTATTACAACCCTTAGAAACCATTTACAGAACCAGTAATTATTACAAACCCTTAGAAACCATATACAGAACCAGTAATTATTACAACTCCTCAGAAACCATATACAGAACCTGCAATTATTACAATCCCTTAGAAAACCATTTATAGAAACACAGTAATTATTACAACCTCAGAAACCATTTACAGAACCAGTAATTATTACAACCCTTAGAAAAACCCATTACAGAAACAGTAATTATTACAATCCCTCAGAAACCATTTACAGAACCAGTAATTATTACAACTCCATAGAAACCATTTACAGAACCAGTAATTATTACAACCTTAGAAACCATATTTAGAACCAGTAAATATTATAACCCTTAGAAAACCATGTACAGAACCAGTAATTATTACAACTCCTTAGGAAAAACCATATAGAAACCAGTAATTTTATAACCCTTAGAAACCATTTACAGAAACAGTAATTAAATTACAACCTCAGAAACCATTTATGTTCCACTAAAATTACAACCCTTAGGAAACCATGTACAGAACCAGTAATTATTTTTTTTACAACTCCTTAGAAATCATTACAGAACCAGTAATTATTACAACCCTTAGGAAACCATTTACAGAACCAGTAATTATTACAACTCCTTAGAGACCATTTTACAACCAGTAATTATTTTCACAACCCTTAGAAACCATTTACAGAACCAGTAATTATTACAACCCTTAGAAACCATTTACAGAACCAGTAATTATTACAACCCTCAGAAACCAGTGCAGAACCAGTAATTATTACAACACCTTAGAAACCATTTACAGAAACAGAAACAAGGTTAACTCCTCAGAAACCATTTCATGAACCAGTAATTATTTACAACTCCTTAAACCATTTACAGAACCACAGTAATTAGCTACAAACTCCTTAGAAACCATTTACAGAAACAGTAATTATTACAAAACCCTCAGGGAAAACCATTTACAGAACCAGTAACTATTACAACACCTTAGAAACCACTAAGAAACAGTAACTAGTAGCAACCTAGAAACCACGTCCAGTAATTATTACAACTCCTTAGAAACCATTTACAGAACCAGTAACTATTACAACTCTTAGAAACCATTTACAGAAACAGTACTATTATAACCCTCAGAAACCATTTATAGAACCAGTAATTATTATAACTCCTCAGAACCATTTATGAACCAGTAATTATTACAACTCCTCAGAAAAAACCATGTACAGAACCAGTAATTATTACAACACCTTAGAAACCATTTACAGAAACAGTAATTAGCATAACCCTCGAAACCATATTTACAGAACCAGTAATTGTTACAACTCCCTTTAAAACCATTTACAGAAAACCAGTAATTATTACAACCCCTTAGAAACCATTGCATAGAAACAGTAACACACACCCCTCAGAAACCATTTATAGAACCAGTAATTATTACAACCTCAGAAACCATTCACAGAACCAGTAATTACAACCCTTAGGAAAACCATTTACAGAACCAGTAATTCTTACAACCCTTAGAAACCATTTTTTTTACAGAAACAACATATTAAACCCCTTAGAAACCATTTACAGAACCAGTACTATTTACAACCCTTAGGGAAAACCATGTACAGAACCAGTAATTATTACAACTCCTTAGGGAAAACCATTTACAGAACCAGTAATTATTACAACTCCCAGAAACCATTTACAGAACCAGTAATTATTACAACTCCTAGAGAGACCATTTACAGAACCAGTAATTATTACAACTCCTTAGAAACCATTTACAGAACCAGTAATTATTACAACTCCCGAAGTCCATTTACAGAACCAGTAATTATTACAACCTCCTCAGAAACCATACAGAACCAGTAATTATTACAACTCCTTAGAAAACCCTTTACAGAACCAGTACTACAACCTTAGGGAAACCATTTACAGGAAACCAGTAATTATTACAACCCTTAGGGGAAATCACGCTTACAGAAACAGTAATTATTACAACTCCCTTAGAAACCATTTGCAGAACCAGCAACATTACAACCCTTAGAAAACCATTTATGGAACCAGCAATTATTACAACTCCTTAGAAAAACCCATTTACAGAACCAGTAATTATTACAAAATCCCTAGAAACCATGACCATAATTATTAACAACCCTTGAGAAACCATTTACAGAAACCCAGTATCTAAAATTTACAAACTCCCTTTGAAAACCATTGCACAGAAAACCAGTAATTATTATCCTCCTTAGAAAACCATATACAGAACCACAGTAATTATTTACAACTCCTAGAAACCATTTATAGAACCAGTAATTTGTCATAACCCTAGAAACCATTTACAGAACCACAGTAATTACAACCCTTGAAACCATTTACAGAACCAGTACTATTACAACCCTTAGAAACCATTTACAGAACCAAAAATTATTACAACCCCTTAGAAACCATGTGTACAGAACCACAGTAATTATTACATCTCCTTAGGGAAACCATATACAGAACCAGTAATTATTAAGCAACTCCTTAGAAACCATTTACAGAACCAGTAAATTATTACAAACCTTTGAAACCATTATACAGAAACCAGTAATTATTACAACTCCTTAGAAACCATTTACATAACCAGTAATTATTACAACCTCTTAGAAACCATTTACAGAAACCAGTAATTATTACAACTCCTTAGAAAAACCATTTACAGAACCTGTAATTATTACAACTCCTTAGAAACCATTTGCTGAACCAGTAATTATTACAACTCCCTTAGAAACCATTTACAGAACCAGTAATTATTACATAACTTTAGAAAACCCTATGTACAGAACCAGTAATTATTACAACACCTTAGAAACCATTTACAGAAACAGTAACTATTACAACTCCTCAGAAACCATTTACAGAACCAGTAATTACAACTCCTGAACCATTTACAGAACCAGTAATTATTACAACCTCAGAAACCATTTACAGAAACAGTAATTATTACAACCCCTAGAAAACCATTTACAGAAAACCAGTAATATTGCAACCCTCAGAAACCATTTACAGATCCAGTAATTAGCGCAACCTTAAAGTCCATTTACAGAACCAGTAATTATTACAACTCCCTTAGAAACCCCATTTATGGTGCTACAGCAAACCCACTCCTAATGTTGATTTAACTGTTGCCCCCCACCGACATGTGTATAGCACCTGCTCGGTGCTTTTAGTGTCTGTAAAAAATTTCACAGGCGACTTGCAGGATTTGAACCTACGACCTCCTGCTTACTAGAGCAGATGGCTTTAATCTTCGACCACCGAGCTTGCCCAATGTCATTGGCTGGTTGTATTTCCACCATACAAATCAAATTCCCTGTATGATTTGTTTTATATTCTGTATAGAACATTATGGATCATGTATTATCCAATCCCCATTATCAAGCATCGGTCAAATTTACCCTTTCTCCTGAGACGCCCAACCTCCAATGAGCTTCCTATGGTATTGCACCAGTCTGCCGGGGACGCTTTATCTGTACTATGAGGCCAACTTAGGGCATCAGTGAGCTCAAACCTGCAAGTATGTATTAAACGATTGGCTTTAAGCAAATATCAAAAGGGGCAAAAAGTTTCGTTTCTGGTCATTGCGGTTTCAAAATCATGTGGTTACATGCTTTTGGGAAGCATCTTAATTTCAAATAACAGGATACAGTGTATATGCAACGCACCAAATGTCCCAAATATACAAAGTATGGTGGCTAATAGAGGCCTCACAGATCAGGCAAACATTCATATGTATGTATATGTGAAAAAATTGTTTAAAAACACTTGCAACAGAATCAGTAATCGCCCAGCAAATTTTGCTGCAATTGGACATCGTTTCCAAACAGCAACAAAAAATTAAACAAAATGTAGACGCACAGTCTGAGGGTGATGTTCACAGTGATAAAAAAACCAGACTTTTAAAGGGTTAATTGTCTTGGGTAACATTTATGAGAGGTTATATTGCCAAAGAAGTTCAGTCATTTTTTTTTTTTTCAAAACCCAAGGTGAACATTGTAAAAGTTATTTTGTTTGGAACCCTTAAGGTTCTACTGGGGAAACACAATGGACCCTTTTTTAAAATGCAATAGAAGTGCTGATATTTGAGGATATTTAGAGGTCTTTGTGCCCCTGATAGGGGATTATGTAGACCCCCTAGGCTCGGGGAAGGCCTGGGTTGGGCTACTCTTCCTCAAAGGCTTCACAGTACTAAGACTTTTGCCCTCCCACCAATTTTCCTTAAATTGTCACGGGAGGGGTGCAGAATTAAAGTAAAAATGGGTAACCCCCTGAAAGTTTTGTAAACATTTGAACCCTAACCGCCTAAATCCATCAAAAATTCCTAAGGCACTTTCAGTAACTGGTACTTTTTGCATTTTGCAAAATTTGCTACTGCTATCGTCCTTAGGGTTGAAAGTAGTTTCAATGGCAACACCTCTTGTTTCTATTTTATTGATAAAGTCTTTTCCCTTGCTTCCCCTGAGGCTACTTACCTGGGTGGAGACTATTGTCCAATCAGAATTGGTGTTTATGTGATGAAATTTAATCTTTTTGACATTTTTTCTTTTTATGTTTCCCAAATCACACGTAATATGCGCGCACCATTGGTAGTACACATTCTTTTCCCTACTTGTGTAATTTATCCTGAAATTCCCTTGTTTTAACATCCAAAAGCCATTCTTCAGGGCAGAACACTTTTTTTAAAAACATTTTGAGTTTTCATAATGTAACAGCACACCTTTTTCACCGATGTCACCACGAAAGGATACAGCAGCAAGTAAGCAGTTTAATGATAACGCCATGAGCTGGGCTTCACACCAGAATCACGTGTTGTCGCCACTGCCCCATAGTTTCCTGATCAAAGCCCCTGCTACACGGGGAGCGTGTAGGATAGGGAATAGGATGTTCTCAGCTATTAGAAGGGTTTGAAGGGGTAATGTTGATCCTCTAGAATTGACGTAAAGGCTGAGAATGATTCTTTAATGGGGATTGTTGAGGTGTCCTCTTAAAATATAACAGCTTCTTTATATTATCGCAATCGAAGATTAGGCTCTAGCGACAATGTCAGCAAAACAGACAGACTATGTTTGTTAACCAACGGACAACATAAACAACTAGACTGACGTCAACAAAACATCATAAACTGGGAAAAATTCCCAACGTGGTAGATGCACAAAAATAAATTATTATGGAGAAAAATTTGAAAAATTTTAAAAATTATACTCTATGGAGTAGGTGGCAATCCTATTTTCAGTATTTTTTGCCCCAAAATGATTATTATTGTTTTGTTTTCGCAACCTAAAAAACCAAAAAGTCATGATATCGCTGACAGGAGTTTACATATCATGTCTGAAAATTTCAACGTATACATGCACAAAATACATTAAAGTGGAGAAAATTGAAAACATTTTAGGAATTATAATTTTGAGTAGGTGGCAATCCGCCAGTATTTTTGCCCCAAAAATGATTACGCTTGTTTTCAAATTAAAAACCAAAAAGTCATGATATCGCGACAGGAGTTCACATCATGTCTGAAAATTTCAACGTGGTACATGCACAAAATAAATTGTTACAGGAGAAAAAAAGGTACAAAGCCTCCACATCTACGCCGAGTTCGAGTGAATCACAGACGCTTGTGTAAAAACACAAGGCAAGCTTTTTAACCGGGCCCAACTCAGCCTGATGGTACAGTACAACCTGCTCATCACACTGGCACCCGACCAATGTCAGTACATGTACAATGTACATGTACAGAGTACACTAATTACACATTGTACATTGCAACCGTGACTGGCAAGGTGGATGCCGGTGTTGATCAATATGCTTAACTTCATCCTTCATTCCGCCTACCTCTTTCAATACTCTCATAGCCTTGGTTTACGCTTGTTTCAACTTTAAAAAACAAAAAGTCATGATATCGAGTCCTTTGTTCACATTTTGTGAGTAACATGATCCAAATCGCTTAACAAATATTTCTATGGTTGTATGACTGGATCTTAGGATGAGAATGTAATTCAGTTGACTGATAATTTGTTTGGTGACAATCAGTATTTTCACTAAAGATCTAAATTACAGGTACACTGACATCATCTGACCAAAACATTTAAAGAAAAGTAGATGTATGATATCTATTTTTATTTACTTATATTCATAGTTACTTTTAATAATAATAAAGTGCAGGATTTATAATCAAATACCGCCACAAATACCCGAAATACGGTTTTCAAAAATAAAACCGCGGTTTTATAAAATCATCCGTTTTGAGCCCCAGAGCGGGTCAATTTATCCCGACAGTCGAGGCTTACGCTTACTGGTCCTCATCGTATCCTTGTTCTTCGCAACGATTATTAAAACAACCCATGATAATTAGGAACCCCGATGGATGAATTGTTATTTTAAGTCCAATTGTTAGTATCTGTTTGGCCCAACATACCTCAGTTCGGTAATCAATGCATTATAATTATTGTCCATTTCCTAATTACACTCTGGAATATGATATATATTATTCAAACGTATCCCTTTCCGATGAAAAACAGATTACAAGTAGGCCTATACCTAAATATACACCTATCACGTACGCCTTATCACAGCACGCCAACCCATTCTCAGCACAGACACCTATTCTCATATGGCAAGGTCAGTGGTATTCTGAGCAAATTACGGCATGTCCCCGTTGTATACCACTACCAGTGTTTTTAGATTGAAATTTACAGACACTCGTAGTGTTTTTAATCTCTTATCAGCCTCTTGTTGCAAGGTTGTACCGATCGAGTATACTCGGTTAAACCACGGTTAAACTTGCATCCTCATTATCACATTGAACAAAGGTTTACAGTTATGAATAACAAAGGAAATCCTGGCGAAACCACTCGGTTAAAATGCAGTGAGAATGCGGTTGAATAGCAGCTGAAATCAAAGGTTAAACATGGTTAAAACACGGTTAAAAACATTTAACCAGTCTCTTTATATTTAACCGAGGGATTTTCATAGTGTAAAAGGAACTCAGGCTTGAAACTATCTCTTGTATTTCAAACAAGAGAATTATAATTATTTATTAATATTTTACAACAATCTGAACTCTTCAATCTTCAATCAAATAATCTGTTATAGTCCCGGTATGAGGTTGAGTGACTTGTTGCATAAACAGTGCTGCATTAATGGGGATACTGTGGGAATAATGGGATGACTGCACAACTCTAATTACGCTTTATCGGAACTGCACTACTAATTAGTAGTCTACTTCCAAGCCTGGCCGATTCTGCACTGAATATCGATACTGTACTGCACCAGCTCTAGCTCTGCACTCGATGCTGCACTGCCCATCTGCTAAATGCACTGCTGCTTCTCAGCTTACAGTCGAGTTCCTCCTTCAGCAACTCGCTCCGGCCGGTTCGAACTGCTTCTCGCTGCTGCCTGGCTGCTTCTTCCCACAGGGTTCTGTTCTGGAGGCGAACAGAGCGTAAAACTCACTCGCGCCCGCCTTTTATACGTTTTTGGAACTGTTAACTAAGGCAACGCAGCGACTGATTGGCTTAGCAGCTCAGTTATGCAAATGAAGTCACTCACTCCGATGTACAAAGACTATACACATTAATGCATTACGTTAGATCATGTACAAAACAATAGTCGTTCACCTTGTATAGAAACTGCACATCACACTAAAGTAATGGTACACTGTACACATAGTACTAGGTTAATAATGCACTTGATACATCATTAACGTTAAACCTTAATAAAAATAAACACTTTGATAAAGTAAGCTTCCTAGCATACTAGCTAAAGTCTATAAATCATCAGGGAACAATTCAATAACCTCATGAACTTCAATGGTAAGTTTTAGAGAATACACCGTGAGTGAATAAATTACAAGTACAACCTCTGTTTAGTTCCTTAACTGTCAAAACTAATGTTAATTTTGACAAGTACTTATGTTGAAAGTGAAGGTTAAAATCTACAGAAAGTCCTAAATTTCGATCTCTATACCAGGAAATAATACAGAAGGAAGAGCAATTTTGTCACAATAAGCTTAGCGATAACACGATATCGAATATCGCGGTACCTTTTTATTAGATTACGATTTGAGAACTTTTTAAGTTATCAAGATATCGGCAAAATATCGCAATTTTAAAAAATCGCCATTGTGAGTTAAGTCAGAAATTCCATGGAAACAAAATTACAACTGTCTTTTTAGCTTTTCAAGTAAGAAACAAAAACGAACTACTTTAGAAGTACATACGCTCTGCAAACAATTTGTGATGTTATGCGCATGTAGAGAGGTATATACCGTGGTTATCGGCTCTAAAGCAATCATGCCTGAATGAAAAATAGCAATCGCGATAGTATCGAAAATTGCAATATTAGTTTGCGATATATCGTGGATGAAAACAATTGATATTGCCCAAGCTAGTCTACAACACATGTTAAATGCAAGTACCAAGCTATTAATTTCTTACGTAAATCCTTAAAGAAATGGTTAATGCATTTCAATGAGCCCTAGATGATCTGATGATCGTTGAGCCAACACGTGTGAAGTGGACGGGTTTATGTTGGAATTACGTCACATAACAAACAGGATAAGGCTCCCAAATTTATTCAGATTGTTTGGGATTCTGTTTGAGAATAAAATGGACTGATCTTCACGATAACGCACATTATTGGTAATCTTTAAAAACATGATTATAGCTTGATATGAGGTGGTATTATTTTAGTGCAATTAACCCTTCTACTTTAGTGGCAAGTAGTATAGTGGTAAACCCAGCCCAACTCCTTTTTTTGAATGTTGAAATGTGAAAGGGGGCATTTTACATTTTTTTCCCATTTTAACCCTCAACAATAAAGACAAGACTTTACCAGTCAAAATGGTCAACTCATTTTTTTTAAAAATATTTAAAAAAGGTTTTGCAGTGTTTGACTTGGCAAGTATATCAACTTTTTTATGTTTTTGACTTTTGCATCATCTTTGATTCTTATAAAATATGATTTTCTTTTTAATATCAAAAGTCTGGTTTTAATGTCATCAACCCCCCTTATTAAATCCATTGGGAACTTTTTTTAAAGTTGTTTTCATTAAAAAAACTTTTCTGGTTGAGTGTTTTTTTATTTATTTTTCTTTTTGGGCGGTTTTTTAAAATTTAGGGGACCTGGTTCCAGCCAAATAAAAAAATGGTTTCTTTGCAGTGAGCCCATCCCACCCTACAGGTAACCCCCTCATTCGGGGTCAAATATCCTTCAAATTTGTCATTTTTTAAATGAATTACCCAAAAAAATTTGACACAAAACCATCTTTAAAATCCATACGAGCATGCCCAAACTGATTTTAAATGCATGCGGGTTAGCTAACAAAAAAAATACGAAAAACTGATCTTATCCCCAGATATTGTTTATCGTGTTACAACCACTGAACAAAAAGACCAAAAAACTGATTTACCTCCTCAAAATTTGTTATCAGTGCTACAACCCCCTGAACAACAGTTAAATGCTACAAAAAATCTTCCCTCCCAGATATTGTCTATAGTTCACCACACTGAACAACTTGCATGCGGTGGGCTATGGGGCGGGTTTAGTGCATGGATTTGTGTTCTGATTGAGTACCCAAAATTTGGGTTGAATCCTGGCTGAAACCCATGGTGCTTGTGTCCTTGAGCAAGACATTTTACCATAATTGTTTCTTCCACCCAGGGTAAATGGGTCCTTGGGGGCAGAGTTGGTTGTTGTGTTTGATTCCCCCTATATGCGCTGTAATGGCAGAATTGGCTATACTCCCAGGAGCTAAATGGTTTCAGGAATGATTTATGACCCCTGATGAGCGGGGAAAATAATGTAATGTGCCTTTGAGCATGGGTTTGGGGTTTCCCGCTTGCCCATATTATTTTTTCCTTTTTTTTTGATTTCATTTTTAAATGGGTTTCAGACAAAACCCCATTTTTATAGAAAAAGCATTGATGAGTCCCCTTTCTGTCTTAAACAAACCAGATTCATTTTTTAATAGTGGTTTTAAAAAAATTGAACGGATTTTTAACCACATTTCAGACCTGTTTTTTACAACTGTTAGGGACTTGCCAATCTCCCCCTTTAAAACCACTGGGTACGTTTTTTTTTTCATCCAGTATCGTTAAACATATATCACGATTTCGATTTTTATTTCGTTTTCACGAATTTTTGAGCGGGAAATGGGGATGCCCGCTCAACGTCACAATAAATCGCCAGTGCTTACCGAAATGCTTGTCCCGTTCCGATAACATATGGGGGGTTTTGCACCTAAAAAAAAAAACGCCCTGGGAAAATGGGGTAACCAGTAAATTGTTTTATTTTGGACATGTTCAGTCGGCTTTTAAAATAGAACTTACTGGTGATAACGAAAAGATATACGTATCGAACAATCATTAATCATGTTTAACACTTTTCAATCCTCCATCTTAAAACAAAGTGAACTGATCCAAAGTTGGTTTATGTTTGGTCAGAACCATGATATGAGTCATTGCATCCAAACCCGAATTTGGGGCCAACCCAAAAAAAGCGAAACATGATTTTTTCGGTTGCAAAAACCCCCATCGCCTTTGGGAAATCTTTTGCATAATAATTATGTGGGACTGTTACGGTTTGGGGTCCAATCAAATATCAGCCCAAGTTCCGTGATTCACGCCCAGATGGGTCATAAAAAAACATGTGATTCAGAAAAGGGGGTTGTTAATATTTTAAATAAATGTCACATGGTTTTATAAAGGGTCGTGGTTTTTTGTCAAAAACAAAGTCCCAGTAGAAAACAGAATATGCCCTAATCCTCAACTTTGATCGAATTGCCGATCCATGTTTTGATTTTAATTATGATGTTTGTATTTTTTAAACACGTTTTTCTCATATATTTAAATATTTATTAAATATATGTGGGTCGCCAGCAGAGTCAAGACCACCATGGATAAAGGGAGGCGAAACATTGTCTAATTGTTGAAAAAATACCCCATTCAATCCAACATAAATCTCGGGGGGTGGATTATTAAAAAAACCCCCTGTCATCAGGCGGCTCCTTTGGATCTGACAGTCGGTTTACTAAAAAGTAGTTAGATTTTGTTTCTCACAGCTAAAAACTTCTAATTTTTCCCATAATTTCTAAATGACAATGGGATTTTGTTTAATCGCGATATTTTTTCATGGGATCTCCCGGGGTTCTCGATGATTTAAAATTTCCCCGATATCTTGGGCGTAAACTTTTTTTTCGCGATATTCATATCTGTCATCGTAAACCACTGGGTCATTTCCCAGTATTATCGTGACCGTTAAAGCAGTGATAAAGTGCATATGCAGTTTTTAAAAATAACTAATTATTGACAAAGTTTTCCCGCAGGCGTAACCTTTGAATTGCCAATGAAGCCTTTCCATTGTGTGGACGGTTAACGTTGGCCGTCCCCAGCCAGGCAAAGGGGTTTTACATCAAACTGGTGTGGCTGGCTTCTATTGTGGAGGGTTAACTTGGGCCAACGTGCTCAGCCAGGAAATGGTTACATCAAACGGGTTTAAATCAAACTGGTGTGGCTGGCTTCTATTTGGGGATTGATTAACACCAACATGCCCAGCCGGGCAAAATTTACATCAAACTGGTGTGATGGCTTCTTTTTTAGATGGTTTAAACGTTGGGAACGTCCCAGCCAGGCAAAGTGGTTACATCAAACGGTGTGGCGGCTTTTTTGTGGATGGTTTAAAATTTTTCCGTCCCCACCGGGAAATGGTTACATCAAACTGGTGTGGCTGGCTTCTGTGTGGAGGGATTAACATTGGGTCAACAGTCCCCACCAGGCAAAGTAGTTCATAAACTGGGGGGTGGCTTCTTTGTGTGGATGGTTAACTTTGGGGTCAACGTGCCCAGCCGGGAAAGGGTTAATCAAACTGGTGGGCTGGCTTTATTGTGGGATGGATTCTTTGGGGTAAAAGGTGCCCAGCCAGGAAAAGTGGTTACATCAAACTGGTGGCTGGCGGGTTTTTCAAAAGGTCTTGTGGAACGAGAATTTTTCGGTGAGAATTTAGATTGTTCTGGGTGATTGTTGGGGGAGATTAGCAAGCCCCCAAACAATTTTTTCATGTTTTTTTCCCGTTTGAGACGTTAAAACAAACCCTTTGGGACCAATTTAAACCCAAATCGAATGTTTAAAATGTCTGGGACTGACCTCTTTGGTATCATGCTGTTGAAAAAAAACCTTCCTTTTTTAAAAACCAAACAGCAATGACTTTTCAGGTACGGGATTTTTCACAAGCCCAAACTATCGGATGACCCCCATCAAAGTTAAATTGACTATTTTACAACAAACCCCATGAGGTCGCTTTTAGTGTCACCCCAGTCCCAAGATCGAAGAAAACAGTGTCTGAACTTTGTTTTCAAGGGCAGTAAATTTCCCCCAAAACAAATCTGAATATGATTTTATTGGGGGTTGGAGGCTTTGTTAAACTGCCACTGACTCCAGGGCGTCACTGTGACCACCCTTTTCCCTTGTTTTTCCCTGAAAATACCTTGAAAATCTGCTTGCCGGAAATAAGAGTTCAATAAAATTTCACGGCAAATTCTAACTAAAATTTTGGCTGCCCCAAAACTGCCAAAAAAGTTCATGGCGTTTCCTGCATTTCAGGGGGAAAGGGAATCCCAAAAGTATTTCTATTGTCAAAGTATTGTCATAAAATTACTGTAATATTTTTCAGGGAAAAAACAGTTTTTTCAGGGAAAAATTTTTTATTCAGTGTTTTTGGTCATTGTTCAGTTTGTTTTTTAAAAAAATAAAAAGGGTCACCCGGCGGGCGGAAAAGGCACTCTATTTTTGATTTTTGGGTTTCTCCCCTTTAAAATACGGGCCCTTTAAATTTCGGGAACCCCCCTCCTTCCCCCCTGTTCTTACCTTATTGGTGCCCCTTTGAAAATTTACATCCCAAAATATACTTTTAGATGATTATATATTCATAAATTAAAACAGTTGAACAATCTGTTTGGGGAAAAAATGTAACCGTTGGGTGTATTAAACAGATGGTACAGACATGGCTTATCAAAATCAGAACAGCGGTAGGGCCACCTATTTGCCAGCAGTTCTATTTGGGGATTGACTGCTTTGAACAACCAAGGATAAAGGTTTTTTTACATCATGCTGCCCTTGTTCTTTTTTTAAATTGACATCATTTAAACCCAAAAAGAGTGATGAAGGTTGTTTTCATCATACTGATGGTTTTTTTTGGGACATGGACATGCATTTGAACCAACCAGGGGATAAAGGTTGTTTGCATCATGTTGACTCATGTTCTTTTAGCAATTTGTGACTGTTTGAACCAACCAGGGATGAAGGTTGTTTTGACATACTGACCATGTTCTTTTTTGGACATGTGACACATTTAAACCCAAACCCAGGTGATAAAGGGTTTTTTTGCATCATAGCCATGTTTTTTAAAATTTTTTTTTTCCCCAAATGTGAATTTGCAGTGAATTTTTTTGGTTCAAAAAAAATTAAAATTTTCATTTTAAAAGAAATTGATGATGGTTTTTTACTCGGAAAATGACCTGTTTGGAAATGGTCACGGGCAATAAGGACTTCTTTGACTGGGTCCTTATTGATGCCCTCCCTTTTAAATAACGATGTTGTCCCTTTCCCCTTAATGTGGCACAAATTTATTCAGGGGGTTGAAATTAGCAACCTTAATGAACAGGTGACTTTGGGGGGAGGTCCCAATCATGGTAACAAACCTTTGAAAGCCCACCAGGCATGGGTCTTGAGCCTATAATCCGTTTTTGCTTGTTATATACCCTACCTGAACACAAAAAACCCTTTATTTGAATAGATCTCAAAAAACTCTTATTGTTAGCACAAACTAAATTGCCCTTGCTTCTTTTTTCCCCAAACTGCACCATTATTGGGTTATTGGCTGTGGCCCTCAAACCCGGGTTTTTTGATTGCGGTCTGTTTTTTACAGGATTGGGATCGACAGTTAGGGGGGCCGGGGTCCCCGGGCCCTGGCCGGGTTTCAGGTTGGGGGACCATGACTTTGGCCCTCCTCCCTTGATTTTATAGGGTTTTTTGCGATTGTTGATGTAAGTTTTTTTCCCTTTTTTAATTTTTGAACAAATACAGATAACAGATAAGTTGGACACCTCAGGAAATATAAAATTTGTGGCACCCACCCGGGTTGGTATCATCTAGCGGGTTGCGTCGTTCGTCACAGACATGCGTTGTAAAAAAAAGGTTTTCCTTGAGAATATATGTTATGGGACCTCAGAAAAGGTCTTTTCATTAAAGGAGTTCATATTGGCGTATGCATGATCAGGAGACATTCAACAGGGCAGGTCGATTTATTTAAATTGAACACAGTGACGAAATTACGGGCTCTTTTCGCGGCCCAATATGACCTTATCATGGGGAATTATTTTCGTCAGTGGTTTCAAAAACAATTCCAATTTGTCCTGTTGTTGGGATACCCCCATTTTATAATTCCTAAACCATTTTTTTCATTGTTATCACTTTAGGGAACATTGAAAATTTGTACTTTTCAGATTTTTTAATTTTTGGTTTTCAAATCACAATGTTGTGTTTTAAAACAAAAAAGGAAAACAAATGCTTATAGATTTCCCCACCTGTTCACAAAAAAGGGGCCCCCAATACCCCAAGAAAAATTTATTTGCATTTTCCCCCCAAAAACCCGTGTTTTTTTTTAGTCCTTTTCCTTGATTTGTTTAAATTAAAATGATCAAAAAGGGGGTTTCTTGTAAGACTTTTTGGGGTGCCCCTTTGAAATTCTAAATTAATTAATTACTTCTGAAAAGAACTGGGGGTAAACTCACGTTTGATCGTGTGCCTGATGCCTAGGTTCATTATATATATATTTATACCCCTTGTGTGTTTGGTGATTGTAAAGTCACTACTTGGAATCACACAGCAATTCCCAAAAGTTTGATTAACCTCCTACAAGCTGAACTTGGTGGAAAGTAGTATAATGGTAAAAACCAGTCAACTGCCTTTTTTGATTGTTGAAAATTTTTGAATTTTACTTCCCATGCAAGGTTTGACAGCGTTTAGTGCACTAGATATCCCTTTGGGAAATATATCACCATTTGACTGAAAGGTTTGACGGTGTTCTAGCACTAGATTTTCCCTGGTATACCCTTTTTGACTGCAGGTTTGACGTGTTCAGTGCACTAGATATCCCTTGGCAAGTATATCAACATTTTGTGCAAGGTTTGAAGTTTTAGTGCACAGTATCCCTTTGGGCAAGTATATAAACTTTTTGACGAAAGGGTTTGACGTGTTCGGGGCACTGATATCCTTGGCAAGTATATCAACTTTTTGCAAGGTTTGACGTGTTCTATATAGATATCCGGCAAAACCCAACATTTGGACTGGGTTTGACTTTTCTAGTCCCCTAGATATACCTTGCAAGATATCAACATTTGGACTGCAAGGGACAGTGTTCTATGCACTAGATAACCTAAAAAAAATTTTGACTGTTTTTGCCCCTTCAGTCATAAAAGGGGGTTTGAAGGAAACATGTTAATTAATTTGAGAGAGGGGAAAACCAGAGGAATGTTTTTTTTTTGGTCGTAGTGGGCAGAAGGATGATTGGGGCTGACCTAATCAAGAGGGGTTTTGCAGGCCCTTTGGCTGTCCAAAAAAGACTGGCATTAAACTGGGTTGGACAAGGGGATCCTTTGGTATGTTGGCTTTCTTGTCAAGCTTGTTTTTTTTTTTAAGGTATATGATGCATTTGAGGGGATGGATTTTTTTGACCATTTTTCGGGATAAGGTATACTTTGCTGATCTAAATTAAAATTTTGTGCAAACCTCTTTGGGGATATCCTCCCCCCAGTTAATGTTGTGTCAGTGTGTCAAAGTTTGGAAACGGAAATAAATACATTTTGTGCAAATTTTGTGGTGGTTTTTTTTGAAAAAAGATGTAAAAAGACCGAATTTTACAGTTTTTTAAAGGAAATTATTTCACATGACAATGAGGACCAATGTTTGAAGAATTGTTTTTTTTTTTTTGACAAAATGTGAACTTGAAAGGGCCCTTTTCCCCCAGACTGACATTCATAGATTTTATACTGGTTAACAAGAACTCGGGGGTTTTCCAATGTACAAATGTTATTTCCTTATTCCATTCCGGAATTTCGGCGATAAGACAACCATTTTTGGGGCCGTTCGTTTTAAATTTCCCCCAAAAAAATCAACTTAAACGGTCCACACAGAGCCCCGCAGCTTTGCGATGTACAACTCGAAAAATTTAAACCCCCTTGGGCAAACAGGGCGTCCACCCCCGTTTTCATTCGCCGCGTGGTTTCATTCTAGCCCCCCGGGCGGGGGGGCCCGGGCCCCGACCGGGGTCTGTAAAACCCCGAAAGCTGGGCCGGGGGGCCAAAAAGGGGCCCATTAAGGTGGCCATTCATTTTCTGGAAAACTATGCTCAGACAACTGGTTGCTTACTGTTGTCCAATAAAAACTGTATTTTTCTCCCTTTCCCGATGATTGTGTTTGGCAAAAATTTATTTTCGTTTAAAACAAATTTGAGCCCCATACCTTAGTCATTCCCCAAAAGTGCGCAGTTGGGTCATGCCTTTTTTTTTGATCCCAAAACCGGTTTTTTAACGTTGGAACTACTCTTTTGCTGCCCAAAAAAAGGGATATTTTGACCTTTTTGGTTTTTAAAGGCCACATGAAAAAAACAAACATATACGACTTTTCCGAAATCGCCCTTTTTTATGGTTTATTAATATTTTTATAAAAAATAAGACCACCATAAGATTGGATTTTTCAAACAAAAAATAAAAAAACCTAGAAATCGATATCAATGTTTTTCCATTTTTTTTTTGGGGACACAAGTTGATAATTACAAACCTCCGTGGGGGACAATCTCTTTTTGGGAAGGGTCAAAATTACCTTTTAATATAGCATCACCTCACTAACCTTGTTATTAACTTGAAATGTTTTTGGGAAAATTTATAATGATTTTTTTATTCAGGCAACTGGAGTTGACAAAGTAGCTTCTTTTTTCCCCAAAGACCAATAGACACACCCATCATCACTTTCAATTGGCTCTGTGTGGGTTCAAGAGGGAAAGCTGATCGAGAAAAAACAAAGGTACTGTAGATAACCCCTCCCCCAAACCCCCACCCAACCCCCTCCCACCCAACCCCCTCCACACCCCCCCCCATCAATCCCCCCCATCCAATCCCCCCCCATCCCCCCCCCCACCCAACCCCTTCCATCAACCCCCCACCCAAACCTCAACCCAACCCCTCCACAAAGTTATGAAAATAATTTTAAACACCATAAAATTTTTAAACAAAAACACCCTTTTAAAAAAGTTGACTTTCTTTTTCTAATTTGTCAAAATTATTTGTCCTTTTTTTATTTTTTGCCCTTTTTTTTTTTTTAAATTTAAATAGACCTTAAAATCTGTAAAAATTTTTTGATCGGTATAAAAAAAGTTTTACATAACATCTTGGAAAAGTCCAAAAAATTTTTTTTGTGAAACTTTATATAATTTTTTTTGGGGGAAAATTGGTTTTTCTTTTAACATTTTACTATAAGTGGGGGTTTGAAGGTTTGCGGGGGAAGTGCAGGGGAAAGGTTTGAGGTAGTACCATTTTAACTTAAAGATTTTAAACCTTACCACAGTACTAAGATCCATATTATGGAGTAAAATCAAGTTTTTTGGGGCTTACTCTACTGGACCTCTATAAAGGGCTTTGTATTTTGTGTTTTTTTAACTCTAGAAATGTATTTAAAAATAACCCACTGAATACCAAACCTAATAATTTTGCATGGACCGTATTTTGATATGTCATAGGGTTTTGTAAAGTAATAAATTTTGACATAAATTTTGTTGAATTTCCAACTTTTTCAGAAAATCACAAGTTAAGGTTAAATGAATTTGTTTTCAGCTCAATATTTTTCAATATTTTTCCCATCTTACCCCTCGGGACAAAACCTTTTAAACAGAATCTCAAGTCAACGTGAACCCAATTTACACTTTTCCAGATGGGGGGAAGTTGTTGGGGGTTCCGCCAAGCTGGGGTTGTCATTAAATGTCGGGCAAACAGGGCCATTTCTCACGTTTCACTATTTTACCAGGAAATGATTTGAAGTCAACCATCCCCCCGGGGTTACTTTAACTTGTGTGATTTTATCGTTTGGCGGGAACACCATGTGTTTATCACGATTTTTAAGCGGGTACATTCAAAAAAATTACCCAAACCCTTTTACCTCAACCTTTTAATGAGAAGGTTCAAGGGAGAACCAATGTCGGGCCTTTCGTTTTTTCTACTTCGATAAAAAAGGAAAAGGGTTCGGGGGAAATGGGGACTTCGGTTTAAATTTGGTTCGGGGGAGAACCAGGGATTTTGGGGTTTTTTGGTTTAAAAACCAGGGGACTTCAAGTTTTATGAGGAGAACCATGGGACTTCACGGGTTATTTCAAATTTTTGATTACCCTCTTAATCTTGCAGGGTTTCTCTCTAACCATATTTCTCCTTAGCTCCCATTCACATACCTTTCTTTTCCCATTCTTTTTTTTTCCTTTTGATTTTTTTTTAGTGAAAATCAAAAAATTATAATTAATCATTTTTTGTCAATAAAACTAAGTTGAAAAACAAATAAACACCTTTACTCATTGACATTGAAATTAAAGGGTAGTTTTTTAGGTTGTTTTTTCAGCACAATTAGCCCTTTTTGAAGCTCAACCGGACTATTAGCGACCAGCGCCCGGAAAAAGGCGCATACCTGGAGAGATCGAATCCCTCGTAAACAATGGATAAAAAAACGCTTTAAAAGCGGCGGGTATGTAAAAGGAACGGGTCTTAAAAGGGATTGGCAAAATCAACAAAAAGTGAACTGTTCATATTTGCAGGTTTTGTGGGGCCCAACCCGGCCCCCATGGACTGGCGATTTTTTGTTATCGCCGCCCGCCGCCCGATGGGTGTTGACACAAAAAATCAGAATGTGTTTGCGCCCCCCATCCGCTGTAAAAAAAAAAATTGCATTCCGGCATCAGCGAAGGGTTTAAAGAGAAAGAAAACTTTAGAACCCACTGTTATTCATACGTTATATCATTTGAATCTTTTTTTAAAAAAAATCAATTTTTGATTTTTTTCAAAACAAGGACAATTTTAGCATGTTAAAAGGTTTCATGTAGTTTGCAAGGGGGACTTTAATCTGGAACATAGAGCCCCCCACTTCACACCAACAACAAGGTCATGAGGGGAAACACACGGGTTGGGGAAAAGAAGGGGGTAGGGGGGGCGATCATGAACCAAAAAGGGTTTGGGGGTCATTAAATCCCAAAATTGATATTAAGGAGGATTTTTTTTCTCAATTTTTCTGTCCCCATTCATCCCCAGACGATGCCTGAAACCCTGACCTCTTCATCACTTTTAGTCCCCGGGCCCTTTTTTACCCCCTAACTGTCCAGACACTGTACCCCGGTGATGCCGGGGGGCCCCGGGTGGACCTTCACCCAGACATGTCCCATGCCCGGGACACCTAAAATGTTCTGGTTAAGCATAAATCAGATGTCTTGGTATGTATGATAGTTCTTTGCTAATCCTAAACCCTTTTAAAAAGCCTTTCCATCACCACCCTTGATTCTCAAAAAGGCCCTTTATAATTTTCATCCCGGGGGGCGGCCCCCCCGGAAAAGGGGGTTTCTTTTTTTTCTTAAAAAGGCTTTCCTTTCCCCTCTTGGGCCCAAAGGTCCTTAATTTGCCCCCCTTCAGGGGGCCATCCTTTCCCGGGCCCCTTCCCTCCCCGGGTTTTCCCCTCTGATGGGGGTCTTCCACCTTTTTGATGAGGTTTCCACCTTTTGATGGGGGTTTCCATCTCTGATGAGGTCTTCCACCTCCCCCTGTGGGGGTCTTCACCCCGCCTTTTCCCTAAAAGGGGGGTTTCCCCCTAAAATTTTACCCCCCAAACCAGTGGTCCAGAGTAGGCCCAGTAGTATTTACTATTATTAATCGGGCGGCCCTTTCGGTTAAATATTCGCGAATATTTGGGCCCCTTTTTTTCCCGCGGTTTATAAAAGTACTAAACAATTTTTGTAAATTCAGACAAAAACAAACACATACAAAGCTCTTTTGCCTTTGTTTTTTTTTTTTTCTTGAAAATTGTCTAAAAATAATACTTTTTAAAAAGGGAAAACCCAATGGTGGTTTTACTCTGGGGTTGGGAAACTTCCAGCAAATTAGCATTAACGGGCACTTTTGAGCACATGCTAAGTCCGGCAGAACGTTCATCCCATATCAACAGAAGTCACAAACCCCTAAAATGAACACATTAAAGATTTTGTTTATTTTAATGCCGTTAAGAGAAACCCCAATAAGTTCGGCCCCCCCTGTTTTTAAAATCGTTAGCCTGTCCTCTACAAAAAAAAAAAATAACCATGCAAGCCGTTTTTATGCTCATGGGGGGCCACTTTTAAAACGATTCTTGTTTCCCCCAAAGTTTCCGGGTGCCCCGCTGCAAAACGTTCAGGCACACACGTGGTGGACCCTGAACGATTTTTTGACGCCATGCATTTTGTGATTGACATCTCACGCAAATTACGTTATCATTATTGACAAATTTTTCTTGGGAACCGGGGGTGGAAAAATTCGCATGCAATGGGGGGATTTTTTTCCTCATCATTAGCCCTTAATTACCTGAAAATAAGGCAATTACCCCAATTAAAGGCGGGACCAAAAACCCTTTTTTGTTTTAAATTTATGAAAATAAATTAACATTTTCAAACAAATGGGTTAATAAAAAAAACAACATGAAAATTCGTTGTGTAAATTAACAGTTGTTTAATCAATTGCATCCCACTTTTCTTCAAAAAAAAAACGTTACTGATTTGTAGTGTTCAAATTTTTTACTATTTGCACGTTTATGCTACAAAAATAAAAATTTCATTCAGCACTCTGCAAAACCCCCATGCAAATTTAGAGAAAAAAAAAAGGTCACTGTTTGAGACTGCAGGTTAATATTTATATTCCCCCAGAAAAAAATGGTAAACCCCAGTTCCCCGAAAATTGTTCCTAGTTGCCACTTTCTAGGGTGCCTCTTGTCCGTTGCTGGGGTGATAAGTGATTTTTTTAAAAAAAAATGTATTACACTTTTTACATTTTTTTTCTTAAAAACCTTTTGACACAGCATATGAACAGAATAATGACAAGACAGTTACTTAAAAAGGGGCCCCTTATCATCATTCGCAGATAAGGGCACGTCAGGCAGCCAGCCCGCTATGGAAACGGCAACTGGCTGGCTGGACCGCGATTTACCTGCGAATGGCCGCTTTTGTACTACCCAAAACCAATCCCCCACTGCCGCAAACGGTAATTTGGGGTGTTCTGCAATGTATGCGAATAGTATCGGAATAGTTACGACGTTTTACCCCAATTTTGAACAGTCCAAAATTTAAAAGCAAACATTTGGGTAACAGTCCTCAGTCGCGCCATCCAGCCGCCCCGGCTTCCCCAAAAATTACTCCGGGGTACTTTCCCCAAAATACAATGCTCCACACCAGCGTGCCTGGACAGGAAAATTGGGGATTTTCCCGAATTTTGGAAAAGTTTAAAAAAGTTCCACGCAATTTTTATGCTGTGTAAAAGGGAATACATTTTCGGTAACAATCGCTCAGTCACAGCCATCCAGCTGCCCTTGGTTCCTCAAAAGGAACTCTTTTTATTCGTGAATCTACAATGCGTAACCCAGCGTGCCCCGACGGGAAAGGGTTCGCATTACCCAAAAAGTATTTGGTAGTTCCAACCCCCAATTTTTTTTGCGGGAAAGGGAATTTGTTATTGCGGGGAACGGGGGCGCAGTCACACCCCCTGCCTTGGCTTCCTCAAACTTACTATTTGCAAACAGTAAAAACAAAGCTTACCACCATGACTAGACAAAAAGTTTTAATTGCCCAATAGGATTCTTGGGAATAGTAGTCGGGAAAAGTAAACAAACACTTTGGCGCAAGTTTTAATGGGTTTAAGGATTTATCATTTTCGCGAATATTGCGGTTTGCCCGGCATTTCGAATAAATTTAAAATCCACGATCGTTTTAAAAACTTTTGCTATTCAAAATCAATTATTCACCCGGAAGCCCAGTTGAATGATTGGCTTTAAAAAAAATCAATAAAAGGTATGTATTGAATGGTGGCTTTTAAAAATCAAAAAAAGGCAAGTTTTTATTGAATGATTGGGTTTACAAATATCAATAAAAAGGAAATATGTATTGAATGTTGGCTTGCAAATATCAATAAACAATATGATTTAATATTCTTTAACAAATATCAATAAAACAATGTATTGAAAGGTTGGCTTCAACAAATATCAATAAAAGTATGTATTAATAGTTGGTTCCAAAAAAAATCAATAAGGCAAGTATTTTTTGAAAGGTTGGCTTTATGCAAATATCAATAAACAAATATGTATTGAATAGTTGGCTTCCAAATATCAATAAGGCAAGTATGTTTGAATGGTTGGCTTTCAAAATCAATAAGGCAAGTATGTAGAATGGTTGGTTTTGCAAATATCAATAAGGCAAGTATGTATTGAATGTTGGCTTCAAACAAATATCAATAACAAATGTATTGAATGGTTGGGTTTAAGCAAATATCAATAAAAAGTATGTATTGAATAGTTTTTAAAAATATCAAAAAACAATATGTATTGAATGGTTTTTAAACAAATATCAATAAGGCAAAAATAGATTTAATAGTTCCAAAAAAAATAAATAAAACAAGTATGTATTTAATAGTTGGCTTCAACAAAAAACAATAACAAGTATGTATTGAATGAGGGTTTAAGTATCAATAAAGCAAGTATGTATTGAATGGTGGGTTTTTGCAAATATAATAAAAATATTATTGAATAGTTGGCTTTAAGCAAAATCAATAAAAACAAAAGTATTGAATGGTTGGCTTTAGCAAATATCAATAAAACAAGTATTATTGAATGGTGGCTTTTGCCCAAAATCAATAACAATATGTATTGAATTTTGGGTTCAAGCAAATATCAATAAAAACAAGTATTAATGGGGGCAAGCAAATATCAATAACAAATATGTATTGAATGATTTTCAAGCAAATATCAATAAAACAGTATGTATTGAATGATTGGTTTTTCAAAATCAATAAAACAAGTATGTATTGAATGATTGGTTTAAGCAAATATCAATAAAAGGAGAAAAGTTGAAAAAAAATTGGCTTATTAAAGGGGGGAAATATCAATAAGGGGTTTTTTTGAATGGTTTTTAACAAAAATCAATAACAAGTATGTATTGAATGGTTTGGGTTTTTAAAAAAAATCAATAAGGCAAGTATGTATTAATGGTTGGGTTTTGCAAATATCAATAAAACAATATGTATTGAATGTTAAAAAAATATCAATAACAATATGTATTGAAGGTTTGGGTTTAAACAAAAATCAATAAACAAGTATGTATTGAATGGTTGGCTTTAAAAAAATATCAATAAAAAGTATGTATTGAATGGTTGGTTTTTTAAAAAAATCAATAAAACGTATGTATTGAATGGTTTTTAGCAAATATCAATAAAACAAATATTTTAATGGTGGGTTTAAGCAAATATCAATAACAAGTAATTAAAGTTGGCTTTAAAACAAAAATCAATAAAAAAATATGTATTGAATGTTGGCTTTTTGCAAATATCAATAAAAAGGGAAGTATGTATTGAATGTTGGCTTATAGCAAAATCAATAACAAGTATGTATTAAGTGGTTTAAGCAAAAATCAATAACAAGTATGATTGAATGGTTCTTTAAAAAAATATAATAAGGCAAGTATGTATTGAATGGTTGGTTTTTTTCAAATATCAATAAAAAGTATGTATTAATGGTTGGTTTAAAATATCAAAAAAAAATATGATTAAAATTTTAACAAATATCAAAAAAACAAGATTATTGAATGGTTTTCAACAAATATAATAAAACAAGTATGTTTTAATATTGGCTTGCAAATATCAATAAAAAAGTATTATTAATGTTTTTAAGCAAATATCAATAAAAAGTATTAAAGATTGGCTTTTAGCAAATATCAATAAAAAAGTATATTAATGTTGGCTTAACAAATATCAATAAAAAAAGTATGTATTGAATATTCAACAAAAATATCAATAAGGGAAGTATGTATTAATGATTTGGTTTAAAAAAATATCAATAAGGCAAATGTATTGAAAGGTTGGCTTTTAAAAGCAAATATCAATAAGGGTATGATTGAATGGTTTTTAAGCAAATATCAATAAAAACAAGTATTTTGATTGGCTTTAAAAATATCAAAAAAAAGTATTATTGAATAGGTTAAAAATATCAATAAACAAATATGTATTGAATGATTGGCTTCAAAAATATCAATAAAACAATATGTATTGAATGGTGGTTTAAGCAAAAAAAATAACAAATATGTATTGAAAGTTCTTAAAAAATATCAATAAAAGGGGAAATTTTTAATGTTTTTTAAAAATATAAAAAAAAGTATGTATTGAATATTTAAAAAAATATCAATAACAAATATGTATTGAATGGTTTCTTTTGAAATATCAATAAAAAATATGTATTGAATGATTTTAAGCAAAATCAATAAAAGGAAGTATTATGTGGTTATTTAAATATCAATAAGGCAAAGTATTAATGGGTTTTTTTAAAAAAAGGAAATTTTTTGGGGTTTGGGTTTAACAAAATCAATAAAAGGGATGTTTTAATGATTGGTTTTAAAAATATCAATAAAACAAGTATGTATTGAATGAGTGGCTTTAGAAATATCAATAAAACAAATATGTATTGAATGATTGGGTTCAAGCAAAATCAAAAACAAAAATATGTATTGAATGATTTTTCCCAAAAATCAATAAAGGGAATATGTATTGAATGGTTGATGAAATATCAAAAAAAGGGGATTTTTGAATAGTGGCTTTTCAAATATCAATAAAACAAAATTATTGAATGAGGGTTATGAAATATCAATAAGGGTATGTATTGAATGGTTGGCTTTTGCAAATATCAAAAAAGGGAAGTATGTATTGAATGGTTGGCTTTAAGCAAATATCAATAAAAGGCAAGTATATATTGAATATGGTTGTTTTAACAAATATCAATAAAGGCAAGTATGTATTGAATGATTTAGCTTTAAGCAAATATCAATAAAACGAAATATGTATTGAATAGTGGCTTTGTGCAAATATCAATAAAGGCAAGTATGTAAAATTGAATGGTGGCTTTAAGCAAATATCAATAAAACCAGTATGTATTGAATGGTTGGCTTTAAGCAAATATCAATAAAACAAATATTATTGAATGGTTGGCTTTAACTATCAATAAAAAGTATGTATTGAATAGGTTTGGGCTTTAAACAAATATCAATAAAGGCAAGTATATATTGAAATGGTTGACTTCAAGCAATATCAATAAAACCAAGTATGTATTGAATGGTGGCTTTAGCAAATATCAATAAGGCAAGTATGTATTGAATGGATTTAGCTTAAGCAAATATCAATGATGAACTATGTGTTGAATGATTGACTTTAGCAAATATCAATAAAACAAATATGTATTGAAGTGGCTATAAACAAATATCAATAAAGGCAAGTATGTATTGAATAGGTGGCTATAGCAAATATCAATAAAAGGCAAGTATGTATTGAATAACTGGTTTGCAAATATCAATAAAAGGCAAGTATGTATAGAATGAGTGGCTTTAGCAAATATCAATATATAGTATGTATTGAATGATTGGCTTTAAGCAAATATCAATAAAACAATATGTGTATTGAATATGGTTTTAAAAAAACAATAACAAGTATTATAGGGAAAAGGGTTAACTAGCAAATATCAATAACAAGCGGTATGTGATTGAATGATTGGCTTTAAGCAAATATCAATAAACAAGTAATGTATTGAATGATTGGCTTTAAAGCAAATATCAATAAAGGCGGTATGTATTGAATAAGATTGGCTTTAAGCAAATATCCAATCAAAACTGAAAGTATGTATTGTAATGATTGAAACTAGCTTATAGCAAATATCAGCAATGAAAACAAGTATGTATTGAAATGGTTTGGGCTTTAAGCAAATATCAATAAAAGGCAAGTATGTATTGAATAGGTGGCTTATAGCAAATATCAATAAAAAGGCAAGTATGTATTGAATGGTTGGCTTTAAGCAAATATCAATAAGGCAAGTATATGTTGAATGATAAGGTAATTGGCTTTAAGCAAATATCAATAAAACAGAAGTATGTATTGGATGATTGGCTTTTAAAGCAAATATCAATAAAGAGCAAGTATGTATTGAATGATTGTTTAAGCAAAATATCAATAAAGCAGAGTATGTATTGAATGGTTGGGCTTTAAGCAAATATCAATAAAGAGGAACCGTATGCTGTATTGAATGAGTGGCTTTAAGCAGAAATATCAATAAAACGAAAGTATGTATTTGAATGATTGGCTTTAAGCAAATATCCAATAAGGCAGTATGTATTGAATGAATTGGCTTTAAGCAAATATCAATAAAACGAAGTATGTATTGAATGGTTGGCTAGCTTAAACAAATATCAATAAAACACAAATATGTATTGAATGATTGGCTTTAAGCATATCAATATCAGGCAAGTATGTATTGAATGGTTGGCTTTAAGCAAAATATAGCCAATAAAGGCAAGTATGTATTGAATGATTGGCTTTAGCCAAATATCAATAAGAGCAAGTATGTATGTGAATGATTGGCTTTAAGCAAAAATATATCAATAAAAGGCAAGTAATAGTATGTATTGAACTGGATTTAGGCTTAACTTAAAAATATCAATAAAAGGCAATAAATATGTATGATGAATGGTTGGCTTTTAAGCAAATATCAATAAAACAGAAGTATGTATATAGATGGTTGGCTTTTAAGCAAATATCAATAAAGGAAGAGTATGTATTGAATATTGATTGGCTTTAGCAAATATCAATAAAAAGCTTAAGTATGTATTGAATGGTTGGCTTAAGCAAATATCAACAAAGGCAAAAGTTTTCCTGTTTCCTGGTCATTGGTCGGCTTCAAAATCGGGTTACATGCTGCAGTTTACATGCTTTTTGGGGGTTAATCATTAATTTGGGGGCCAACTGAAATATGTGATACATGTATATGCAATGACCAATATATACACAAGTATGAGTGGCTAATAGAGGCCATACAAGTATAAGTATAATTGACTAATAGAGCCCTCACAGATCAGGCAAACATTCATATGTTGTCATTATGTGAAAAAAAAAATTGTTTAAAACACTTGCAACAGAATTGCAATCGTTTCCAACATTGTGCTGCAATTGGACATCATTCATAGCAAATAAAATTTAAATTAAAAATATAGGCGCACTTTGGGTCACAATTGAGGGTGATGTGCACAGTGATCAAAAACCAGACTTTTTGTTTAGGGGTTTAATTGTCTTTGTCAACTTGTTTATGAGAGGTTGTATGTCTACAAAGAAACCAGTCATTTTTGTTTCTCAACCCAAGGTGAAATACTGTAAAAAGTTATTTTGTTAGAACCTAAAAAGGTCTAATGGGAAACAAATAGGGCCTTTTTTTACACATGCAACAGTGCTGATATTTGAGGTCTTTTATTGCTCAGGATAGGGATTATGTAGACCCCCAAAGGCCGGGGAACCAGGCCTGGGCAGGCCAGTCTTCTCAAAGTCTTGGCAGTACCAAGACTTTTGGGCCTCCCTCCTAAGTTTCCTTAAATTGTCGCGGATGCTGGCAGAATTAAAACAAATGCCAACCCCTAAGTTTTGCTTTGCATATAATATTTGAACCCCTAACACACCCCAAATCCATCAAATCCTCTAAAGGGCCACTTTTTGGAAAATTGTGTTTCAGAAATTTCGAAACTGAACTGGTATATTTGCATTTTGCAGAAGTTGTTCTACGTCATGATCTTTAGGTTGGTAGAAAAGCAGTTTTCCAATGGCTAATTGGTCTCTGTTGTTTGTTCTATTTTATTGATAAAGTCTTCCCCCTTATTCCCCCCAGAGGCTACTTACCTGGGTGGAGACTATTGTCCAATCAGGAATTGGTGTCTTATGTATACAGTGAAATTTAATCTTTTTTGACATTTTTTCTTTTATGTTTCCATGACAGCATGCATACAGTATCCTCCTGAGATTTGAAAGCTTAGTTTGAGCCTAAAGGACTGCGATACCCATATAAAGGTTTGTGTTGGGTAGGAAAAAGTAAACAAATTTGTTATTGTTTGTTTGTTTGTTCGTTTATTCAGGTCTCTGTACAACATTGGGTAATTCACAACATTACTGACATTTTTTTAGTATTCACGATACGTATCATGATATATATCGTATCGTGTAAGTGTTATCGGTACATCATTTTAATATCAAAAGTCTGGCTTTAATGTCATCAATTCCTAGCTTATTAACTCATTATCCATGCTCTGGGAACTTATTTTTTAAGTTGTTTACTTCCCATTCAGAAACTGAAAAATGTTCTAGTTGAATGTAATTTTTATTTATTTTGTCTGGGACAGGTTATCTTACAATTCATCAGTGGACCTGGTTCCAGCCATACATACCAAATCAATGGTTTTTTCCAGTGAGCCCTGTAAGCCATCTTACAGGTAACTTACCATCATTTACGTGATCCAGTTATCCCCTTTCAAGTGTTGAGACACAGCCATCTTTGCAAATACCATAGTGCGCATGCCGAAATGATTTTGTAATGCATGCTGGTCTAGCTAACGAACAAATATGCAAAACTGATCTTACCTCCCCAGATATTGTTTATCAGTGTTACAACACACTGAACAACAATTAGCCATGCTACAAAACTTATCTTACCTCCCAGATATTGTCTATCAGTGTTACAATCACTGAACAATAATTTAGCCATGCTTGGAGTGGGCGTCATGGCGGCGGTTCTAGTGCATCAGATTTGTGTTGTGATGGCTGACATGTCAGAATGTGGGTTAAAATCGTGGCTGCGACTATGGTGCTTGTGTCCTTGAGCAAGACACTTTACCATAATTACTTCTCTCTCCACCCAGGGTAAAGGGTGCCTGTGAGGGCAGAATTTGTTGTTGTGTTTGATTAGTCCTGTATGCGCCGAAATGGCAGCAATTGAGCTGTATATTCCCCAGGTAGCTGAGATGGTTTCAGGAATGATTTATGAGCCTGATGAGCAGGGGTAATAAAGTAATTGACTTTGAGCATCAGTTTGTTGGATACGTGTGCTAAATAAGTCCACATTATTATCGTTTTAAACATAACCATGTGACCAGTTTCAACCAATCAGAATATTTAAAATGTCTGGGACTGACCTCGGTATTAAGGTATCATGTCTGTTACAAATAAAACCTTCCTTTATTTAAATCCAAACAGCAAGTCAGACTTTTACAGGTACTGACGGATCTTTCACAAGTCCAAACTATCCAGATGACTACCCATCTAACGTTCACATTGACTACCTACTACAAGGCAAATCCCATGAGGTCGTCTTTGTTAGTTTCACTGATCTAACGTTGGAGAACCCAAGCACTAGCTACACCAGTCACCAAGATACGTGAAACGGAGAAGCAGTGTCTGAACATACGCTCTACAAGCGGCAGTCAATTCCCAAAATGCAAGCGGCACGTGAATGACTTCATTGAGGTATAGTAGAACTTTGTTCCACTGACTGACCATCCTTTCACTATGAATAACTTTACCCTGAAAATACCCTGAAAATCATTTTTCCATGAAATAACAGTTCACCGTAATTTCACGGCAATTTCCTCAGTGTCTCTTCCTCTTAGATATTGGCAATAATGTTCACTGTGATTTAGCGGCAAATTCATGGCACTCTCAAATTAATGAGCTGCCCCAAAACTGCCACAAGAAGTTCATATGGCGTTTTCACTGCATTTCACGCAGCGAAGGAATCCCCAAGAGTATTTCATGGCGTTTTTCGGTATTGTGTCATGAAATTACCGTGAACTATATATTTCATGGAAAAACAGATTTTCAGGGTAAGTGTTTTATTCAGTGTTTTGGGTCATTGTTCAGTCGTTGTCTTTGTCGTGGTACAGCTTTGGTAACTGGAGCTTACAAAAAATCAATAACAAGAGTCACTCTCGGCGTGTGCTGGCAGGGGCACTCTACTTTGATTATTGGTGTCTCACCTTAAAATACAGGCCTTAAATTTCATGGAAGCCACTGCCTCCGTTGCCTGTTCTTACCTTATTGGTGCCCCTGAAATATTTACATACCAAATATACTTGTAGATGATTATATATTCATAAATGTCCAAAACAGTTGAGACAATCTGATTGGACAAAATGTAATCTGTTAGGGTGTATTAACAGATGGTACAGACATGGCTTATCAAAATCAGAGCAGCGGTATGTGCCACCTATTTGCCAACAGTTCTATTTAGCCGACATGTGACATGCATTTGAACCAACCAGAGTGATGAAGGTTGTTTTGCATCATGTTGACTCGTGTTCTATTTAGCCCTTAGACATGCTTGACATGCATTTGAACCAACCAGAGTGATGAAGGTTGTTTTGCATCATGTTGACTCATGTTCTATTTAGCCGACATGTGACATGCATTGAACCAACCAGGTGATGAAGGTTGTTTTGCATCATGTTGACTCATGTTCTATTTTACATGTGACATGCATTTGAACCAACCAGAGTGATGATTGTTTTGTATCATGCTGACTGATGTTCTTTTCAAGTGTTTTATATTTTCCCAAAAGCGTGAATTTCTTTATTTAACAAAAACTACAATTTACATTTAAAAAACGAAATTGATGGACGGTTTGTTTTTACTGCAGGATAATGACCTGTTTTGTGCATGGTCACAGGCAATAAGGACTTAAGCATTAGAACTCGGTCATTATTGCCGTGACCATCTTAAAACCTATAATAAACGATGTTGTACCTTCCCTTAAGGTGGCACACTAAATTTATTTATGGGGTTTGAAATTCAGCAAACCTTAATGAACAGGTGACACATTTGGGAGGAGGGTCACCACAGTCATGGTAGAGCAAAGCCTTTGAGAAGCCCAGCCAGGCATGGGTCTATGAGCCTATATAATCCACTTTCTGCTTGTTATATACCCTACCTGAACACAAAAGACCCTTTACTAATGAATAGATCTCAAATAGCTCTTATTGTTAACACAAACTCAATTGACACCTTGGCTCTCTTTGGTTCACAACTGCAGCCATTATAATGAGGGTCTACTTAGCTGGGCTAGGCCCTCCAGAAGCTCAGGTTGTATGTTGATTGGCAGGTACTGTATTGTTACAGGATTAGGACTCACAAAAAGACAGATTAGGAGGCCAGGTGGCCCAGGCCTGGCCAGGCTTCTCAAAAGGCTTGGCTGGCTGTGCCATGACTTTGGCCCTCATCCTTGATTTTTATGAGGTTCTTGTGCGCAATGTTGATGTAAGTTGTTTTCTTTCTTTAATTTTGGCAACAAATACAGATAACAGATAAGTTGGACACCTCACGAAATATCAAATATTCTGGCAGCCAGCTGCTGTTTGGTTGGGTATCATCTAGCAACGAGGTTGTCGTAACGTTAAGTCTGAGACAGTCAGCGTTGTCAAGAAAGGTTTCCTTGCAGAATATATGTTTATGGGACTCTCGGATAAAGGTACTTTCTCATTAAAAATGAGTTCTATATTAAAGGGGCAGTATTGTCATGATCAGAGTAGACATTCAACAGGGCATGGAATCGATGTCTCAGCTTAAATTGAACACAGTGACTGAAAATTACTGGCTCATGTATGCAGCAGCAACGGTAATATGACCTTATCATGTGGGGAATTATTTTCAGTCAGAGTTAATCTAAAACATGCATTCCAATTCCATGTCCTGTTGATTGTGACAATACTGCCCCTTTAACATAATTCCTGAACCAGTTTTTATATTGTTATCGCACTTATGGAACATTGAAAAAGTATTGTACTTCTTGGATTTGTTCAGATTTTCGGATTTGTACAAATCACAATGTTGTGATTTTAAGCAATAAAGGAAAGGAAAGCAAAGCAAATGCTTATAGATTTCACCCCAGCGCTGTTCACAACATTAACTCTACATAGCAAAATTTACTTGCATTTTCAAAACTGCTTAATCACACCTGTGTTGTTTACTATGTAGTCCATTTCCCTTGTTTTGTTGATTACATTAAAATGATCTAAAAGCGGGTTCATTATAAGTAAGACTAATTGCGGTGACACCATGTGAAATTCTCAATTGAGTAGTAATTACTTCTGAAAAGAACTGGAGGTACAACTCAACGTTTCGATCAGTGTGCTCTGATCGTCCTCAGGGTTCATGATATATATATACACACACTTGTAGTGTTTGGTGCTTAGTGAAATTCAGTACTTGAGTAATCACACAGCAATTACTCATAAGTACTTGATTAACCCTCCTACTACAGCTGAACTTGAGTGGCAAGTAGCTATAGTGGTCAAAACCAGTCAACTGCCTGTTTTGATTGTTGACCCAAATGTGCACACAGGGCATTTTTACTGTTTTTACTGTCATTTTGACCACCCTAAACAATACTTTACCAGTCAAAAGCGGTCGACTCATTTTGACCTGTAAATTTTACTTACTACATGCAAGGTTTGACAGTGTTCTAGTGCACTAGATATACCTTGTAGAGTATATCAACATTTTGACTGCAAGGTTTGACGGTGTTCTAGTGCACTAGATATACCTTGGAAAGTATATCAACGTTTTGACTGCAAGGTTTGACAGTGTTCTAGTGCACTAGATATACCTTGGCAAGTATATCAACATTTTGACTGCAAGGTTTGGACAGTGTTCTAGTGCACTAGATATACCTTGGCAAGTATATCAACATTTTGACTGCAAGGTTTGACAGGTGTTCTAGTGCACTAGATATACCTTGGCAAGTATATCAACATTTTGACTGATTTTGACCCTTGCAGTCATAGAAGGGTTAATGAAGGAAACATGTTACATGTAATTGTGATTGAGAGAGAGAATACAAGAGGAATGTTTGTTTCTTATAGGTCGCTAGTGGAGCTTTAGAAGTGATGATTGAGGCTGACCTAATCAAAATGGAGTTTGCAGGTCCCTGCTGGCTGTCCTAGAAAAGACTGGCATTAAACTGCTTGGTCTCAGACAAGGAGGATAAACTTTCGAGGTATGTTGGCTTTCTTGTCAAGCTTGTGTGTCCTTTTAAAGGTATATGATTCATTTGATGGGTATGGATGTTTTTGGACGGCCATTTCTTCACAGGATGAGGTATACATTGCTGATCTTGTGCAAACCTCATTGGGATATCCCTCTGTCCACCAGTTAATGTTGCTGTCAGTGTGCTCAAAAGTTTGTTGAAACTGGTGCGCATAAATACATATTTGTGCAAAGTGCCGTCCTGTGAGGGTGGTTGTTTTTAGAATATAAAGATGTATACAAAGACCTGAATTATGTATAAATTTTAAAAGAAATTATTTCACATGACAATGAGGACAGCCAATAAGTTTTGAAGAATTGTTGAATGTTTTTTATTTTGACAAAATTACCTTTTTTATATGAACATCACCTAGCACTGCAACCTTGTTATTAACTTGAAATAGTTATTGCATAATTTTATAATGATTTTTGTATTTTTCAGGAAAATTTGTTGTCAATATTCCACTGGAGATTGACAGCCAAGTAGCTGTCTTTATTCCCAAGACCAATAGACACATCCATTGTCACTTTCTAGTGGCTCTCTGTCTCTGATTGCTCAAGATGGAAAGCTGATCCAGAGAAAAGAACTAAAGGTACTGTAGATAACCCCCTCCCATCCAACCCCCCTCCCATCCAACCCCCCTCCCATCCAACCCCCTCCCATCCAACCCCCCTCCCATCCAACCCCCTCCCATCCAACCACCCCCCTCCCATCCAACCCACACCCCTCCCATCCCACCTACCCACTAAGTTACTGAAACATAATTTTTAAAACAACCATAAAAATGTTTAAAACAACTAAAACGTCCTTTTAAAAAGTTGACTTTCCTTTCTAATTTGTCAAAATTATTTGTCCTTGTTTGATTATTAACCCTAACTCCCTAGACAACAAAGGCAGTTGGAGGATTTTGAAGGATTTTTATCATAGGCGTATGGGCCGGGGGGCTGCAGCCCCCACAGCCTTATGAAAGTTAAGCCATTCGTGCAAAAATGGTATTGCCATTCGGGCAAAATCATTCGGGCAAAAATGGTATTGTCTGTCAGTTTTAGCGTGGCAGATTAACCGCGGATCTGTGGCCAATTTATTCGTCATTTTCTCAATTAACACAAACCTACATACCACCATGGCGCTATTGAATATATCAGAGACGTGATGACAGAAATTGTTGTCATATCAGAGAGTGATGACAGAAATTACCGTCATATAGCCGGGCTAGGCGGTTAGTCTTAGTCTGTCTGTGGTTTCATGCGGTGAGCTTTACAATTAAATCTCAAAATCTGATTGGTTACAATGGGAAAAGCCAGACTCATGACTCGAACACCTCTGAGACATGCTTGGCTCACGACGTTGTATTACATTTCTTTCTGATTTCTTCGACTTGAACGACTTCAACTGCTGGTGATTTAACCGTAATTTGTCAATACTAATTATGTTACCGTCAAAGTCTCGTAAACGATCTTATCGACACCGTGTTAAATGCGAGGAATGTGAGAAGGAATTTGACAGTGACTATAAAGAGACATTTTTGGGTAGTTCACAATCGTGAGAAAGTAAATGTCATCCAGTACCGGATTCATCAGATTCAACCCAGGCAAAAATAAGCGGTTTCTTAGGTCCAAAGTGCTGAAACTGAAAGTGGTGCAGCACACAAACACGCTGACCTGGTCACAACCGTTGGAGAGCCCGAGCGGACCGGCAGTCATGCAACTTACGCCAATGGTTTGGCCGTCCCGAGTCAAATCAGATAGCCCTGGAGAAAGACACGTTTGAGAAGGGCCCATGTTGATGCGATAGCCTTGGTTGGGTCGGAAATGAGTGAAATCGAAATTGTCTTTAAAACAGTAATATTTTTTGTAAATAATGTACAATTGTGAATTGTCAATTGATAAAGTTGCCAGTTTCCCTGATCTTAGAGCACTGCTCTACCAAAGATAACTGTTTCTCGTTCCCTAACATATGTATCGCTCAGGAATAACAATGGCAATCCGTGTTCTTCAGGGGGCTTCATATTTAATACAATAATAGTAATATCATGAAGATGATTATGACGTCATCGAAATGACGTCATCTCATTCAGGCAATTTATGTTCAGCCCCCCCTACAAAATTTCGCCCATACGCCTATGATTTTTATTTTTCACTAACAATGCTTAGGGAGTTAGGGTTAATTTTTATTTTAATTAACAGACCTTAAAATCTGTGAAAATTTAATTTGATTGAGTATAAATAACAGTTTTACATAACACCTACTTAGTGTAAAGTGCGAACAAATTATTTTTTATTGTAAGAAACTTTATATAAATTTTTTTGGGGGGGGAGGTGAACAAATGAGGTTTTGTTCTTTTAACATTTGTACTATAAGTAGGGTTTGAAGCTTTGCATGGTGGAAGTGCAGTAGGAGTAAGGTTTGAGGTAGTACCATGTTTAATCTCTACAGAGCTTACTTCAAACCTTAATCACATTTGTACTAAGATCCATATTATGCATGCCTAAAATCAGAGTTTCTTGGGGCTTACTCCCCTAGCTGGACCTCTATCAAGGGCTTTGTATGTATGTGTTTGCTTAACTCTAGAAATGTATTAACAAAATCAACCCACTGAATACCAAACCTGAATACTGGCGTATTGTGCGTGGACCGTATTTTGATATGTCATAGGTTTTGTACTGTAATGGAAATTTGACATAAATTTGTTGACATTTCACAACATTTTCACAGGGAAAATCACAAGTTAAGGTTAAAATGAATTTGATTTCAGCTCCAATATTTATTCCAATATTCTTTCCATCTTATCCCTCAGGACACAAAGCCTTTTGAAACCGAGAATCTCATAGCTCAACTGATGAACACCAATTTACACTTTTCCCAGATGGCAGGAAGTTGTTAGGGGTCCTGCCCAACGCCACGAGGGGCACAAGTTGTCATTGGCATGTCAGACGGGAACATGTGCCATTTCTCACAACTTGGAGTTTGTCGCTGATTTTACCGGGGAAAGTGATTTGAAGGTACGGTAACCATACCCATAAGGGTTACTGTGTAACTTTAAGTGTGTGACTTTATCGTTTAGTTTTGCAGTAACACCATGTGTTTATCTCAACTATTGCGAAGCTGAGGTACAGGTTCTAAAAAGAATTATCGCACAACTCTTACCTCAACCTTCGTTAAGTGAGAAAGGTTCAAGGGAGAACCAATGTCGGGCAACTCGTTTTTCTCTACTGTCGATATAGAAAGTGAGAAATATGGTTCAGGGAGAACCATGGGGACTTCGCAGGTTATTATGGTTTAGGGAGAACCATGGGGACTTCACAGGTTATTATGGTTCAGGGAGAACCATGGGGACTTCGCAGGTTATTCTCAAAGTTTTGATTAGCCTGCTCTAATCTTCGTCATGGTTCTCTCTGAACCATATTTCTTACTTAGCTATCATTGGCACATACACACTACCCCCTGTTGCTTACCATTGGCGACTTTAGTTGACCAAGGTCACCACACACAGCACTTAATTGGGAGTCTCATGGCCAGCTTTTAAAACAGCTGTATTTTTTGTATTTTTTTTTTTAAAACAGCTGTATTTATCATCCTCACCATGCAAAGCTACAAGTTTTACCTATGTATTTTTTCCCTTCATCGCAGTCCATACCCATGCTATATATGGTTGGAAAGACTGATTCCTTATCTTTCTAATGATGTAGCCTAACCTACATGTTTCTATTATAGAAATCAGACATAATACAAGTCAATCCTTTCAATGGCCATTTGTGCTATGGAATGCCATACACTTGTGTACAAAATGCTCTCTGTGTTTGTGAAAGTCATATGAAAGGGAATTTCGTAAGCAACAATCATTTCATTGAATATATCTATCTCCAACAAAGTCTTCATGTTGAAATATGAGTTTAGAAAGTGCCTGTAAATGAATGCATGCTGTTGTGCAATAATGTGTGAATTCATGCATGACTGGGCAAACAATTCGGTAACCAGTGGGGCATCGATGTAGCAACAAATCGGTAATGAAAGCGTTAAATAAAATGAGATTTTCATATACTGGGGTTTATATCTTGATGCATTTACAGACATTTTATGAATGGTGTAAACTGAAAAAAAGTGGTAACCATAGCAATATGTTGTTCTTCCTTGTAGAGTCATGATGGGCCAGTAGAAAGCTGTGTATATTCAACAGATGGTCGCCATGCAGTAACATCATGCCAAAATGACAAGGAACATTGGCTTTGGAGTGTCACTATAGCTACAACCCCACCGAATGTAGTTCTCCATTTGAGATCTGCCGAGTCTTGTAGTAAGTGTGGATTTTAATTTGTTTTTAACCCTCCGACGAGGGAGGTACCTACCACTTTATTCGAACGTGGTACCTGTCCACTTTGCAGTGGCACACCTATTAATGATATTAAAAGTATTATCTATGCATTCCCAATTAATTTGTTACATCCAAATGACTTTCACACATGCCCTGCTATGGTCTAGTATTATATACAACCCCAGATGACACACGACGGCTGTGTAGTGTATGACCTGGCAAACACCAAACAGCCATATACTTATGCAGCATATCTCTCAACCACATCTCTCCAGGATACCCAGCATGCCGCAAGAGATCAAAGGGCACAGCCTGATGCCAAACAGATGGTTCCACTTATCAGAGGGTTAGATCTGGGTAGGTCTTTATGTGTACACAATGGATGGTTGATTTTGTGCACAGACATATGGCAGCAATTACTTTCCCCACCCCCCCCCCCCCAAAAGAAAGCTACACAGGTCTGAGAACTGACACCCCTTCTAAGACATGTGGAATGGTCCACTTTAGGATATCATAGACTCCCAGGCGTCTGTGGCTTTTTTTCTTGTAAAAACAATGTAATTACTAACTTGTGTCAGTAACTCCAGGAACACACCCTCTTGGGAGTTTGACGTCGGGAATATTTTTTTTTTCCGGTCCCCCGTGCAGGTTTATTTTCAGTGAAAAATCTGAAAAAGATTATAGCCATTAATAATTTTTTTTTGTCAAGGAAACTAAGTTCGGACAACCAAATAAACACCTTTACTCATTGACATTTCGAGAATTAAATGGCTAGTTTTTTAATTACGGTTGTTTGTTCAGCACAATTAGACCGTTTGCAAGCTCCAATGCAACGGCCTATTAGCGACCAGCGCCCGGTCGAAAAGACGGCATACCTGGAGAGAGATCGAATGCCTCGTAAACAATGGATATAAATCCGTCTTTACAAATGCTTGGCTGGTACGTCAAAGGAACGTGTTTTGGATAAAGGGATTAGGCAAAAATCAACAAAAAGAGTGAACTCGTTCAGTATTTGCAGTGCATTTTGTCCGGGGCCACCGAACCGTGACCCCATGGACTCCGAGAAATGATTGCGTGTATACACGGCAGCCGCCACGACGGCACGCCACGTGTGGCGTGTTGACAAGTCTCCCGGTGACACACACAAAAATCGGAATGCGTGTTTAGACACTCTATGATCCGCTGTACAAAAAAAATTGCGTGTATACACGGCATCCAAAGCGAACTGGTTAAGAGAAAGTACAACATTGGATGAAGCCACTGTTATTCATAACGTTATATCATTTGAATCTTTATTTTAAAAAATCAATCTGTTTGATTCTGTTTTCAGAGCAAGGACAAGTGTTATGCATGTCTGAGGATTTCATCGCCAGCTCTTGCAAGGGGAGTGACTTTGACATCTGGAACATAGTCCCCCACTTCACACCAACAAGGTCATGATGGGAACACACAGGTACTGAGGAATTGAAGCAAGGGGTTGGGGAGGAAGCGATCATATGAACCAAAAATAAATTGCAGAGTCATTAAATCTTTCAACAAAACTGATATATATTAAGGAGGATGGAAAATTTTTTTTTCAAGTTTTCTGTCTCCATTCATCTCCAGACTGATGCCCTATGTAAACCCACGACTCATCTTCACCATCTTTCGTGGCAGTCTCCTGGCCTGTTTTACCATCTAACTGTCCAGACATGCTGTACCTCTACGAGGTGATGCCTGAGAGGGCGCTCGAGGAGTGGCACCTTCATCCAGACAGTGTGCCAGGTGTCCAGGACTACCCTCAAGATGTTCTGGAATTCAAGCATAAATCAGATGTGTTGGTATGTATGATAGTTCTTTGCTATTGCTCAACTCCGTTAAAAGCCTTTCCATCACCATCCTTGATTACTCAAGGCCCTTTTATATTCATCCCTTAGGGGCGGCCCTTCCCTTGTGAAAATGGGAGCCCTTTTCCTTTGTTTTCTTCCCAAAAGGCTTTCCCTTTCCCTCTTCGGGGACCAAGGTCCCTTGAATTTGCACTCCCTCTCAGTGGGCACACTCACTTTCCAAGTGGTCCCTTACCTCTCTGATGAGGGTCTTCCCTCTCTCTGACCTTTCCTCCAAGTGGGCATTCCCCTCAAATTTGTCCCTCCCCAACCAGTAGGCCCAAAGGTCGGGTCCTTGTCAGTGGCCCTCATCTACTATAGTAGGTCCCTCTTCTCCATTTCTATTTTTCATCTGGAATTCCTTATTTGGATAATGTTATCCACATTTTGCTTTCAACAATCCTTTTGCTATTCAATATTTATACCCAGGTCACTCCTGCTGCATTGGATACTGAAAGAACCTTGTAGGTTCACGCTGTCCTTCCAGATGACCGATGACCAGAAAAGGGCCTCTGTTGTGAATTTCAGCAAGTTAGAATATTGTCGCTCTTCACCAATGCTCCAAATATGGGACGTCCAACTTGTGCCAGTCGATTTCACCAAGTTGGGTTTCTGCTGGACAGCTGCATTGTGTTCCAATAGAGGCGTGGCAGGAGTACTGGTGCTCCCACCAAAATGCAGAATATGCTCCATGGTAAAGGTCAAAGGTCAGAGGAGTCCTTTGATGGCAGCATACAAGTCTTCAGCAAGAATCTGGAGAAGCCATTGGAGATGATTTACATGCCAGGAGCTTATGATGGGATGCTGGTTCCTGCGCAGGGCTTCGTCAACCCCAGCAGACCTCTCTTGAATCAGTTGCAGGGGATCATGGTAAATCATGTCACTGATGGTGCCCTACATTCCTCCAAGGCTGGTGCTGGTCAGCTTGTCGGCAAGTTCATGCTGCAGTTAGCTAAGGTGACGTCCTATGACTTCTCTCCTGATAATCAGAGTGCTAATGTTGGATTTGACAATGGCTATATCCATTTCTTAAGGATGTACAATGCAGTAGGAAAAAACTTACAAATGAAGCGACAAGATTTACTTTCATATCCTTTTCAGTTTCATGTAGCTTTATTCACAAGTAGCTGGACTAACACTTATGGGAAGGGGAAGCAGAGGAAATGTGCAGCTTTAACTATTTTACCAAAGATTCAAAGGGCATTTGTGACCCTCTCCGTCGAAATGAGACCTTTCCCCCAGATCTGACATTCATAGATATGTATACTAGGTTAACAAGTAACTCACGGGCTTTCCAATGATACAAATGTTATTTCCGTAGCTTATTCCATTCCGGAATTATCGAGCGATGAAGACAACCATCACGTTTCGTTTTTGAATTTCGCGCTTCGGAGAAAATCAACATTAAACTTGGTCCACACACAGAGCAAGCGCGCGAGCGCTATCGTTCGATGTACAACTCATGAATAATTAATCAGCCCTTGTACCAAACACCGGCTGTCCACACCGGCCCGCGTCTTCATTCCGCCTGCTGTGTGTGGAGTCGCGGCGTAAGATGTCTGTGTTGCAGGACGATTTTACTGTACATACGTTGTGCACTCTCAAACTCGACCGTCCGTCCGTGTATTGTACCATGGAGAAATGAAAACAGATTTTTCTCTGTGATTGGACTGTTTTTTTTAGGAAGGCTTCCGTCGTAAATATTTCACAAGTTGGTAACTTTTAAAAACATGATTTACCTTTAAATTGTATTGTTCAACAAAATCATGATTTCAAGTCAACAGATATTCAGACTTTATGACAATAAGGCCAATTATTACGACTTTGAAACACTACAAAACGTGATTCGAATGCATTAATATTGTAACAACTCGACCCCACTGACGTGTGCATGTTTCGCATGGTGTATGGCTCGATTGGTACGTAGGCCTACCATCCTATTTTTACCCCGCCAGTAATGTTAGAGCCATGGCCGTAGTGATTCAGTTAAAATGAGTATTTGAATCAACTATTCGATAGACTTAATTTTGCTCAATATGACTTCGTATCAAACTGACAAGCTTTGCAAAGTCACGAAGGCAGAAGAACCAGCGTGTACACGCGAACTGCACAGTGCATGCACTAGGCTAGGTGTATGCAGCTAGCCAGCTACGGGCGGCGGGGCCCAGGCCTGAACTCGGGTCCTGTATAACCGGCTAAGCTGGGCCTGGAGTTGGCCGAAAAGATCGTACGCCATTAAGGGTGACGTCATTCATTTTCTGGTAAACTGCGCATGCTCAGACAACTGGTTGCTTACTGTTGTCCAATCAAAGAGCTGTATTTCTTCTACCTTGCCGATGATTCGGCTCGTTGGCTAACAATTTATTTTGCGGCTTAAAACTACTATTAGAGCTCCATACTGCTTAGTCATTGCATGGAGGAAGAAAACAGAAGGAGTCACAACGAAGGCATATCAAAGGTTCAATGTCTTTTGCCGCGGTCGTAAAATTTCTAAGCCAGCGCTAATCGTTTAATCCGATTATCGAGGAGAACTACAGCCAGGCTTTCTTTGCACATGCGCATTGCGCGCATTGCTGACGCGTTGTCCTATTGCACTACACGGAAGGCTGGCTCCCTGATCCAACTCGACCTACAGAATCCAACAATGCAATATCTTCAGTGTACAGCATCGTACATATATGAGGATTGAAATGATAAAAAGCTAAACAACACGTCTTTGAATTTGACAATTGGTTTGGCTTCCGGAGATCACCGGAAATATCCTTAAAATAAGTTGCTAAACAGACACTTTATTGTAACATCTGAATGTTATATTTAGCGTAAGTCAGCTTCGGATTCGCCAAATTCGACGATCAAAACACCAAAATACTCGGTGGAAAAATCGCTATTGAAGACAATGCATTGCGCAATATAAAAAGCCCGCGAAAAGTAGTGCGCATACGTTTTGTGTTTATTCGTTTGCTTCAGATTTCTACCACTCAATTATGTATCCTGGTCGCCAGCAAGCCGAGCGGCAAAAGACATTGTACACAAGGGGATTATCGCGGTCGTTAAACTTGTAAGCGCAGCGGGTGGCCGTAACGTATTTCCAATGGGCCACTCCGAAGTGCTAATTGGTTATGAGATAAGAGGCTGGGCGATGTGACTCCTTCTGTTTTCTTCCTCCATGGTCATTGCCACAAAAGTGCGCAGTTCAGGTCATGACCTTTCTTTTGATACCAAACACGTACGTTTAACGTTAACGGAACTACTCGTGTTGCTGTCTCGAAAACAAGGATATTTTGACCTGTTTGGATTTAACGGAGGCCACATGAAAGACAAACATGATACAGACATTGTCCAGAAATCGTCCTTTTTTATGGATTTATTAATATTTTTATGAAAAGGTAAGACCACCATAAGATTGTTCGAGATTTTATCAAACTAAAAATATAAAAACCTAGAAATCGATATGCAATGTTTTTCCATTTTTTTTTTTGGCGAGCACAAGTTCAGAGTCGAATTACACGGAAACCTCCGTCCGGGGACAAGTCTCATTTCGACGGAGCGGGTCACATTTATACATTCCTGAATAGTGTTATATTCATTTAATTTACTTGCATATATTTATGTGTTAGATAACATTTTCAAAGATAATGTCTTTCAAAATTAATAAAAAAAAACA
>CM055823.1:2884381-2926423 GCA_029582265.1 Zoroaster sp. YZ-2022
TTGAGTTCAATATCACATAAATTTTAATATTTATTTTTTTTCCAGTCAGACAGAATGGTAGGTATGGGAGGTTTTAAGGTTCAAATTTACCATGATTGATAATGATCAGATGGGTGAGAATAGTTATATTCGAGATAAGAGGTGAAGTATTTTCCAAGCTATCATGAGGTCAAGACAGTGACCATACCGATGAGTGGGTGCTGTGATGTGCTGTATAAGTCCATGAGCAGAGAGCAGATCTTTAAACTGATTTGCATAATTGTTTGAAATAATGTCCATATGAATGTTAAAATCGCCGGTTAAAATAATGTCTGATGGGTGTAAGAGATAATCGACAATTAGGTAAGTAGCCTCGGAGGAAGCAAGGGGAAGACTTTATCAATAAAAATAATAGAACAAATAGAGAATTAGCCATTGGAAACTGCTTACCAACCTAAAGGACGTGTAGTACAACTTGCAAAATGCAAATATATACCAGTTACTGAAAGTGCTGAATTTTTCCAAAAAAGTGCCCCTTAGAGGATTTGGATGGATTTGGGTGTTAGGTTAAAATATTTTACAAGCGAAAACTTCAGGGGCTATATTTGTTTTAATTCCGCCTCCGTGACAATTTATGTCCAGGGAGGAGGGCCAGTCTTGGTACCACAAATTTTGAGAAGAATGGTTTCTCCAGGCCTAGCCCGGCCTTGGGCTCGACATAATCCTCTGTCTGAGCACAAAAGACCTCAAATATCAAAGCACTGTTGCATGTGTGTAAAGGGTCCATTTGTTTCCCCAGTAGACCTTAGGGTTCTAACAAATAACTTTTTACAGTATTTCACCTTGGGTTGAGAAAACAAAAATTACGGCTTTTTTGTGACATAACCTCTCATAAAATGTTGACTACAATTAGACCCTCAAAGTTCGGTTTTTACTTCACTGTGCACATCGCCTTGTGGACCTGTGCCCATATTTAATTTTAATTTTGTTTGCTATGAACGATGTTCAATTGCAGTAAAATTTGCTGGAACGATTGCAATTCTGTTGCAAGTGTTTTAAAATAATTTGTTTTTTCACATACTTACATATGAATGTTTGCCTGATCTGGTGAGGCTCTATTAGCCACCATACTTTGTATGGCCTCTATTAGCCACCATACTTTGTATGTGGGACATTTGGTCATTGCATATACATTATCACATATTTCACTGTTGCCCCCACAAAATTATTAAGATTACCCCCAAAAAAGCACATGTAACCACATCAGATTTTGAAGCCTACCAATGACGACAGGAAACAGGGGACTTTTTTTTGACTTATTGATATTTGCTTAAAGCCAATCATTCAATACATACTTGCAGGTTTGAGCTCACTGATGTCCTAAAGTTAGCCTCATAGTACAGATAAGAGCGATATCGGCAGACTGGTGCAGCGTACTGGATAGTGAGAAGCTCATTGAGGTTGACGTCCAGGAGAAAGGGTAGATTTGACGCAGATACTTCTCAATAATGGGATTGGATGATACATGATCCTATAATTCATACAGAATATAAAACAAATCATGCAGGAATTGAAGATTTGTATGGTGGAAATACAGCCAGCCCAATCGTCCATCGGGCAAGCTCGGTGGTCGAGAGGTTAAAACGCCTGCACTAGTAAGCAGGAGGTCGGGGTTCAAATCCTGCCCGAGTCCTTGTAAAGTTTTTTTCTACAGACACTCAAAGCACCGAGCATACAGTGCTATACACATGTCAGTGTAGCAAAAATTAAATCAACATTAGGAGTAGGTTTTGTAGCACCATGTAAATGGTTTCTAAGGAGTTGTAATAATTACTGGTTCTGTAAATGGTTTCTAGGAGTTGTAATAATTACTGGTTCTGTAAATGGTTCCTAAGGAGTTGTAATAATTACTGGTTCTGTAAATGGTTTCTAAGGAGTTGTAATAATTACTGGTTCTGTAAATGGTTTCTAAGGAGTTGTAATAATTACTGGTTCTGTAAATGGTTTCTAAGGAGTTGTAATAATTAGTGGTTCTGTAAATGGTTTCTAAGGAGTTGTAATAATTACTGGTTCTGTAAATGGTTTCTAAGGAGTTGTAATAATTACTGGTTCTGTAAATGGTTTCTAAGAAGTTGTAATAATTACTGGTTCTGTAAATGGTTTCTGAGGAATTGTAATAATTACTGGTTCTGAGAATGGTTTCTAAGGAGTTGTAATAATTACTGGCTCTGTAAATGGTTTCTGAGGAGTTGTAATAATTACTGTTTCTGTAAATGGTTTCTGAGGAGTTGTAATAATTACTGGTTCTGTAAATGGTTCCTAAGGAGTTGTAATAATTACTGGTTCTGTAAATGGTTTCTTAGTTGTAATAATTACTGGTTCTGTAAATGGTTCCTAAGGAGTTGTAATAATTACTGGTTCTGTAAATGGTTTCTAAGGAGTTGTAATAATTACTGGTTCTGTAAATGGTTTCTAAGGAGTTGTAATAATTACTAAAATTACTGGTTCTGTAAATGGTTTCTAAGGAGTTGTACATTACTGGTTCTGCAAATGGTTTCGAGGAGTTGTAATAATTACTGGTTCTGTAAATGGTTTCTGAGGAGTTGTAATAATTACTGGTTCTGTAAATGGTTTCTGAGGAGTTGTAATAATTACTGGTTCTGTAAATGGTTTCTGAGGAGTTGTAATAATTACTGGTTCTGTAAATGGTTTCTGAGGAGTTGTAATAATTACTGGTTCTGTAAATGGTTTCTGTTGAGTTGTAATAATTACTGGTTCTGTAAATGGTTTCTGAGGAGTTGTAATAATTACTGGTTCTGTAAATGGTTTCTGAGGAGTTGTAATAATTACTGGTTCTGTAAATGGTTTCTGAGGAGTTGTAATAATTACTGGTTCTGTAAATGGTTTCAAAGGAGTTGTAATAATTACTGGTTCTGTAAATGGTTTCTGAGGAGTTGTAATAATTACTGGTTCTGTAAATAATAAATAATAATAATGTATAGATTTATATAGCGCACGTATCCACCAACTAACTGCGGCGCCAAGGCGCATTATATTATTATCCCTGCTCATAAGGCTCAAGGCTCATAAATCATTCCTGAAACCATCTCAGCTCCTGGGAGTATATACAGCTCAATTGCTGCCATTTCTAGCGCATATAGAGCAAAACCATCTCGCCTTCACAGGTACCCATTTAACCCTGGGTGGAGAGAAGCAATTATGGTTAAGTGTCTTGCTCTGACACAGGTGTCACGGGCCTCGAACTCCACACTTGCTGCTGGCAACACCAGAACTTGGGTTCAGTGCGCTAGACCGCACGACAATCCACTTACGTGCATTATACAACACATCGGGACCTGGGCTTACGTCCCATCCGGGAAGCAATTATGGTTAAGTACCTTGCTCAAGGACACAAGTGTCACGACCGCTCGAACCACACACCTGCTGCTGGCAACACCAGAACTTGAGTTCGTGCACTAGACCGCTCGGCCACGACACATCCATGGTTTCTGAGGAGTTGTAATAATTACTGGTTCTGTAAATGGTTTCTGAGGAGTTGTAATACTTACTGGTTCTGTAAATGGTTTCTGAGGAGTTGTAATAATTACTGGTTCTGTAAATGGTTTCTGAGGAGTCTCTGTAAATGGTTTCTGAGGAGTTGTAATAATTACCGGCTCTGTAAATGGTTTCTGAGGAGTTGTAATAATTACCGGTTCTGTAAAGGGTTTCTGAGGAGTTGTAATAATTACTGGTTCTGTAAATGGTTTCAGAGGAGTTGTAATAATTACTGGTTCTGTAAATGGTTTCTGAGGAGTTGTAATAATTACTGGTTCTGTAAATGGTTTCATGAGTTGTAATAATTACTGGTTCTGTAAAATGGTTTCAAAGGAGTTGTAATAATTACTGGTTCTGTAAATGGTTTCTAAGGAGTTGTAATAATACTGGTTCTGTAAATGGTTTCTAAGGAGTTGTAATAATTACTGGTTCTGTAAATGGTTTCTTAGGAGTTGTAATAATTACTGTTTCTGTAAATGGTTCCTAAGGAGTTGTAATAATTACTGGTTCTGTAAATGGTTTCTAAGGATCAGTTGTAATAATTAATGGTTCTGTAAATTGTTTCTAAGGATCAGTTGTAATAATTACTGGTTCTGTAAATGGTTTCTAAGGAGTTGTAATAATTACTGGTTCTGTAAATGGTTTCTAAGGAGTTGTAATAATTACTGGTTCTGTAAATGGTTTCTAAGGAGTTGTAATAATTACTGTTTCTGTAAATGGTTTCTAAGGAGTTGTAATAATTAATTACTGTTTCTGAGAATGGTTTCACATGTTCTAATCTAGAGTTGTAATAATTACTGTTTCTGTAAATGGTTTCTAAGGAGTTGTAATAATTACTGGTTCTGTAAATGTTTTCTAAGGAGTTGTAATTACTGGTTCTGTATGGTTTCTAAGGAGTTGTAATAATTACTGGTTCTGAGAATGGTTTCTAAGGATTTGTAATAATTACTGGTTCTGAGAATGGTTTCTAAGGAGTTGTAATAATTACTGGTTCTGAGAGGAAGTGGTGTGAGAAACCAACGTTACCTTTGTAAAACATCCTTACTTGCATTAGCAGATTAGATCAAGAAAAAGAGTCCTCTATTTCACTTTCTGAACGATGAAATCACCGCAAATGTAAAAACTCTCGTGTGTTAGAACTAGCACTACCAGTACCACTACTAGTACTAGGCCTAACGTTAGGTAGAGAATAAGCCATCTTGAAAACACTGTTTTTGTACTGGTTCCCGATGTGAAACACGTCATGTCCATATGTATTGCGGTATGATACCAGTGATAGACATCGATTCTTACGCTAATTGAACCCGTAATACTTTTCGGTAATTCAGAACTTATTTATCACAGCATACTGTACATACGAAAATATTCGGTATGGCCGGGTATCGATTTTAATTGTTACGATTGTTATGGGGCCTATGTGATTTTACACGAATGCTCCCAAAGGGGAATTTATCAAGGGTTTTTTCTTTCCGTTGGGCGGAAACTTGAAAATCGTAATTTTTAAAGAACAATTACTGAATTCCTGAAAAAAATCATAATAATTACGATTTTTTTCGTAAAAGTTGGCAGCTATGGTTTGCGTACGAGTTGGTGTGTGTACGGGTTGGTGCGTGTACGAGTTGGTGCGTGTACGAGTTGACCAATATGCGCACGAGTTGGTCCGTGTACGAGTTGGCGTACGCGTGCGTACGAGTTGACCTGCTTCGAGAATTACTATAGCATGCTAGCAGCGGGTTCGATGAAAGATACGTCTGTAACTTGTTTTTTTCGCGCCCACGCTGAATCGGGCCAATCAGCGCGGGGTATACAACAAAACGTTCAGACAAGTATCACGTTTAGCATTAAAATACTTGTGTTTAGCAATTAATATTTTCCGTTTAGAAATTAAATACCAACTTTCTTAGTGTTTAGGAATTTGACATGTTTAAACTGGTTAGTAATGTTTAATTGCTAACACGCTTTTTAGAGTGTATATCAGGCATGCCCTGCATGCAAAAACTGAGGTGTTAAAATAACACTAGTGATGTCACTTTATTCTTCCATAGTGTTTGTAGTCTCCAACTGAACTCTCCAACTGAACTCTGGTTTTATGCTAATTAGCTCATGTTTACTTTATTTTTACCTTGACTCGCCTTAGTCATTTGCATACGAAGCGTACGCTTGCAATGCATTATGGGGCGATTCACCAGACACATTTTACACTGAGCTAACTGAAGGATTGGAACTGACATCGTCTTTTACCGTCATTTGTTATCATACTAAAGTGAACGCAAGTATCTTTGTTTATTGAGCTAAAGTTAAAGAAAGAAACAGAACATAAAGCTGAGACTTCAGAGATTAAACACACAGACGATTCTTGCAGAAAACAGGTTTCTTGTGACTTTTATTGAACTCTCAAATTGATTAGTCAACTGTGACCCCGTGGTGACTTTAGAACTTAGAAGCCTGGATTTGTATGGTACAGACGCGCAATTACTACAGCCGATCCCTATAAAAAGGCTATAGTGTTTTTATATTAAAGTGCTAGTTGCCTAGTAATAATGTTTTTAAATATTTTATTCTTATAAATAAAATATACACTTGTTACAGAAATTACAAATAAAAGGAGTGAATCAGTTTAAACAAAGTTTGAAGAAAACAAGAAATGTCTAAATTTAAAGGAAGGAGAAACATTTCTCCATAGACTTAATTTTAAGCTAATTAAACAAAGTATTAAGACGAAGAAAACAAGAAGAGTCTAAATTTTAAAGGAGAAAATGCCTCCCTTAATTCAAGTAAATTAAACAATTTTATCTAATTTAAAGGAAGGAGAAAACAAAATCTCCTTTGACTTGATTTAAACAAATTAAACAGTTTTAAGACGAGGAAAACAAGAAATGTCCAAATTTTAAAGGAAGGAGAAAATTTCTCCCTTAATTTAAGCTAATTAAAACAAATTTATCTAATTTAGAAGAATGGGGGAAAATTCTCCCTTGACTTAATTTAAAACAATTAAACAAATTTGTCTAATTTAAAGGACAAAGTTTGCTTTCCTTCTTCTTCGATCTCTGATATAAACACCGATGGTGTACTTTTTAACACCACAGTTTTTGCAGTCTGGGTGGGGGGGGGGGGCATGTACTGGAGCTTCACTGTAAAAATGCTGTTTATAGAATCCAAACACATCTAAACACTTGGCTTGTACTCACTTTGTTCACATGTTTAGTCTAATGGACAATACTGTCTGGCTTGACTCGCGTTTAACACGTTCTACACGTAATAATAATAATAATGTGTGGATTTATATAGCGCACGTATCCACCAACCGAGTGGCGCTCAAGGCGCATTATATTATTATCCCTGCTCATAAGGCTCATAAGGCTCATAAATCATTCCTGAAACCATCTCAGCTCCCTGGGGAGTATACAGCTCAATTGCTGCCATTTCTAGCGCATATAGAGCAAACCATCTCTGCCTTCACAGGTACCCATTTAACCCCTGGGTGGAGAGAAGCAATTATGGTTAAGTGTCTTGCTCAACACAGGTGTCACGGCCGGGGCTCGAACCCACACTCTGCTGCTGGCAACACCAGAACTTGAGTTCAGTGCGCTAGACCGCACGACAATCCACTTTACGTGCATTATACAACACACGGGACCTACGGCTTTACGTCCCATCCGAAGGACGAAGCAATTATGGTTAAGTACCTTGCTCAAGGACACAAGTGTCACGACCGGGGCTCGAACCCACACCCTGTTGCTGGCAACACCAGAACTTAAGTTCGGTGCTGCGCTAGACCGCTTCGGCCACGACACTCCATGCAAGTAATGCAAGTTCTACACGTAATACATTATGTAAACTGAGTTTGAATGACAGTAAAATCATGGTAATAAGACATGTAGAATCAATGTTTATTCTCATATTATCTACTGTGCAGTATTTACATACAAATGACCAGAATCCTTTATCAACTCATACGTGAATACAAAACCCAATATGTAGATAGTTTTGAAGATTGTGATTGGCAAAAACTAAATTATATAAAGTCCTGTAGTTGTAGGCATTGATATTTAAAAAAAAAATTAAGTCTTAATAATAGAAAATCGTATCATAGGCCCCATACTCACATTTCTGAGAAAGAAGAGATTCTGTACATTTAGGATTAACCCTAACTGGGAATATGGACATGGAGAAGTTAGGTTAGAGGTAGAAACTATACCAATGGAAACTGTCACATAGAAAGTTGTGCAATTGTTAATGTTTATTCATGGTTCATGAATTATTGTTTGTACAATATATCAGTATACAACACGGGGTATAACGATCACGACGAGGGTCGACTATGAACTATAATCCCGATTGGGAGATACTTTTTATCGCATTGAAACCCTCTTCTCCCAATGAGGATACCAATATATGCCCCAATCGGAAACCCTAGATGCCAACGACAGCTTTATTGTACTATCCTGATTGGGAGATACCTTTATCGCGATTGAAACCTCTTCTCCCAATGAGGATACCAATATATGCCCCAATCGGGAAACCCTTAGATGCCAACGACAGCTTCTATTGTACTATCCCGTTTGGGAGATACTTTTATCTCGATTGAAACCCTCTTCTCCCAATGAGGATACCAGTATATGCCCCAATCGGGAAACCCTTAGATGCCAACGACAGCTTTATTGTACTATCCTGTTTGGGAGATACTTTTTATCTCGATTGAAACCCTCTTCTCCCAATGAGGATACCAATATGCCCCAATCGGGAAACCCTTAGATGCCAACGACAGCTTCTATTGTACTATCCCGTTTGGGGAGATACTTTTATCTCGATTGAAACCCTCTTCTCCCAATGAGGATACCAGTATATGCCCCAATTTGGAAACCCTTAGATGCCAACGACAGCTTCTATTGTACTATCCCGTTTGGGAGATACTTTATCTCGATTGAAACCCTTCTCCCAATGAGGATACCAGTATATGACCCAATCTGGAAACCCTTAGATGCAAACGACAGCTTCTATTGTACTATCCCGTTTGGGAGATACTTTTTATCTCGATTGAAACCCTCTTCTCCCAATGAGGATACCAATATATGCCCCAATCGGAAACCCTTAGATGCCAACGACAGCTTTATTGTACTATCCTGTTTGGGAGATACTTTTATCTCGATTGAAAACCCTCTTCTCCCAATGAGGATACCAGTATATGCCCCAATTTGGAAACCCTTAGATGCCAACGACAGCTTCTATTGTACTATCCTGTTTGGAGATACTTTATCTCGATTGAAACCCTCTTCTCCCAATGAGGATACCAGTATATGCCCCAATTTGGAAACCCTTAGATGCCAACGACAGCTTCTATTGTACTATCCCGTTTGGGAGATACTTTTATCTCGATTGAAACCCTCTTCTCCCAATGAGGAACATATGCCCCAATCGGGAAACCCTTAGATGCCAACGACAGCTTCTATTGTACTATCCCGTTTGGGAGATACTTTTTATCCTGATTGAAACCCTCTTCTCCCAATGAGGAACATATGCCCCAATCGGGAAACCCTTAGGTGACTACGACACTTTTTGCGGTATGAACTGATGTTAGGCAGCCTGATAGCCTTACAAGTTCAACTTTCTATAGATATACGCTTTTGTGGACCTGGGAACAAATACTTAAAATACGGGACAAAGAGCCATCCCAGGGAGGTGTCAAAGGTTATAACGCGGGACAATTTGGTAAAAAAAACGGGACGGTCCCTTGAAATTTTGGAACTAACTCTCTATTGATGGATGTTGACAAAGTAACCTTTGGCGCAGAACGAACGGCATGTACTTATTATTTTTTTTACATCACAAATATAGGCGAAGATATTTAGGATTTGTGATGTCCATTCAGGGCTACGATAGCAATGGAAACCCTATATTCACATTTTAAACACATTCATAGTGATCAAAACAAGTCATTTTAATAATAACAAATTCGTCAAGTTTACAGACACACAGCAACACTCCACCGTGGAAGTCGGACATCCAGTAACATGGTGCTGTCGCTGTGCCAGACTTTCAAATAGTGTAATTAACTTAACACATGTGTGCAATTAAATTACCAAAACCATCACAGTCTCAATACAAGTGAGTGACTTATTACGCTGGCCGTATAATTCCCGAACAAAAATATATCGAACACACATAAGGCTAAAGAAGTCTCTGGTTTCTGGTCTCCAATCAACAATAGCCTACACTGATCCAGCTGTCAATCAAACAGTGTGGATAAACCAATAGGGTCATGATAAGCCTCTCCATGATAACTGCTACTACGCTGGTCAAGTGTTTGACTTTTATGCAGGTGGCGTGACCGAGTTTTCATAACTGGAAAGTGTGGGCGGGGACTATGTATCTGGATTGGTGTGATGCTGCATACATTGTTTTGGCCAGTAGGGGGTAGGCCTAATGACCGATCTTATTTAGTTTTCTATAGTATTATATTATGCTATTTAAAACTCGTATGATATATTTGAGTATTTCTGTAAAAGATGATTTGTAAAATCGTCATTATACTCTGCGTTATACTCAGAAGAAGAGATGAGGATAACAGTAAGTGAAGGGACAGAAAATGCAACTTGAAATACGGTCCAGAAAAGTGACAAACGAACGTTTTATATTTGTGAATCTTGTTCACTGATACACGACATCTATGTCTGCTATGACATCAAAATGTAACACAAAAGTATATCAGAATGTTATATACAGCAGAGTGGTATTAACTCTGTATTGATGCGAGTCAGTCTGGTACAAGAGTTGTTGTTGTTGTAGATTAATGGCACTTTGGCAGTCCATGTGCCCTTTGTGCCAGTCACTATACAGCAAGAGGTAGCCTGAGCGAGAACGCAGAAAAAACACTTGATGGTAACGAGGTATCCTACTAGTACTACAGTTATGTTAACATGGCTGAGGTCAATTCCACTTCATGGTCTTTATAGTTTCACAAATGTTGGATTTTGTCCTAAGAACAAGTCAAATGTAGTTGGGAAGAGCGTATGTAATTGGTTTCCAAAGGGTGAAACTGAAAAATTATACTATTTGAAAATACAGGATTGACAGAAATTTGGTGCGTAGGTCTACAATTATGTATGTGTACACGTATGTTAAGCTGTGACATGAGAGAAGTTGAGGGTCGTGCTGAAAATGAGGGCGCCAGTAATCCTCCAGACATGGAGCGCCACAGTGCTCCTGCAAACCGAGCCGTTTTTTTCATGCAGTTTAAGGGCCCAGCCCGCCGGTAAATTTTCAGGCCCGCAACGCTCCAGGTGAAGAAATGGTGGCGCTCTGTCCAGCCAATCACTGAATGCCCCGCACTTCAGCAATGTAGAGTGAAACTATACCCTCTTAAATAAAAATATTAAAAAAAAAAAAAAAAAAAAAAAAAAAAAATAATAATAATAATAATAATAAAATGAGAGATGGGTTGATATGAAAAGATCTGTAAAGTTTTAAAGCTTAACATTACACTTTTAATATAGTGAAGTATATGAATAATGTTATATTTGGAACTAAGGAGATTTTTAAGGGTCATTTGGTTATTATTAAATTTAAGTGATTTTTGTAAGTTTTTTCTATTGTTGTCATATTTTTTACAAGATGTGAGAAAGTGATTGGTATTATCATAAATGTGGCAGATTTCGCAGAGACCATCGGGATGTTTTCCTATTTTGGTTGTAAAAACTGTTGAGACTGTTACACATGTCCATACGAAGTCTATGAATAATAATTTCCCTGCCAGCGTGGAAGGTTCCATGAGTTTATGTGGAAGGAAACTCAGGTTGGATTTAATTTGAGTGTAGAAACTTGACTCTGTTCCATTTTAATTGCAACACATATTATACTTTCCTTTCACATGCAAACTCAATCCATTTTTCATATATTTATTCAGATTAATACGTTTGACATTAGACTTACACCAATGTCCATTGTCTCATACTCTTTGTATCTGACGCCAGCCTATGTATATTATGGTATTGAACACAATTTTCATGATGTAATACATATATATGCGGGCTTAGACAAGTTTATGTTATTATTCAAATTGTTTGCGCTTTTCCCATAGAATGGTTGTCCTTAAACTTTTGAATTTGTTAACTCATTTGAAACCAGAACCAAATATGGTAACGTATGCGTTCTGGGGTGATATTATTGAAGAGCGGGGCGCGCTGGTCGACTCACAATCATTTCACAGCAGCGAAGCTTTCATTTTCAGAGGTTGTTGTTTCTTGTTGGTTCCTGGTTGCCTCGATTCCTTGCATCCTCTTCTGGATCGGCTTCTCTATTTAATGGGTGCCATTATTAGTAACAAACACTCTGCTTCATTATTGGTGTTTCTTCTTCATAATTCATGGAGGAATCCCAGAAACTATGCCCGTGTTGTCCCTCAATACCGGTATTTGGTATTCTGTCATTGCTCGTCCTGTTTTGTTCCTATAGTGATCCGGGCTTGGCTTCGCCGAGTCTGTGATAAATGAATTTGTAAGAAGAGATTTGTCGAAAAAGTCTGATGCAAAATGTTATTTCAAGATGTATTGATGTACTTACTTACCTAGTCATTTAATTGTTCTTTTAATGTGACATAACCCTCCAGTAATTTCGTTTAATTTCCTCGGGTAAAATAGTAATGTTCCGATAAAAACAAAATGGAAACTGCCGTCAAAAAAACAAACAAATGAACGACACATCTTTAAGAATTTCTGAATTGGTGTCACTTACGTGAATTTAATCCTCAGTTTAGTTTGGGATTTCCTTTGGTATACCCAAACTATTTCTGTGTTTTTGGTTGTAGATAGATTTGAGGTCAGACTTTGTTGCCATATTGGGTTTTTGGTAATATCTTTAGTGACTCGTTTTGGTTAATTTACTAAGAAGAAGGAATGAGGATGATTGGAAGGGGAATAACTTACTATACGCAATTTGAACATTTAATTGAAAAGTCACACAAACGCTTAGTCGTGAATCCACTACAATAAACACGTAAAAACTTGTCTGATATAACATACAAATATAAAAAGGTGTGTCAGGATGAAATATACAGCAGGTTGGTTCTAACTGTGTACGGCAGGCAGCCTCATTCAAGTTCTTGACAAAGAAACGTTTTTGGCGCATATTAGAACTGCATGCAACGTCATGTTCTCCTTTCATATGTAAACTCAATACACTTTTCATATTCATATTACTATTGAGTTATTGGACAATACTGTCTGGCTTTACTCACGGAAGTTAGATATGACGTTATGCGTATAGGCTGAATGCACAGAATTGTTCAAACTTTGATATAATCACAATGCGTATACACTCTTAAAACTAAAGTGTTGAATCTCCCATAGAGTCGGTGGGTGACAACACTTATATAGTTAAATTCAACTCAAAAGAAAGTGTTGAATCTACCATAGAGTCGGTGGAGTGACAATACTTATATAGTTAAATTCAACTCACAGAAAGTGTTGAATCTACCATAGAGTCGGTGGGTGACAACACTTATATAGTTAAATTCAACTCAAAGAAAGTGTTGAATCTACCATAGAGTCGGTGAGTGACAACACTTATATAGTTAAATTCAACTCAAAGAAAGTGTTGAATCTACCATAGAGTCGGTGGTGACAACACTTATATAGTTAAATTCAACTCAAAGAAAGTGTTGAATCTACCATAGAGTCGGTGGGTGACAACACTTATATAGTTAAATTCAACTCACAGAAAGTGTTGAATCTACCATAGAGTCGGTGGGTGACAACACTTATATAGTTAAATTCAACTCAAAGAAAGTGTTGAATCTACCATAGAGTCGGTGAGTGACAACACTTATATAGTTAAATTCAACTCACAGAAAGTGTTGAATCTACCATAGAGTCGGTGAGTGACAACACTTATATAGTTAAATTCAACTCACAGAAAGTGTTGAATCTACCATAGAGTCGGTGAGTGACAACACTTATATAGTTAAATTCAACTCAAAGAAAGTGTTGAATCTACCATAGAGTCGGTGGGTGACAACACTTATATAGTTAAATTGTTCAACCAAAGAAAGTGTTGAATCTACCATATAGTCGGTGAGTGACAACACTTATATAGTTAAATTCAACTCAAAGAAAGTGTTGAATCACTATAGAGTCGGTGGTGACATAACACTATATAGTTAAATTCAACTCAAAGAAAGTGTTGAATCTACCATAGAGTCGGTGGGTGACAACACTTATATAGTTAAATTAACTCACAGAAAGTGTTGAATCTACCATATAGTCGGTGAGTGACAACACTTATATAGATAAATTCAACTCAAAGAAAGTGTTGAATCTACCATAGAGTCGGTGGTGACAACACTTATATAGTTAATTCAACTCAAAGAAAGTGTTGAATCTACCATATAGTCGGTGAGTGACAACACTTATATAGTTAAATTCAACTCAAAGAAAGTGTTGAATCTACCATAGAGTCGGTGGGTGACAACATTATATAGTTAAATTCAACTCAAAGAAAGTGTTGAATCTACCATAGAGTCGGTGGTGACAACACTTTATATAGTTTAAATTCAACTCACAGAAAGTGTTGAATCTACCATAGAGTCGGTGAGAGTGACAACACTTATATAGTTAAATTCAACTCAAAGAAAGTGTTGAATCTACCATAGAGTCGGTGGTGACAACACTTATATAGTTAAATTCAACTCAAAGAAAGTGTTGAATTCCATATAGAGTCGGTGAGTGACAACACTTATATAGTTAAATTAACTGAAGAAAGTGTTGAATTAACAGTCAAGTTAAGTATAACTTTATTAATGTTAATTCAACACTTTAAAAGTTAAATTCAACTTTTATAAAGAGTTGTCACCACCGAACCCCTTTTAAAAATGTTGATTCAATACTTTAGTTTTAAGAGTGTACCAATTAAATGTTATATAAATTTGGTCATAGTTTTAGATTCGTATAATTTAAGGTGTATCTTCATTTGTGGAGTGAATTTGCCAATTATACACAATCTTGTCTGATATAAAAGGGGTGTCAAGATGAAATACATACAACAGGTTGGTACTAACTCTCAGTGATGGCAGGCAACATCATACAAGTTCAACTTTCTATAAAATATGTTGACGAGGAACCTTTTGGAGCATAACGAACTGTACTTAGCAACATCGTACTCCCCTTTCATATGTAAACTCAATACACTTTTCATATTCATATTACTACGTTCAACCCACTTTTTTGAGTTAATGGATAATACTGTCTGGCTTTACTCACGGAAGTTCTATACATGTAAAACATAATTGTGCCAGGCTGAGTTTGACAGTATATAATCATGATAATAGCTAAACAATACATTTGAACAAAAAATCATTGTTCGAACCCTTTTTGTCTCAAATTCAGAAAAGCCTAAGGTCTACTACTATGGAAAACAAAAAGCCCTTGTAACATTAACACAGGCAACAGTACCAACACGAAGTGACGTAATCGTGTGACCTATACTTATACACCGGTATTGGCATTTTCGCGAAGTGAGGAATCTCTCTGCACGCTGGGTCTTGTTTTTGCGTTTTCATGAAGTGACGAATAATTTATGTTTGGAAAGTAATTCCCCATTAATTACAGTTTCTATGATAAAGATACCGACATCAAGTTCTTTGTAATTAAAGTTATTAGCTTTTAGTAGGAAGCAAAATCTAAAAAAATTAATTCTCAAAAGTATGGAAGCGTATATATAACCGTCACAATTTAAAAAAAATCTCGCTCTTGTGCTTATCGTATGGTGTTCTATAATGGACACCTACGCGGCGACTTTTTTTTTTACGCAGCGACTTTTTGTTTTTGGACGGCGATTTTTTGTTTAAAAAAAAAAAAAGTCGCCGTCCAAAAACAAAAAGTCGCCACGTAAAAAAAAAGTCGCCGCGTAGAAAAAAAGGCGCCGCGTAGGTGTCCATTAAAGAACACCATATGTTTGAGAAATAAAGGATTATTCAATATGAAGTGATATGGACGTCCAACTAAGCTTAATACCATGGGGGCTAAAAAAGTGCCCCAGAGATAGAAAATCCCAAAAAAATTCTAAGTTAACACATTTTTGTGGTTACATTAGACATAGACAAACCCATTTAAGGCATAAATTAATTAAATTTTTTGTCCTGGTGGCAACAATAAAAACTAAATGATTTATAACGAGATATTTTCTGAAAATCCCCAATAATTAAAATATGCATAAAATACGTACAATTATAGCGCCCTCACCGGTCGTTTTCACGAGAACCGATGACGTCATCATGACGACATATGACTGAACATTAATTGTACCCAAGTTACATGATAATAGGTGAAGACATGATGGAGTAATGGCGAGATGTTTGATCTTCTTCCACCCCTAGTGCTAAGAATTATCAGCATAAGCTCATTATACGGGTGTAAACAATAGTGGGCAGAACAGATAGTGCAACCCAAAATTTTAAATGTTAACATATTTTTTCGTGTTTAGGACATCCAAAGGAACAAAAAAATATCGGTGGCGGTGGGTTATGGGGGGTGCACGGTAGACCCCTCCAGCCCACAGACTATTTGTGTTCGAGTGAGTTTGGCCATTTTGAATAAGTGATTTTGCTATTATGTTTACTGCTTGTTTCACATCTGTGTGATTAATGGACGGATTATGTTTGAAAATCTCATGGTTCATATTTGAGGCTTCCAGCAGTTTTTGAGTGTTGGACTCATGTGTTGTTTTGGGATGCCAAGTAAATAGTAGTTTGGAAGGATGAGTTTTGGATGGTTTGTTATGCATGATAGGTGTGTAATTTCTCAATCTTCTCTGGAAAAATGTTGATGTCACTCGAAAGGGTTGAACGGGTTGGTCAAGTATAAGGTGGTTGGAAGATTTTTTTTTCCGAGATCATTTTTTTCAATTTGAGACAGTTTTGCTCTAGATAGGCATTATGGGATGCAGGGGGCTAAGGGAGCTGTAGCCCCCTAAAATCGTTTAAAAATATATATAAAAATAAAAATAAAAAGAGAGAAAAAGAGAGAGGAGGAGGGAGAACGCAATTCCTCCCATTCCCACAGTGTGTGCGGGATAAACATAAGGAGGTGAACTACTTTTGATTCTCAGCCCCCTAAAAATGTTCTGGATCCGCCCATGATAGGTTTGTAATAAACTGTTCAATTTGTTCTGCAATTTGGGGTATTCATTAGACTAGTGTTATTTAGTTTGGTTTTTAGTAAAGCGTTCTTAAAAACCGTTTTGTTTTCTGTTTCGATTGTGAAATGCTTTGTTTTTTCGTTAGTTTGTTTTGCCATTGTCAGTTATTAACTTGGTTTTAAATAATATACTTATATTTTTATTGTATTATTTATGATGGTAGGTTTGGTAGTAGCATGTGACCACCCTTTGAAGTTGTGGTCCTGAAAAAGACCGGTGGAATTTGTGTTGTCTTGAAAAGATCAGTCGGTCTGTGAGACGTTGTGCTTCGTCTCTGCGCTTATATCACCGGTTCAGTATATAGTGGTCTTGCTCTGGAAATATTCCATGCATGGGTTACATTATAGTCCATGGAGCTTGGTGTTGGATCTGCTCAGTTTTGTATGTTGTCGGAATGATTTGGTACGGCCTTCGATTGGGAGTGGGGTGGGGTCAGGGACGGTATAGTGGGTCCAAGGGCATACCCATGCAAAGTCATGTCAAAGTTGATTGTTTTATTATGTTGAAAAAACACCATACAATCTTTTGTTTGTATGTTATTTATCAATTCAGAAATGTTAATGTGTAAACCAAACAATGTTTGAGTTATAGATTTGAAAGCTATCTCAACTTCAAAGATCAACATTTATTGTAAAGGTTCCGTCAAATGGTCCGATCCCAGGGACCAGTACGATCACGGGTTTAACATTATTTTGAAGCGATAAGTAGGCCTATATCGCTCTAGTCTGTGACGTCAACATTCATTATTACTTTACAGTTAGAGTTCATAATCAGTATAGTTCCGGCAAGTGGATCCAGGGACTATTTAATGGGCCTATATTTTATGCAGTGATATCACTACCGTACTCTATCTGGCTCTGACGATACAACAACTTTATATAGTCCGCTATGCATGCGTCACTATTCATTGTTATAATATAGTTGAATATCAGTATAGTTCCGGCAAGTGGTTACAGGGACTATTTAATGGGCCTATATTTTATCCCGTGATATCACTACTCTATACTTGCCGGACGACACAACAACTTTAGTCCGCTATACGTCACTATTCATTATTATAATATAGGTGGATTATCAGTAGTTCCGGCAAGTGGTTCCAGGGACACGGTTAAGGACCTACATTTTATCCCGTGATATCACTAGTCGATCAGATCTGACGATACAGCAGCTCTAGTCAGCGACGTCTCCATTATATTTTAGGAAATCGGTGAGTTTCTTCAGGGTCTCTCAAAATGTCATTTTTTCTGTCAGTTACACTTAAAACCTATATAAAGTTGTATCTAAAATTGTTTGTCATATAATACGATTGTTCGTTGTGAAATGTTTGTTGGATTGGTGTGAAGAACGCTCATCACAATGTGTGGCGTGAGTGGCAAAATAACTCCTCCATACATAATTCGTGCACTCTTAAATCTATATAAAGTGTTGAATCAACATTTTAAAGAGTTCAGTCAGTGACAACTCTTTATAAAGTTGATTTAACTTTAAAAGTGTTGAATTAAAAATGATAAAGTTAGACTTAATCCTAATTGACTTTGTGTATATTCAACACATTCTTCGAGTTGAATTTCGTGAGTGTTGTCACCTGCCGAACGCTTATATAGTTGATTTAACAAGTTTAGTTTGAAGAGTGAGCTATTATAGATGATGAAACGTTCTCAGAACACAGGCAAACAATTATTAAATGTGGCATCAAAATAATAGTGGAAAACTTTGCAATACAAGTTATATATACAACACAATTATTAAGATTGTTTGTTTCAATCGCGTTAACATTATACGGACGACTGCTGGTAGCCGAAAGTATTATTTTCAGAATTAAAAAGGTTGCATCATGAAATGGTTTTTTTTCTTTATTATACTTTCGTAGTGTGTTGGGAGGAGGAGAGGGATGCAGGGTAGCGAAGGCATTTGTTTTGGGGGGGGGGAAGCCAATTTGTCGACTGACATCGGGGGACTATACCACCCGGTGAAACCTCAGCTCTTTTCGTGCTGGAAGTACAGTGTATTACAAAGTAAAACAACTGATAACAAACAACTTGGCAAATTCCTTCAGCGCCTTATAGAAACACGATACATTTGCAGTTAGCAACACATACCGGTAGCTCTAGGTTTGCTGACTGAAACTTTATTCTCGACCAACCCTTGATCTACTAGTAGCTTTGATTATTCATTGCCATCTGAGGCTCTAAATGCCGACTTATTATTGGTGGGTGCTGCCCCACCCCTCCCTCCCACTTCACATGGCCCGGTGGATGTACACCAGAAACATTAAAGGCACCAGTCTTTTGTTTTCAAGTAATAATGTGAATAGGCTTTCGTCAACTTTTTGTAAAATGTTAATTTTCAGATTAAACTCAATCAACTCTATTTATTAGACGTAACCCTCCTATATTTCCTCCTTCAACTGTTATTTTATCTTCTTGAATTAGGTGAAATTTCATACCTCTAAAGTCAACTTTATTTTACTTTATTCTTTAATTTTGTTTTGATTTGTTTTTTAAATTATAAAACAAATTTATAACTAAATTACTAATTTTAAAATAATTATTATTAAAAAATTATTTAATTTAATTATTAATTAATTTATTTTTGTTTTATAAAAGTCTGAAGCTGTTTAAGAACTCTTATATTGCCGGCAATTACCTTCCCCCAATCTCTTTATTTTGTAATTTCTATTGTAACTGAAGAATCAATGACATTCCACATAGGTAATAATGTTTTAAATGAAATCCCATTTCGTCTCCATATGTTGCATTTCAAGATATTAAAGACTTTCAACATCTTTCCAATAACAAAGACATCGTTAGCGGAATTTCCAACACTATACCATCACCACTCTCATAACATCAACCAAACTCACTGTTTGGAAACAAGATATTCTCAAATCAGCAGATTCGGATTTTAACGAAATAACAAAAACTAAAGAAATCCCTCAAGTCCATAAATTAAACTCATGCTCCCTTTGTCGATGTAAGGAATCTAAACTGCATCGCCAATATCCTTCACACAGTTGGATTAGCCCCCCCACCCCCCCCCCCAATAAAGCATTTGGTTATCATATAGATAATCCTATTGACCAGGTCGGAAGGTAAATTTCTAGAATTCAATTTGCCCTGGCCTATATACCGTTCTAGTCAACTATACTATCGACCAAATTAAAACTTTAGATATTAATTATTTCGATGACTTTCCCTCATTTCTTTTGACGAGGACAGTCTTTACACTAATTGTCACCGTTTTCACGAAGGGCCCCAATGGGGCCACAACACAAAGCACACGTTTCGAGATAATCGAGTTTTAAGTTACTTTTTGAAATTGTAGTTTCACCATCAATAACGGAGAATATTGCCAAATTATGTGCACTGTTTGAAAGTACAGATTTCAAACTTATCAAATGTACAAATTATTTGACAACAGGACGATTATTTACAGCATAATTGATTTATTAATACAATTGTCTAATTTGTCTCTTCGTGAAAACGCTAGGAACGGCTTATTTTGCTCAATTGTCCCTTCGTGAAAACGGAAAGGCAGCGCGTGTCACTACACACCTATAAGTAGCTCACAATTGGCACTTTTGTGAAAAAAGGGGAAAACGTCTCGTGAAGGGGCCGGGTACCCGTTGTGGATTTGTACGCACGTGAGGGAGAATTGGGGACTAATGAATAGTTTTTGCGTTTTCACGAAGGGACAATTGGGAAAGTTGTGTTGATTTGAACGTTAGGGATTAGTATCTTTGATTTGAACGTTAGGGATTAGTATCTTTGATTTGAACGTTAGGGATTAGCATCTTAAATTGTTAATTATGTTGTAATTAATCGTCCTGTTGAAAAGTTTAAACATTTGAAATCTGTTCTTTCATATAGGGTACAAGATTTATTAGTATTTTGCGTCTTGAATTTGACATGGTACGTTTAAAATATAGATTGCTCGTTAATATTAATAGATTGCTCGTATTAATATTGTATGCAGACACTGTGTGTACTGTACAGGCAGACACACAACTGAACTTACAGGTTCAATGTGTCATTACATGTATTAATGTTAAGACAACCTGACTGCACTCATTCTAGCGGTGAGTAAAGAAAACAAAACAGTTCTTCCGAGTATAAAGCATTTGATATCCTAGCCTAGTGATAAAATGTCATATTGTTTTGTTTTATTGTAACGGTTCGTGAACCTTCGTACATGTCGTAACAACATATATGTTTAGAACTAGCTTTTTGTCTGACTGTGTTGTTCTTCAGCCGACATGGTTGATATTCACGAAAACCTTTTGGCTTTTTAGTTTTAGTTTACTTAACTTAAATACATGTACTTGGGTGAAGATATAGGCCCTTTAATATTTTCTGACAATTTCCTTTAATTTTCTGTTGGCCATGGATTGTGGCACAAACGCAATATATATTTATTTATAATAATAATATTATTATGCAAAATCAATCTTAATTTTGATATATGGGCCATTAAAATTTTCATGTTTGAAGTCTTGGCATTAAAATTTTAAGTATTAATTGAATTTTCACGAAATGGGTGCGCCATTCATTTGCATGTCCCATATACATTGTGTAGAGATCAAATTCCCATAGGGATTGCACGTGAACTTGACCTTCAAACCGCAAAATAGTGTGACGAGATTTATCAAGCAAGCAATTAAATAAATTGTTAGTTTCTACTTATATATCCGTTTAATTAAAACAACATATAAACTGTAAATAGATGGATTTGACATATTTGTGAAAATCCGCTTAACTTGAGAACTTTGCCAATATTAAAGGATCTGTTTTGCAAAGTAAACAAACGTCAACACAAAATTCGTATAATGACGTCACTAACGCGCAATAATTAATGAACCCCGCGTTAGTTTACGTAGTTGTTGACGTGGTAGCTCAAACTGGATCCCAGCGCGTCTAGCTGACTACGTATAGTACAAGCAACCATGGGACATCAATTAGATCACTGCTAGAGGGCGCTATAACTACCATTTCAATTAGGTCATTGCAAAAGTACAATAAAAAGGTAGATATAACATAATTATTAATGGTACAATTCATATCATAAATTTATATATCAATCAAAAACAATTCTGAACAAACCTTTAAAAAAAAAATGTTTTGTGGACAAAATATAAGATATTTCATTTAAATGTAATACTATAGCGGCCATATTGAATTTTCAGAATGCATTGGATGTGGTCACATGACTCAATGTTGTCCAGTTCAGAGTTTAAAAATTGACAACAAACCCCAAAATACACAAATGCCTTTAATTGGGCCTGTCCACATAAGGTTTTCACAAATTAGAAAATCTAAAGTTTCTCAAAAAGGAAGCATTTTAGTATAATATCATTGTATAATGTCATGGAGTAGATATAGATTAATTATTCAAGGGAAAGACAAAATCTGCTCCAAAAAGAATCTTCAGTGAGTGCAAATAGCAATGGTTTGTAAAATATGTGTTTTTAACTACACGAGAACAGAATATGCACATAAAAAAAAAAAATGTGTGTGTGTGTGCAATCAATGGAATATCCAGGATTTGGCTAACATGGGGGTTTGGGAACCCAGGTCACACATCCTCATGCCCGTAGGCAAAATATTTTGTATCAAGTTTGTTTATTGTCATTGTGGCCCTTTGCGAACCCACCCTGTATTCCCCTTGCCCCCCCTATTCACCCCTTACCTGCACACTCTGCATGTGTGATCCGCAGCATATTTATTTGGGATTCTTGATGCCCTTGTTGTTCATTCTGAGTGCTTTAAATATTATAAATGACTTTTAACATTTGGGGATGCAGTAAGAAATGTAACCTATTCTATAAATGGCTTTACAATTCAGTTTTTCAGTGATCTTTCATATGGACTACCAAAATGTTGTTATTGCGTCATGACGGGGGGGGACACTACTGTTGTTTAATTTTGTAATCATTTGACGCGTAGTCAACTGTGTACTGTGTTTGTATGCAGACACACAACTCTCAACTTACAGGTTCAATGTTGCATTACATGGTATTAATGTTAAGACAACCTGACTGCACTTCATTCTAGCGGTGAGTAAAGAAAAACAAAATAAACAGTCTCTCTTCTGAGTATAAAGCATTTGATCTCCTAGGTGATAAAATGTCGTATTGTTTTGTTTATTGTAACGGTTCGTGAACAGATCCGTGACGTTCTTCAGCTGGATGACAATGTTCATGAAACTTTTTTTTTTTACTTGTAGTTAGGGGATTATGTTCAGACAGTTTTTTTTTACACGATCTGTCGAATGTGTGGCCATGAAACTTCCATAGGTCACTGTTAAAAAGGGTGCAGTAGTATGCCTACCCATTTTGAGGTAATTTTTTCTTCAAAAATATTATTTTCCATAGGTTGCCCCACCCCAGTGGCAATACACCGGTAAGTTATGAACCAAGAAAAAGAAAATAATAATCCTCATTTTCATGAATCTATAGTCATAGTAGACGGTAGGCTCACAGTAATCCTTATAAACATTGGTTGTGCTTCTATGAAGAATATTTTTACGGAAAATTATTTAATAACCGAATATATCACCTTTATGCCCATTTATTAAAAATGCTCATGTCAATTCATTTACAAAAATTAAATATTAAGTCATTTGCCCAGGTGAAAAAAGACCCAAAGAGAAACTGACAAAATCCAATAGATGGACAAAACTTTGTTGGTTTGTGTGATGCAAACAACAAACTTTCTACACTAAATCCATGTTGCATGGTTAATAACAGCTGGTCTGGTGCTTGGCATACTTGTTGGTTGGTCTTTATTGCCAGGGCATTACCGTGTACTCCCCATCATGATCAATGTTCATTGCTGAATCAGAATGTTTTATATTATATTTATTAATTATGTTAAAAAGTACATGCACTTTCAGGGAATGCCACTAGGCCTAATCACAACCTACACAGATGCATTGATGGATTACAGGTATCATTTCATTTCTTATATTCTATGTATTTACATGTTGACATTCTAGCCATACTTGCATTGGTCTTTATGGGTAAACTATCATGAGATGTGGGTACAATTATTAAGTCGATGAAGTGCTCTTTCCAGTTACAGCTTGGTAACCCAATCTATCCATCAGTGATTCCATATTATGACAATAGTTATTAGTTTTGAGGATAGTATCTCTTTGAATTCCTAAATTCCACATGAGTGAATACTAACATCAATACATTTTCCTGCAAAACACAATTTAACAATCCAAATCTTTCAAAGGTTTTTGCTTAACCCTCCTACTGTTTGAAACCATTCAAAATTTCCACTTACCAAAATGCCCATTGGTTTTGTACACATGAGATACCATTTGAACAGTGTTAGTAGCAGCTACTACCACTAAACCATTCAAATGTGCATAGAGGGTCCATTAATTCACCACTAGAAAAGATCCAAACAAGGTTTTGTTATTCAAGGACCTACCATTCAAAACCATTTGGGGGAATCAATATCATAGTTATTTCACCATTCAAAAAACCACAAAAGCGAATGGTTTTCCCAAATGGTGGATCAATGAAGGAAAGGTACCAGAAAGAGTGGTTAAATATGTATATCTTGGGTTCAAAGAGTAAGAATATTTTTGAAAAAAGTTAGTTTTGTCCAACATTACTTGACAAGTTGTAATTTTCCCTTGAACAACAATCATCCAAATAATACAATATCAAAAACTGTTTGTTTGTTTGAAACAAAGGCCACAAGAAACAGAGAAGTGTGTGGAATCATTTCAAGATAATTCAACCACTTTACCCATCAACTCCAACTGTTGCAAGTGGATTTGTATTATGATGATGTGGAAGTGATTATATCCGTGTGTCTGACATTAAAAAGTGAAATTTTTTTTTATGTATATTTTTATGTAGTTATTCGTTCATTACGGTGATTTAAATTAAAGAACCTGTTCAGAATTTTCTAAAATTGCAGATACATGCATGTTAATGTCTTACTGACAGATGAAACACATGAATTGTCTTTTTTGTTTCAATGAAAGATGATTCATATGTGTGATGACATTTTCTTTATTTTGTAAAAAAAATCTAAAATTAAATTGATAATACTTTACCATTTTCTGAAACAATAATACTTGTTAAATAAAATTTGCATTTTCTTTTGTTTCACAGTTGCTATCTGTTTTGGGAGGTGGTATTTTCTATAAATGCTATAAGCGTGGAGACAGTGGAGGATTTATAGGTAAGGACTTACTGCTCTTGTTTTATTATAAAACCAAATGTACAGGATTGATAGATGATATTGTAATGATCCATGATTTTAGTCCTATCCGATTTCACCCTGCAAGTATTTGGTCACCCAATATTTTATCACCTTACACAATGGAACATTCCACCTAGTCACCTTTGTTTACATCATTAATAGGGTCACTCACAACACTGATTGGTCAGTTATTTACTGTATTAATGTATAGGTCATAAGGTTTTGGTACATGACTCTGATTTTACATGTTGTATAGTTGAGATCCTATTATAAGGAAGAAATTGTTCTGAATAAAGTGTGTTCTTGCTGTTATGTAATTACCATAGAAACCGTTTTTGGTGTCCATTTTTAGTATTAAAAACTAGGGATCCTCACTGTTATCTGTATGGGATCCCTCACGATCCTCACTGCGGTTATTGGTATAGGATCCTCACCGTGATCTACGGATCCTCACTCATGATCCATGGATCCCCACTGTTATCTGTAATCTGTATGCGATCCTCACGCGATCCCCCTCACTGTTATTGGTATAGATCCCACTGTAAGATCTGCTTGTGATCCTCATCAGGATTCGTATTGGGATCCCCTCACGGATCCTCACTGTTATTGGTATAGATCCTCACTGTAAGATCTGCATGGATCCTCACTGTGATTCGTATGGATCCTCACCGTTATCTGTATGGGATCCCACTGTTATCTGTATAGGTCTCGTCAGCGATCCTCAATTTCGTTATAATATTGGTATAGGATCCTCACTGTGGGGAAGATCTAAAGTGATCCTCACTATGATCTGCATGGGATCCTCACTGTGAACAACTCAGAGCTGCATTCATTGACTTGGAAGCTGCGATCCACCCACCGCAGGAACCTACGGTTAGAAGCCTGGCCGCCACCCGTGCGCTTGGCTAGGTTAAGACAAAATATTATAATATAAAAATTGACACAAGACACCGGTAAGATTGTAGCCTTTACCCTTCAAGATTTTTAAGAAAAAAAAAAGAAAATCACAACACAAAGAAAGGATTTTGAAACACATTCAATACGATACATGTCCATATATGTACACGTACGGCCCATCACATGTTTGTATGTTTCTGGAGAAGGCCACACATTAATCCCTGATATCCCAGTACAGGGCCAGGTAGGCTAGTCTAGGCAAACCCAAATAATGTTTATTTGAAATATTTGAACAAAAACAAAATGTAACTCACTCCATTAAAATAAATTTAGGAACAATTATGCAGTTAGGTTATTAATACTTCAAGGTGATGAAATTGTTCATGAATATAACTTATGTAATGAAGTATGATAGTTAGTGATTTAAATTTTGTTCTTGCTACAGGTATGGGCCAGGGGTGCTCCAACTAACTTGCAGTGTTAGAATGCCATGTCAAAAACCGATATATCTTGTATTTCTAGTGAAAATATCAGGACACATGGCTAATTTATCACAGGACCAACAGAATATTTTTTTACTAATATTATATTACAACTTTTTTCGTAAGGACATCAAGAAACATTTGCATCTGCTGATGAAGAACTGGGACATTTATCACCACATACTCCTTTACTTTAGATTAGTAGTCAGAGGGGCTGAATGGCCACCAGTAGTTCAGTTGTTTTTGATAATTTTAGTACTGACTCGATATTTAACAGACTGGGCTCCAATTTCTTTGAGTCGAAAAGGAAACTTACAGATTTTATTTGTTTACAGTTATTAAGTTTAGTTTGTAGAGAGAAGGGATGGAAATTAATACCTATGATTATATTTATGTTCTGTCAAATTCGTACCTTTATACAACCTAAGTTTTACTTTGCATTCTGGCAATTCATGGTTTTAGGAGAATTGGGTTGTGATCAATTTATGTTTCCCCTTCTGGGATTTCCATCTTTTATGTATTTTGTTGTTTACTTTTCTGGATTTATTATTTTATTGAGTTCTACCTCCTGTAAGAACTAAACTAGTTGAACTTTTCTTTATACTCCACCCGAGTATAAATTTGGTTAAGAAGAGGCTCAACCTGTTGTTCAGTGTAGTAATTAATTTATGTTTTTCTCTTAACTTTTGCTTATTTTTATTCTATTGACTTATGAACTGTCTGTTCTGAATTATTTCACAAAAGTTAAATTTTTTTCTTAGTGTTAATTTGAAGGGAAAATTATAAAATCGTTCATTTGGATTGTTTGTTTTATTAATTAAAGTGTTTTACCAACATCGATCCTAACCACTGGTCCACTCTGTCCTCTCCTTTCAGCCGGTAACCCAAGGGTAATTAGGCCACCACCCCATTACATAAATCCAAACTCACTATGATGATTATGATTTTCATCAGGTGAATGGGCAGTATACTTTACTGCCTGTATTTATACACCACTGGCCAAATAATCTGAAGAATAATTAGTAGTCCTGTAGAAATCCAAACTAGCTTGGACCCAGCATAGCTGTGGCTTGCACCGTCTGGTTGTCTGACTTCATCCCTTTCACAATAAATTGATCCCAGCAAAATTACTATACAAATTCTTTTCAAGTTTTGAATTCTGCATACATAGAATATATAGATGATCCTATGGTGGATGATGATAAGATGCACATCATGACATCTTTACAAAGCTCATTTTACAAAATGATGATACGATGTGGAAAAGCTTAAATCATATGAGGATATATTCATCAATGAAACAGAAGAGGTCAATTCACGAAACCAATCATTTTAAATGGAAGAGCTGGTATGAGGAATATACTGGAGCAAAATTTAAAATGGTTCAAAATAAGACAACACAACAATTTGGATTAGAAAATGTTGCATTTTATTGAGAAATGTCCAATGTTTTGTCCACTGTACTGATCCCATCTGTATCCACTTCATCATGAGTGCACAAGCATATGTCCAGTATATGTTCGGCCCATTGAGTTATTGGATAAACCATCTGGCTCATCAGCACAAATAATGTAGGCTGAGTTTGACAGTATATAATCATTTGGTAATAGTTAAACAACATATTTGAACAAAAAAATCATTCTGTTCAAACCCTTTTGTCTCAAATTCAGAAAAGCTCAAGGTCTACTATGGAAAAGTCGTTCTTTGATAAGATTGCATACGATCATTGTTATCTAGTGATGTACTCAACAAGTACAAACTGTATCTTTTAAAATGTGCATGACCAAAGTCAAACCTTTTAAAAAATCTTTTACCCTCTCCCCAAAAACGGGCATTTAAAAAAGTTTTCTTTTCGTCGAATTTTGTACATAGATCCTCCTGGGGCAGGTCATCACCATACATTGGTTCCATACGCAGGCAGTTTACAACAATCTCTAGCAGTTAACATTACAGTACAATGTGCAGTGACTTTGAATGTCAGTGGTCACGACACGCCAATGTTTATGGCTCCAGTAATACAAACTAACTTTCCATATCCATCAGGCACAGCCATTGATAGGTAATGGTAAGGACAATTTGTTCTATGAATATTCCATTCTCTAGTGTAACCTTGTTCATTTATTGACTATAAAAACACACTGAACTCTCGATCTCACCTCACCCTTCAGTACAATGTGTATCTCAATTGCAGTGAATTAATGGTTTTTTTTGTTTTAATTAAAATGATTTAGAACTTTTATTGTGTACAGTTACACTCACATGAGCTTGAAACTTTAGTGACAGGTGTTTTGTATATATCTAATTGAGTTGAAGTACACATGATTGAGTTTACTAAACTTTAGGACAGCTGTTTTGTATACATCTTAATTGTATCTGAGTTATACACATGATTGAGTTTAATAAACTTTTAGGACAGTTGTTGTTTTTGTATATACATGTATCTTAATAATTGAGTTATACACAAGAGTGAGTTTACTAAACTTTAGGACAGCTGTTTTGTGAGAGTATATCTTAATTGAGTTATACACATGATTTGAGTTTACTAAACTTAGGACAGCTGTTTTGGTATATATCTGAATTGAGTTATACACATGATTGAGTTTACTAAACTTTAGGACAAAGTTGTTTTGTATATACATGTATCTTAATAATACTGAGTTATGTTATACAAGAGTGAGTTTACTTAAACTTTTAGGACAGCTGTTTTGTATATATCTTAATTGAGTTATACACATGATTTGAGCTTAATACTAAACTTAATGGAATGTAGCTGTTTTGTATATATCTTAATTGAGTTATACATTACGATTGAGTTTACTAAACTTTAGGACAGCGCTGTTTTGTATAGTCTTAATAATTGAGTTATTATACAAGAGTGAGTTTTGACTAAACTTTGTGACAGCTGTTTTTGTATATATTCTTAATTGAGTTATGTTAATATGATTGAGTTTAATAAACTTCAGGACAGCTTGTTGTTTTGTATATATCTCAATTGAGTTATACACATGATTGAGTTTACCAAACTTTAGGACAGCTGTTTTGTATATATCCACGGAGTTATACACATGATTGAAGTTTACTAAACTTGTTAAGAACAGCTGTTTTGTATATATACCTTAATTGAGTTATATACATGATTGAGTTTACTAAACTTAAGAACATTGTTTTGTATATATCTTAATTGAGTTATACACATGATTGAGTTTACTAAACTTTTAGGACAGCTGTTTTGTATATATTCTTAATTTGAGTTGATACACATGATTGAGTTTACTAAACTTAAGAACATTGTTTTGTATATATCTTAATTGAGTTATATACATGATTGAGCGCATGCCTACTAAACTTTAGGACAGCTGTTTTGTATATATTCTTAATTTTGAGTTATACAATATGATTGAGTTTACTAAACTTTAGGGAACAGCTGTTTTGTATATATCTTAATTGAAAGTATACACATGATTATTTACTAAACTTAAGGACAGTTGTTTTGTATATATCTTAATTGAGTTATACATTACGATTGAGTTTATTAAACTTAAGGACAGCTGTTTGGTATATCTTCAATTGAGTTATACACATGATTGAGTTTACTAAACTTAAGAACAGCTGTTTTGTATATATCTAATCTGAGTTGCACATGATTGAGCCACTAAACTTTAGGACAGCTGTTTTGTATATATCTTAATAATTGAGTTATACACATGATTGAGTTTACTAAACCTTTTAGGACAGTTGTTGTTTGTATATATCTTAATTCGAGTTATACATGATTGAGTTTACTACTAACTTAAGAACAGCTGTTTTGTATATATCTTAATTGAGTTATGTACACATGATTGAGTTTACTAAACTTAGGACAGCTGTTTTGTATATATCTTTAATTGAGTTATACATTACGGATTGAGTTTACTAAACTTTAGGACAGCTGTTTTTATATATCTTAATAATTGAGTTATACACATGATTGAGTTTACTAAACTTTAGGGACAGCCGTTTTTTTGTATATATTCCAATAATTGGAGTTATACACATTGATTGAAGTTTTACTAAACTTACACTAGCTTGTTTGTATATATCTTAATTGAGTTATACACATGATTGAGTTTATTAAACCTTTTAGGACAGCTGTTTTGTATATATCTTTAATAATTGAGTTATATAATATTGATTGAGTTTACTAAACTTTAAGACAGTTGTTTTGTATATATATCTGAATTGAAAGTTATACACATGATTGAGTTTACTCAAACTTGAGGACAGGTGTTTTGTATATATCTTAGATAATACTGTTATACACAGGAGTGAGTTTACTAATGGTACATACTGTAATTTCCTTTAAAATTTGAACAGAAGTTCCATAAATTTATTTAATATACTCTAGCAGTATTAACGATGATAGTCATGCCTGTACCTAATCTGTAATAATCTGAAAACAAAAGTGATAACAAATTGTAGGGACATGCGAGGTTGGTGAAATTTGCATCTGCATCGGGTGGTAAACAATTTATTTAATTTCGCCCTATAACGACGTGTGTATAGGAACTGTATACTTGGTGCTTTCCGAGTGTCTGTGCATAAAACTTCACAGGCGTGACCTCCGGTGGTATTCAAACCCACGACCTCCTGCTGCTTACATTAGTGCAGATATTCTAACTTTCATCCACCGAGATTGCCTTAAGACAATTGGCTGGCTAGAATCATATATACATGTAGCAGTGGGTTCTATGATGGATATAGGTTGGTGAAAGTCTCTATGTCGGGTGGTAAAACAAATTGTAGGACCTTTTGGTAAGCAACAATATTGCTATATTGTTTGTTTTCCTTTTTTTATTTTATTAGATTAATTATTTTGTTTTACAGAAACGAAGCCCCTCACAGATGAGATCAACCAAGCCATTCTCGGCAAATGGGTTCAGAGTTAAGAGATCCTTTTCACAAGTTGCCGCTGAAGGTAAACGTAATGCAGCATTGAAAAGAACACTACACAATGACAGGTAGCTTTAGAATATAAATCCTTGGGTGGATGATGATCAGATGCATTGACCATATTATACAAAAATTGCAGTTGGGAAAAGTGAAGGTGCATCGTATGTTATGACAATAACAATGAGATGTTGAATTCCATCGAGTATGAAAGATATTCCTCATTAAGTCACAAAAGGGTGATTTTATTAAGCCGACTTATTTTCTTTTGGCAAAGGGGGGGTGTGTAGGAAGTCAACGTTCTTGATAAGATTGCATACATGATCTGGGCTGTTGGTTCCAGTGATGTACTCAACAAGTACAAACTTGTATTCGTTTTTAAAAAATGCGCATTAGACCAAAGCTCAAACCTTATTGAGGCAATCTTTTGACCAACTGCTCGCCCAAGACGTAGACATTTCCAAAAGAAGCTTTGAATTCATTTATCCTCCAAAAACCCAATGATGTTTTGATTCTTTGGATGGTTTTGATGAGTTGACAACAACAATTCTCAATCCGAAACATCATTTGGGTCAATCCTAAGAGCCTCCCTGAATAGAAAAAATATACAGTGAACAAGTTGCATAGGTGTAACAACCTGTCAACCTCCCATCTTGTTCGATTAATGGACAAATCATTGATTCAAAATCCTTGCATACACCTGAAAGGTTTCTTATATGGTACCAAACACCATGAGAAACAAGTTTAAAAAATTACTTGAAATGTGTTACAAAATTTGAAAGTGATCACGGCTGGCTGTGATACTTTTTCCACATTAGAATGAATGCAGAGAAATCCAAATGCATTTGCACTGTTTCTTCTGTTCATGACTTAATGAAATGTGTTGAAATCTATATGATGCATTTACAGTCATTTTACCAATGGTGTACAATCTCTTTGTGTGTTCCATTCCATATATGAACACTGTTCATTTAATTAGTAAAATACACCGTTTCCCAAATCTCAATGTAAACTATTTAAAAATCAGTGGAACAATTACCATTGAGAATGGTATTTCAAAAGCAAACCAGTTTCCCATTATTTATACCTTCGATGTAAAATGATCGGTATCAAACATTTCTTGGAAATCTTTCTGCCTAAGGTACTTTTTGTTTTAACAACAGTCAAATTTTATTCTCAAATTATAAAACATCTTGAATTTTGTTGACAAACTGTAATCAAAATTCAATGCAAGAATTAAAAGAAAATTGCTGTAAACACAAGTAATTTTTAATGGATATAAGCTTTTGCATTTATTCTTTCAACGAGTAAAACTTGTCGTGGTGTTTACCAAAAACATGTTTGTGCGTGTATGAATTTAGACACAAAGACATCGCTTTTTGCTACACTTAGGATTAATACAAAACATGTTTAAAAACATGTTTATAGGAGAACAACAACACTTTTGAACACCACAAAAGTGTGTAAAACTTTTCTTTGACAGTATTTGTGTTTAGCAGATTGTAATTTCTGACTGCATTTATCACTGTTTTTCTCATTAATAACACACAGCAATGAGCTGAAACTTTCACATGACAATTGTTTTGTATATTATATCTCAATCGATATGGAGGATACATAGCTAAGAATGAGTCTACTAATGGTATACTTCTTCCTTCAATACTTCAAACAATTTAATCATTAAAATGACAATGCTGTAACAATCCTGAAACAAAAAGTGATTTCCAATTGTCAGACCTTTTGGTGGCAATGTATGTAAAACAAATCATTTACTCAACCGTCACAATATAGTGTATATCATTATCGTAAATGTTGCTATATTGTTTGTAAGTTCCTTTTCTATTTTATTGATGTTTATTTATTTTGTTTTACAGAAACGAGGCCCGTCAAGCAGATGATCACAACCAAGCCGGTCATCTCGGCAAATGTGGGTCCAGAATTGAGAGATACGTCACAAGTTGCCGCTGCTGACAAAATGTGTAATGCAGCATTGAAAGCACGCTACAAAATGATTACAGTAGCTATGTGAATATAAACCTTTGGGTGTGATGATGATGAAAGGAAAATCGATACCATTTATGTAAAATTGCAGTTGAAAAAAAGCGAAGGTACAGCGCGAAGGTACAGCGGAAGATACAAGTCCATATGGAGATAGAACACAAAAGATCCAGAGAGTCATTGAATTCTATTGAGTATGAAAAGATATTTTTCATTGAGGGTGGTCCTCTTATTAAGCTGACTTATTTTCTGTGGCAAAGGGGGTAGTAGGGAAGTCAACCTCTTCTTTGATAAGATTGTCTTCGACTGGGCTGTTGGTTCCAGTAATGTACTCCAACACCACACACTTGTATTTGTTTTAAAAATGTGTGTATTACGACCAAAGCTCTCAAAACCTTATTGATGCAATTTTTCAACAACTGCTCGAAGAAGACGTGCTCATTTCCAAAGATGCAATGAAATTATTTATTTATCTTCCAAACCCTAATGACGTTTTTTGATTTCTTTTGGGATGGAGGGTTTTTGATGAGTTGACAATGACGACTCCTCAGCTGAAACCTCATTTGGGTCAATCCTAAGAGCTCTGAATAGAAAAATACATACATACAGCGAATGTTGCATAGGTGTACATAAACCTGTCCCTCCCATCTTGAGCGATTAAGGAACAAATCATTGGTTCAAAAATCCTTGCATATACACCTAAAAGGTTCTTGGTTTTACAAAAAGATGACGGAAGAAGAATATGTCAGAAAGTTTTTCCCAGGAAACAGTGGAGGCACTTATTAAGACAATTAAAAGTTCAGATAACTTTTTCTTGTGGACTTAGCAAGTAATCCAATGATCTCTTCAACTTATCTGTTTAATTTGGAAGAGAAGATAAAGTGCTTCCATTAACCATGTCACGCTTATATACAGTAAGGCGGTGAGTTAAGAATATTCAAAAGGAAAGGCCATGGAGTCTTGATGAAGAAATATTGGAAGTTTTGATCAGAATTGGAGAAGTAGCGCTGAATGGACTCCTTGACCCAGAACTAAAACTTGTATTTCCAGAGTCTGCATTTGAGAAGAATACATCTTGCCCTTGCATTAAAGGTAGGTATCCTAAACAGTGTCGAGAGGGTTTTCAAGAATTACAACACATAATAGTTATTGCGCACAATTCCCGCATAAAAATAAACAATGCAGGAATTGTGTGTTGCAAAAATACTGGCAGAGCCTACTCTCTCCAAAACCACACAATTTCAGAATATTTTGGATCATGTATGTGATGGAACACACAACATCAGTGATTTTGAATATTTCCTTCGCTTTTGTTGTGGTGACAATGAAGAGTGCATGGAAAAAGAAATCTTAATTCCACTCCTCAAACCGTAAATCAAACAAGTCATATTACATTGTTATTTTGAGGGTCAAATAAAGAGATACCTTCAGAGACGTATATCAAGTCACTGGTTACAGATATCGCATACGCATTGGATTCCAATAGTGATTTCCACCACTCATGTTCTTTTTTGTCAAATGTTTGCAAAGTCAGAGTTTGAAAGGAATTATCTAGAATAATTAAACGTATTACATTGTTTAATATATTCATAACAGAGTCAGTGGATTTTATTTGCCGTCTGATGCTAGCGCTGAGTAACATGACAAACGTCCGTAAAGGCTTGCCCTGCTTTCCTGTTCACTGTCTGGCAGTGATTTGAAGACACCCTGTTGTCCTTGAAAGACAACACAATGCTTGAATGAATTAAATCTTGATGGTAATACAATGTTAGGAGGCACAGCTTCACAGTGGGCTCCTCATATTCAACACTTCACAACCCTAAGAGTTCTATCTATAGGTGATTGTAACATACAACCTGAAGGTATGGAACACATCATGAAGAATGTCGGTAAAAGCAAGAGTGAGTGTAAGGTAAGATTCAATGGTAACAAAGCACTGGGTGGCAAGGCTGAAATATGGTCTTGTTATTTGTGTCACATGATACACATCGAGGTGCTGGACCTGAGTCGTTGCTCATTGGTATGCAATGATATTGAACATATTGCTAATGCATTGAGTAAAATGCCCAACCTGACCGACTTGAACCTAGGGGGAAACTCATCCTTAGGAGGGTCTGCCAATGTGTGGTCTCGTTATTTGTGTCACGTGATACACATCGAGGTGCTGAACCTGGGTGGTTGCTCATTGGTATGCAATGATATTGAACATATTGCTAATGCATTGAGTGAAATGCCCAACATGACCTACTTGTTCCTATGGAACAACTCATCCTTAGGAGGGTCTGCCAATGTGTGGTCTCGTTATTTGTAACTTCCAAGCACCTGCAGGTGCTGTACCTGGTTGGTTGCAACTTGGATAGTAATGATAAGATCATTATTACTCAGTCCTTGAGTAAAATGACAAACCCATTTCATGTCAGATATAATATGATAGCTTGTTCGATTGAATGAGACACATCATGGATTTATTCTTAGATCACACATTGATTTCTTGTTTCTAACGTTAGCTTAACGTCGTTAGTAAACAATACATTTTCCTCCTCCAATAAGAAGCTCTATGTATATACAAAACAATGCAGCTGACTTATTTACCTTTCCACACTGCTGCATATCATATTGTTATGTTGTTATGAAGGATAAACCACTGCTGATGGACTCTGATTCCACTTGGATTGAAACACTTATTTATTGCTGTACTGCGTACAAACGCAACAATGGTTCACGATGATAGAAGAGTGGGAGTGGTTATAGGTTGCAGGCATTAGGTTGATCCTGATGTGATTTGAGCAACGACAGGCGGCGCCCAGTTGAGAACCCATTTTGCAAAACATATATCGAGTCGCTGTGTTTGCAGTATTTCACTCATAATTGTAAACAGGTAGGTATAAAACATCAGTTTGCAACAAAAAATGCCTGTTTATTGTTTGAATTTTATTAACCTCTCCGTATGATTCTGCTGTAGAAATGAGTTCTCAACTGGGCGCCGCGCAATATCAGATCAAACACAGTGACGTCAGACACGAAATGCCTGGCTTATAGCCGCACTCGATATGGGAAGCCATATTGTGTAATAAGGACTAACTCTTGAGGGCGCACTTCCAATTTACAGTCCAGTTTTTTTTTTTTTTTTTTTTTTTTTTTTTTTTTAATGTGAAGACATACAAATGATGATAAACAGCTCTATTTAGTGGGATGCACCCATGCACATGGAAGCCCATTTATGTCAGTCTCGTAAAAAACAATATTTTATTGAATATTAGAAATACTTTAGAATTCGCAATATGTACATTCGCAATCACTATTGTGAATAATTATTCGCCCTCAGTGTTAACGATCGATCGTACACAGTTACTGCATGATCAGGGCAGCTGGTTTCACTTCAAACATTGTCTGCTATCAAAATGATTTCAGTATCAAACCATAAAACAACCTTGGTTACCATTGGAAACTCTATAATATGAATATTTGAAAACTATAATGAGTAAATAAAAGCCAAAGAAGTGTGAATTGTGAGCAATGATGGACCATCAATGAATTTATGAAAAATTTGTAGAATCAAAACACATGGATTTTGGTACTTGAGTGTTTCATATTTATATATTTTTTATTTTAATATATAATATATTTTAGGAAAGTTGTACATTAATTTATAATATACAAATAATACCAGCAGCATATAATCTATATTGAAGATCATATCGTTTTTATATTGAATATATTATTTATCAATTACAAATGTGTTAAAGATGGATCGCCTGTGTTTTACCGGCAATTTTCAGAAGTTTGTGTGTGTATTGGAACATTGATAATGTGGACACCAGGAAATTCATGTGGTATTGTCACACAGACGACAATTTATACGAATTCATCAGGGTGGTGTACTTCCTGTTAGCAAGGTGTGATGGATGATTCTAATTCCAGTGGACCCCCCCTTGAACGTGATCCAGTCCTAAAACCCTCCTCAACAACACCTGGAAAATATGTTTTATTTATTTTATTTTTTAATTTTCAAAGGTTGAATAATTTGATAACCTAAATGGAAGTCCTAAATTATGTTCAAATAAGCCTGAGAGAATCCAAATTTCTCCTGAGTGAGTTTGTCAAATATTCGTTTTTACTTGACCCAAAGGTTAGGTGAGGTGATCCTATATGGACCATCCCCCAACAAAATATTGTTAGTATACCCCATCCTGGGATTTACACCCATCCAGTTTATACTCTTTCTGAATTTATATACATAATATATTACACAATAATATGATTATTTCAGTATTTTTAACTGTTCTTGAAATTGTAGAACCACGATGAACCGTTGATTTATATAATTAATGACGTCATAACCGTACACGTGATTTGACGTCATTATGTTATTGTATTTTTGATATGTGTCAGATTGTCAAGCAAACCATTCATTTTCACTGATATGCCGGGATTTTAACTTTAAACATGAATATTCATATTTATGTCATTCTCGTATAGCCTTAAAACCACGTGACCTAGCTACATCATGCTCATCTGTAAATAATGTATGTGTCTAAATGGTCCAATGACTGTGACCAAACATTGTTCTACAAACTATTTAATTTTCACTTTTAGTAGTTTGTGTTTCGCGTCATGCAATGATTGAAACAAATTCTTATTGGACTTAATCAAATATTGAGTTTTACTTGATAACATTTATTGCTTTTCTATGTATGTGTAGTGTGAAGACTGAAATTATTAGTTTTTGAAGTCCTTGGTTTGGAATAAAGAAACAAAAGACTGTACACAAAACATTAGTGTGTGTGGCTGTTGTACTTTGTCCTTTGTGAATATTATTATATAGATAGTTTAAAGGACAATATCGATTAACAGGCATGCATGGAATCGGAGTAATAATTTAAGATTAACTTTGTGACCGAAAAATATACCCAATATTTATAATAAAAGGTCATAACCGTTGCTGCTGCCGCATAAATGACCTAGTAATTTTCAGTCACTGTGTTCATCTTAAACTAGGCCACCGATTCCATGCCCTGTTGAAAGTCTGATCTGATCTTGACGATGTATGTCCCTTTAAAGTGACTGTATCGCTGCACGTGTTTTTGTTAGTATTTCTCACGTGATTTCATACATGTTACATCAGAGCATTGTTAAGGTATTATCCCTTGTCAGAATGAAAAACAATATATTTGAGAATGGCATCTTCAAATCTAGCTTTTACATAAACTAAGCCTCGCTCACTAATTGAGGCGCTTAATTACTGCTAAATCATGATTTTGATAAATATTCTGAGAAATATTTTCTGAAAACATGGGCAATACAAGCTAAAATAGGTTTTACAAGCTAAACATTTGGGGACCTTTTCAGATATAAATAAAATCAAAATTGCACCAAACTCCCACCGACTGGTCTATAGTTGTACCGATATTTTTTAATCTCAAAGCTACATTGTTATTCTAGGCCAAGGTTTATGATCTCCTTAAAGGCCGGCCGAGGGTGGTCGATCGTGCGCGAACGCACCTCACCTCCGCTAGGATCCTCCAGTATTTTCCCTATTATTACATAATTCTGCCATAGGCCTATTTCACATTTATTCTCTGTACCCTTTGCAAAGATTTCATGTTTGAAATATGCCCCAAAATGTGCAGCACTGAGGTGTTCAGAAGTTTTAAACTTCAGGAGCCCGTAGGCTTGGCGGCGTAAACCACCGCTGCCGTTTTGGAGAATCAGTGTAGCATTATATGCCACGATCTGCTCCAGCATCTGCGAGCCATGAATTAAAAGTTTTGTCATTTTTAGTTTATTCTGTTATTCCCTACATTGTTGAATCAGCAATGGTGAATAATAACTGATCACCTTCTTTGTATTGAAACTATCTAAAAGTATGCTACATGGCCCAAATTGTGTCCATAAAATTCTTTAACACCAGCATGGATGTTGCATGAACATTGTATGAAAATGACATGTGCATCTCCTTTTAAAAACTAACTATCTAACCATTTTTTAAATTAGTCAAACAATACTGTTAAAGTTTCTTTCCAAAGGGTATTTTTCATAAGAAAAATAGAAGAAAAAAAAACAGTGGTGAAGCCGCAGTTAAGTAAAATATTTTTTTCTTATTTTAGGTTTCTGATGAACAAGTATACTGTGTGTGTACGTGTGTTGACGATATTGGGGCACGTTTTCGCGACCGTAATCAGAAACATATTTGGGCCTTGATCATTGGCGAAGCGTTTTCGCAAGTTCGGTCGTGCTGCGATGACGTTATTGTTCTGACCAAATGTGAACCAAAGTTTGTGACGATCGGTTTAGCTTGGCGGATTGTAAAAAGTAACGAAAGTTTTATTTAATTAATTATTTGTTAACGTTTTCGCGTACTACGCTGTCTTGTTTCTGGTCATGACGTACGTCGGAAACAATTTTCTGGTGAGGATTGCGAAAACGCGGCCCAGCTTAAGGATCACCCATAATACTTTGCAACTTCCTTCACAAGATCTTGTGGATTGTACCGGTGGGTACGAGCAAAGTAAGAACTAGGCCTAACCCTGGGGACGCGGTTGACAAAATAAGAGATTATCGTACTTTAGACAGGTTCCAGTTGTCTCTATTGCATGCACTGCATGGCACGAGTCAGGTCACTCGACTACAACTCCACCTTGTTCAAATTAAATTTGGCGCTCTGAGTATGAACTGCAGAACAGACACACGAGTGGACGGACTTGTCAATATTATCAATCGACAAACATCGAGCTAATAAGTCTACGAAAACCATCCTCAATTTAAAATATCTTATTAGGTGTTAAGTACTCATACTAATTAGTTTTTAAAATTGGGAAAATTATCAATCGAATTTTAAAATGTTGCCGTCAGGTTGTATTTTTGGTTCTCCGACATGCGAGAACCGTTATTCGCCATCCAGTATCGTGGCCGTATAGTGTATCGCCGTTGGTGTACTGAATTTGAAAGGTTTTACTATCATACCATTTTCTACAAAAACGTTAACCTTTTACAGACGCGCATAACATATTATTGAAAAGAATGTCAAACCCACCCACCACATGTGCACAATGTCTAGCATGTGTACAAAACGGCAAACAGCTCACTGGATGTGCATACATTTTTTCTCTTAAGCAATAAAGTATGTCCTCTTTTTTTTAAAGGAGTCTGGACAGTCTGATATTTCGTTATTTGTCATATTCTGATAGAAAAGTGGCAGTTATATTCATCATTCTTTACATTATGGTATTTATATTATGGTATAATGTGATGGCACCAGCTCATTTTAACTTCATGGCGCCTGTGTCATTAGAAAGTGTAGGCATTTAAGTTGTCATTATATGGCAGCCATTTTATTGTGACAAATTGTCTCTGGCATTTGCCCCATAAATGTGGCACGGACCCGCCCCCCCCCCCCCCCCCCTTGGCCTATCCTTAGCCACAGGTTGGTCTCATTCCGCTAACGGTAGTTTTTCAAATTCCAGTATGTATTGAAATTGATTTATATTTATGCACTATTTTGACAGTCTAGATACAATGTTCCTCACATGTTTAACTATCTAGGCGCCCCCAAAAAATGGTGATTTTACTTCACATTTTATATTTCCTGACATATAGGCCTGAAAATTACAAGACGATCGTCATTGTAGCAAGTTTCAACGAGGATCGGCGATCTTGAATGTATGAAGAGTGTTGAACGGAAAACAACTTGTGCGCTATAAATAATTTTGATCGACGATTTGCTGTTGTTTATGTGTGCACATACTTGCTGTATTATCATTTTGTTAAACAATATGCAATCTGCAATCTAGTACCGGTATCAGCGATATCCTCAAACATGAAACACTTCATTTTGATTCGATCCGTCCATTACTGAACGGTATTTTTTTACATTTTTCTTGTGCTGAATTATATTGTGGATTTTTGTTACTTTGTTTCTTTTCACCATTAAAAAATAACCCCCCCCCCCCACACACACACACACACTCACACACAAACAAAATAAAATAAAATTAATAAGGTGTGTATATATATATATATATATAATATATATAATATATATATTATATATATATTATATATGTAAATAAATTGGGATGGTGGCCTTAGCTTTCGATCCAATCATTTATGCTTACTTATTATAGGAAAAGTAAATAATTGAATGCAGGAACTGGACATGTTTTATTTATTTATTTTTATTATATATATTTGATTTTTAAATTAGTTATATCACATGTTTAGCACAAAAAATGCTCTGACTACGACTAACATGCAACCCTTGAAACTGGAATACTACGGCTAAAAATACAGGTAGCAAGTATGTGCACACATATAAACAGCCGTCAGAAATTGTTGCTGCCAGGGTTGTTTTCTCCTGCTCACACTCTTCATACATTCAAGATGGCCTCGTTGAAACCTGCACACGACTTATCGCCTTGTAATTTTTTCGGCCTATATGTCAGGGAAAATATAAATGTAAGTAAAATCACCATTTTTTTTTGGGCGCTCTAGACAGTTAAAACATGTATAAGGTTAACGTATCTAGACTGTCAAAATAGTCGCAATATCACAATTTCAGCGCCTGAGTTTCGGAACCACTACCGTTAGCGAATGAGACCAACCTGTAATAAGGATAGGCTAAGGTGGGGGGCAAACTGCGGTCCGTACACATTTATGGGGCAACTCTGGCATCAGCTTTGTTAGTACTGACCACGATGAGAAAGAATGTCGTATCCAACCATAAACTAGTTTTAAAAAAAATTTTATGATTTTTTAGGGGAATAGTTTGGGTATTGACTTTTAAATAATTGGGG
>CM055823.1:2926923-2972753 GCA_029582265.1 Zoroaster sp. YZ-2022
TTTTGCTGTTGTTATCAAAAATGAGGAATGTCCCCAAGGGACCGTTTCCGTAAACAAGCTCTGAAGTTCACATAAAGTATAAAATCATTGAAATCGATTTTGAGATTTTGTGTATTAAGGTACAAAGTTTGTGTGTTATTTTACTTTTTAGAAAATATCAATAAAGTAGAAAATAAAAGACCTTTTCTCAAAGCGTGTCTGTGTCCATTTTGTTGCAAATCGTCCTCGTTAGCTCCAAAAAACAGTTTGAACTCCTTTTAAGCGCCATATCGAGCCACGCCATTATCATTTAACGTGCATGTTTGGTACTATTAGAAAGGTCATGATGTGACCTCTATAACATGTAATGACATCACTGTCTGAATACTGAATAATAAGATAGCGCCCAAAACCTAATACAGAAAGTCTCCTTGTTGCTAAGTCTAAGTCTACGTCGTAGGGTTCCAGTGAGCTGATTGGGCCGAAAGTGCGTCAACGGGTTACTGAGCTTGCGCAGTTTGGATGTTTACCTCGAATGGAAGTAGACAAGCGCCAAAGCGGGCGGTTTAAGCGCAGCCTGCCGGCCTGATTGTACTGTGTGCTTTCGCGTACCTTGCATATGTCAGCGTACATGTACATGTGCACGGCACATGCACTAGGCATGGGATCGTAGCGACCGGTCAAGCATTGTATAGTAGTATACGTCACGTTATTCATGTACACGCATGATCGTTGTTTGACGGTGTTTGTTTATCAAACATTCAGAGACCCAGAACTTCTAAAGTAATTTGAGCATTGACGTTAAACTTTCACAGAGTATTCTTAAAGACATGGTCCATACGCCTGTTAAATTTTGTGATTCTACCCTTTCCGAAAGATTACTATTGCCACGGTAAGTTATTTCGTTCAAGTTCAGATACTATGTACAGCGCGCCCCATATGTAATACACGCAGCGCGTAAGTTCAAACATTTGTTTTGTTGCGCGTACTTTTTTAAAAACCCGTTTTTCTCATAAAACGTTTCTGTAACAATCCCACCAGTATCTCAACTTCTTTGTTTACTAACTTTGGAACGGAAAAAGGGACACATTTATGTTTGGCTTCATTGGAAAGCCCATTCAATGCTCGTTATGATGTATGCATATCTCCATTTTTCATATTTGGGGGACATTCCTCATTACGATAGAGCGAGTCACAAATATGTATTTATGCGCACCAGTTTCAACAAACTTTTGAGCACACTAACAGCAACATTAACTGATGGACAGAGGGATATCCCAATGAGGTTTGCACAAGATTGTAGATTTAGATCAGCAATGTATACCTCATCCTGTGAAGAAATGGCCGTCCAAAAACATCCATGCCCATCAAATGCATCATATACCTTTAAAAGGACACACAAGCTTGACAAGAAAGCCAACATACCTCGAGCGTATCCTCCTTGTCCGAGACCAAGCAGTTTAATGCCAGTCTTTTCTAGGACAGCCAGCAGTGATCTGCAAACTCCATTTTGATTAGGTCAGCCTCAATCATCACTTCTAAAGCTCCACTAGCGACCTATAAGAAACAAACATTCCCTCTTGTATTCCTCTCTCAATCACAATTACATGTAACATGTTTCCCTTCATTAACCCTTCTATGACTGCAAGGGTCAAAATCAGTCAAAATGTTGATATACTTGCCAAGGTATATCTAGTGCACTAGAACACTGTCAAACCTTGCAGTCAAAATGTTGATATACTTGCCAAGGTATATCTAGTGCACTAGAACACTGTCAAACCTTGCAGTCAAAATGTTGATATACTTGCCAAGGTATATCTAGTGCACTAGAACACTGTCAAACCTTGCATGTAGTAAGTAAAATTTACAGGTCAAAATGAGTCAACCGTTTTTGACTGGTAAAAGTATTGTTTTGTATTGTTGAGGGTGGTCAAAATGACGGTAAAAACCAGTCAAAAATGCCCCTGTGTGCACATTTGGGTCAACAATCAAAACAGGCAGTTGACTGGTTTTGACCACTATAGCTACTTGCCACTCAAGTTCAGCTGTAGTAGGAGGGTTAATCAAGTACTTATGAGTAATTGCTGTGTGATTACTCAAGTAGTGAATTTCACTAATCACCAAATACTACAAGTGTGTATATATATATCATGAACACTGAGGACGATCAGAGCACACTGATCGAAACGTTGAGAATTTCACATGGTGTCACTGCAATTAGTCTTACTTATAATGAACCCGTTTTAGATCATTTTAAAGTAATCAAATAAAACAAAGGAAATGGACTACATAGTAAATAACACTGGTGTGATTGGGCAGTTTTGAAAAATGCAAGTAAATTTTGCTTGGGGTATTGGAGCCACTGTTGTGAACAGCGCTGGGGTGAAATCTATAAGCATTTGTTTTGCTTTCCTTTATTGCTTAAATCACAACATTGTGATTTGTAACAATACTTTTTCAATGTTCCATAAGTGTAATAACAATGAAAAACTGGCTTCAGGTATTATGTTAAATGAGCAGTATCGTCACAATCAACAGGACATGGAATTGGAATGCATGTTTTAGATTAACTCACTGACTTAAAATAATTCCCCACATGATAAGTTCATATTACCACTGCTGCTGCATACATGAGCCAGTAATTTTCAGTCACTGTGTTCAATTTAAGCTAAGACATCGATTCCATGCCCTGTTGAATGTCTACTCTGATCATGACGATACTGCCCCTTTAATATAGAAATCATTTTTAATGAGAAAGTACCTTTATCCGAGAGTCCCATAAACATATATTCTGCATGGAAACCTTTCTTGACAATGCTACTGTCTGTGACGAACGTTACGACAACCTCGTTGCTAGATGATACCCAACCAAACGGCAGCTGGCTGCCACAATATTTGATATTTCGTGAGGTGTCAAACTTATCTGTTATCTGTATTTGTTGCCAAAATTAAAGGAAAACAACTTACATCAACAATGCGCACAAGAACCTCATAAAATCAATGGAGGAGGCCAAAGTCATGGTACAGCCAAGCCTTTGAGAAGCCTGGCAAGGCCTGGGCTAGCTGGCCTCCTAATCTGTCTTGTGAGTCCTAATCCTGTAACAATACAGTACCTGCCAATCAACATAACCTGAGCTTCTGGAGGGCCTAGCCCAGCCAAGTAGACCTCATTATAATGGCTGCAGTTGTGAACTAAAGACAGCCAAGGTGTCAATTGAGTTTGTGTTAACAATAAGCTATTTGAGATCTATTCATTAGTAAAGGGTCTTTTGTGTTCCAGGTAGGGTATATAACAAGCAGAAAGCGGATTATATAGGCTCATAGACCTATGCCTGGCTGGGCTTCTCAAAGGCTTTGCTCTACCATGACTGTGTGACCCTCCTCCCTAAATGTGTCACCTGTTCATTAAGGTTTGCTGAATTTCAAACCCCCATAAATAAATTTAGTGTGCCACCTTAAGGGAAGGTACAACATCGTTTATTACAGGTTTTGGGCGTGGTCACTGGCAATAAGGACCGAGTCGAATGCGAAGTCCTTATTGCCTGTGACCATTCACAAAACAGGTCATTATCCTGCAGTAAAAACCAACCGTCATCAATTTCATTTTTAAAATGTAAATTGTAATTTTTGTTGAAGCCAAAAAGAAATTCACAGCAAATTCACATTTTGGGGAAACACAAAACACTTGAAAAGAACATGAGTCAGTATCACTATGAAAAACTTCACCCTGAAAATCTGTTCTGCCTTGAAATAACAGTTCACCATAATTTCACTGTAATTTCACGGTGTCTCTTCCTCTCAGATATTGGCAATAATGTTCACAATGATTTCATGGCAAATTCACAGCACTCTTGAGAATTAATGAGCTGCCCCAAAACTGCCACGAGAAGTTCATGGATTTTCACGGCGTTTTCACAGCGAAGGAATCCCAAGAATATTTCATGGAGTTTTCACAGTGTTGTGTCATCGTGAAATTGCCGTGAATTATTTATTTCACGGTAAAATTGATTTTCAGGGCATTTTCAGGGTAAAGTTATTTATAGTGTATGATGGAAAACAACCTTCATCACTCTGGTTGGTTCAAATGCATGTCACATGTCGGCTAAATAGAACATGAGTCAACATGATGTAAAACAACCTTCATCACTCTGGTTGGTTCAAATGCATGTCACATGTCAGCTAAATAGAACATGAGTCAACATGATGCAAAACAACCCACTCTGGTTGGTTCAAATACATGTCACATGTCGGCTAAATAGAACATGAGTCAACATGATGCAAAACAACCTTCATCACTCTGGTTGGTTCAAATGCATGTCACATGTCGGCTAAATAGAACATGAGTCAACATGATGCAAAACAACCTTCATCACTCTGGTTGGTTCAAATGCATGTCACATGTCGGCTAAATAGAACATGAGTCAACATGATGCAAAACAACCTTCATCACTCTGGTTGGTTCAAATGCATGTCACATGTCGGCTAAATAGAACAGCTGGCAAATAGGTGGCTTTCTGCGCTGTTCTGATTTTGATAAGCCATGTCTGTACCATCTGTTAATACACCCCAACGGATTACATTTTGTCCAATCAGATTGTCTCAACTGTTTTGGACATTTATGAATATATAATCATCTAAAAGTATATTTGGTATGTAAATATTTCATAGGGGGCACCAATAAGGCTAAGAACAGGGCGACGGAGGCAGTGGCTTCCATGAAATTTAAGGCCTGTATTTTAAGGCAAGACACCAATAATCAAAGTAGAGTGCCCCTGCTAGCACCCGCTCAAGGGTGACTCTTGTTATGGATTTTTTACAAGCTCCCGTGCGCACACGGTCATCAGTTGCTAGTTGCATGACAAAGACAACGACTGAACAATGAGTTCAAAACACTGAATAACTTTACCCTGAAAATGCCCTGAAAATCTGTTTTTCCATGAAATAAATAGTTCACGGTAATTTCATGACACAATACTGTGAAAACGCCATGAAATACTCTTTTGGGATTCCTTCGCCATGAAAATGCAGTGAAAACGCTATAAAAATGCAGTGAAAACGCCATGAACTTCTTGTGGCAGTTTTGGGGCAGCTCATTAATTCTTGAGAGTGCCATGAATTTGCCGTGAAATCACAGTGAACATTATTGCCAATATCTAAGAGGAAGAGACACCATGAAATTGCCGCGAAATTACGGTGAACTGTTATTTCGTGGCAAAACGGATTTTCAGGATATTTCAGGGTAAAGTTATTCATAGTGAAAGGATGGTCACGGTGACTGCGCTGGTAGTCAGTCGCAGTGGAACAAAGTCTACTGTACCTCAATGAAGTCATATTCACAAGCTGTTTGCGTTTTGGGAATTGACTGCCGTTTGTAGAGCGTATGTTCAGACACTGGTTCTCTTCTCTTACGTATCTTGGTGACCGGTGTAGTGCTTGGGTTCTCCAACGTTAGATCAGTGAAACTAACAAAGACGACCTCATAGGATTTGCCTTGTAGTAGGTAGTCAATGTGAACGTTAGATGGGTAGTCATCTGGATAGTTTGGACTTGTGAAAGATCCGTCAGTACCTGTAAAAGTCCGACTTGCTGTTTGGATTTAAACAAAGGAAGGTTTTATTTGTAACAGACATGATACTTTAATACCGAGGTCAGTCCTAGACATTTTAAACATTCTGATTGGTTGAGACCTGGTCACATGGTTATGTTTAAAACTGTCTCAAACGGTAATAAAAAAGACATCTCAGAAAGTTATAAAAAAGATTGGCTTAGGAACCTTATCTAATCTCACCCACTAACTCCACCCGGAACAATCTAAATTCTCACCCGCAAAAATTCTCGTCCTCACAATTTTTTACTCCTAGTTTCCTACAAAACCTTTAGAAAAGCCTTAACAATAGAAGCCAACCACACTAGTTTGATGTAATAACTTAACCTGGCTGGGCACTGTTGACATAATGTTAATCTGTCCACACAATAGAAGCCAGCCACCCTGGCTGGGCACTGTTGACATAATGTTAATCTGTCCACACAATAGAAGCCAGCCACACCAGTTTGATGGCCCAACGTTAATCTGTCCACACAATGGAAAGGCTAAATTGGCAATTCAAAAGGTCTATGCTCTGCAGGAACACTCTTGTCAATGAATTAGGGTTATTTTTTTAGTACTGTAGCTTCATCAATGCTTTCTGGGCGAGTGTCACGATAATACTGGGAGAATGAGCCAGTGGTTTTAGCGGGAGAGATTGGCGTGAGTCCCTTAAACAGTTGTAAAAAAGACAGGTCTGAAATAGTGGGTTAAAAGTCCGGTCTCAATTGTTATTTTAAAAGACCAATATTAAAAACTGAATCTGGTTGATGTTTAAGACAGAAGGTGACTCATCAAGTGCTTTTGCTCCAAACTGGACAGTCATTCTGACCAGACCATTATTAAACTGCAATCAAAGAAAAGGATAATAATATAATATGGACTTATATAGCACACGTATCCACCAAACTGGTGCTCAAGGCACATTACATTATTACCCCTGCTCATCAGGCTCATAAATCATTCCTGAAACCATCTCAGCTCCCTGGGGAGTATACAGCTCAATTGCTGCCATTTCAGTGCATAGGGCTAATCAAACAACCAATCAACTCTTCCCTGACGAGTACCCATTTAATCCTGGGTGGAGAGAAGCATTGTGGTGTCTTGCTGAAGGACACAAGCACCATGGTCACAGCCAGGATTCGAACTCACATTCTGACATCTCAGCCCTCAGAAAACAAATCCGATGCACTAAACCGCTCATCCATGACACTCCACTCCAAGCATGGCTAATTGTTGTTCAGTGTGGTTGTAACACTGATAGACAATATCTGGGGAGGTAAGATCAGTTTTGTAGCATGGCTAATTGTTGTTCAGTGTGGTTGTAACACTGATAGACAATATCTGGAGAGGTAAGGTCAGTTTAGCAGCATGGCTAATTGTTGTTCAGTGCGGTTGTAACACTGATAGACAATATCTGGAGAGGTAAGGTCAGTTTAGCAGCATGGCTAATTGTTGTTCAGTGTGGTTGTAACACTGATAGACAATATCTGGAGAGGTAAGGTCAGTTTAGCAGCATGGCTAATTGTCATTCAGTGTGGTTGTAACACTGATAGACAATATCTGAGGAGGTAAGATCAGTTTTGTAAGCATGGCTAATTGTCGTTCAGTGTGGTTGTAACACTGATAGACAATATCTGGGGAGGTAAGATCAGTTTTGCAGTATTTTTGTTCGTTAGCTAGACCAGCATGCATTGCTAAAATCAGTTCGGGCATGCGCACTATGGTATTTGCAAAGATGGCTATGTGTCAACACTTTGTTGGGATAATTGGATCACGTAAATGAGGGTAAGTTACCTGTAGGGTGACAACGGGGATCACTGGAAAAGAAACCATTGACGGTATGTTGGCTGGAACAAGGTCCACTGATGAATTGTAGATAACCTGTCTCAGACAAAATAAATAAAAATTACATTCAACAACTAGAAAAGTTTTCAGTTTCTGAATGGAAATAAACAACTTATAAATAAGTTCCCAGAGCATGGATAATGAGTTAATAAGGTAGGAATTGATAATAATAATAATAATAATAATAATGTATAGATTTATATAGCGCACGTATCCACCAACTAAGTGGCGCTCAAGGCGCATTATATTATTATCCCTGCTCATAAGGCTCATAAGGCTCATAAATCATTCCTGAAACCATCTCAGCTCCCTGGGGAGTATACAGCTCAATTGCTGCCATTTCTAGCGCATAGAGAGCAAACCATCTCTGCCTTCACAGGTACCCAATTTAACCCCTGGGTGGAGAGAAGCAATTATGGTTAAGTGTCTTGCTCAAGGACACAGGTGTCACGGCCGGGGCTCGAACCCACACTCTGCTGCTGGCAACACCAGAACTTGAGTTCAGTGCGCTAGACCACTCGGCCACGACAATCCACTTTTCGAGCATTATACAACACCACGGGACCTGACGACTTTACGTCCCATCCGAAGGACGAAGCAATTATGGTTAAGTACCTTGCTCAAGGATACAAGTGTCACGACCGGGGCTCGAACCCACACCCTGCTGCTGGCAACACCAGAACTTGAGTTCGGTGCGCTAGACCGCTCGGCCACGACACTCCATTAAAGCCAGACTTTTGATATTAAAATGATGTACCACATCTATATTTTATAAGAATCAAGAGATGACTACAAGAGTCAAAATCAGTCAAAATGTTGACATACTTGCCAAGGTATTGCATTTAACATGTGTTGTAGACTTGGGCAATATCAATTGTTTTCATCCACGATATATCGGCAAACTAATATTGCAATTTTCGATACTATCGCGATTACTATTTTTCATTCAGGCATGATTGCTTTAGAGCCGATAACCACAGGTATATAACCCTCTACATGCATCACAATAAATCACAAATTCGTTTGCCGAGCGTGTATGTACTTCTGAAGTAGTTCGTTTTTTTTTCTTACTTCGAAAAGCTAAAAAGACTTGTAATTTTGTTTCCATGGAATTTCTGACTTAACTCACAATGGCGATTTTTTTTAAAATTGCGATATATTTTGCTGATATCTTGATAACTTAAAAAAGTTCTCGAAATCGTAATCTAATAAAAAAGGTATCGCGATATTCGATATCGTGTTATCGCCCAAGCTTATTGTAAACTCAAAATCTTATTAAAAAAGTAAATTTCTGCCTGAAGAATGGCTTTTGAATGTTAAAACAAGGAATTTAGGTTAAATTACACAATTAGTGAAAAGAATGTGTGTACTACCAATGCGTGTGTGTATTACGTATTGACTTTATGAACAGGACAGTCTGTACAACAGTTTACAAATCACTCAAAATATGCATCTTGAAAAGACCATGTAGATGGTACGTCATATCACTCTTGACCTTTGACCTGATGGAGTTTTACCTCATTTCCAGCCGAAGTCCATGTGAATGGCCGTTTTGATGTCTCGCATGTTTTCTGACTCCGTTGGGTGGTAGTGTCTATCACCTACAGCCACAGAATAAACAGGAAAGGTACAACATTGGTCATGTATGCTTACTTTCTTTGAATCAAGAAAACCATCTACCCTTTCAGGGAATATGTGCCATCTGGCAGACTGGCAAATAGGGGTGTAACGGTAACACTTTTACACGATACGATATATATCATGATACGTATCGTGAATACTAAAAATGCTTTAAAAAATGTCAGTAATGTAGTGACTTACCCAATGTTGTACAGAGACTTAGACACAGTAAAACAGATTTTATCCTCAGCATTTTTTAAGACGGAAAAAGGCATTTTTGTCAGGGTAAACTTCACTGACTTTTGTGGTCTAAATGTCAGGTATGAAGTGCTAATATTTTTAAACAAAATTTGGTTTGGATAACATCCAGTATTTTGTTATATTTTGATGAAATATTTGTGGGGAAAAATCAGTATCGCGATACAGTTTTTGATCGTGATGTGTATTGCAGCATTTTGGTATCGCAATATTCAATGCATCAGTGAATCGTTACACACTTACTGGCAAACAATTTTCTCAAAGAAACCCACATTCAGTGATGTGATTTAACAAAAGTAAAAAAAAAAAATCCTGACAAATGGGTAGCAGGCCTGGGTCTCCCTTTGGTCTCGAGGACAAAGTCCCCTAAACCTTCCGGATGTTTATCTGTGGAGGATTTACAGACTCTCCACATCCCCACTAACAAGAAACTAGAGGCTACTTTTTCTTTCCTTGGTGGCTACTTCTCTTTCAAGAAAATTTTGAGGCAAAGGGAGATTTGTCAAAAATCACAAGCAGGAAAATCACAGACTGCACATTGGTGGCTTTGACCTGAATAAACGAACGAACAAACAAACAATAACAAATTTGTTTACTTTTTCCTACCCAACACAAACCTTTATATGGGTATCACAGTCCTTTAGGCTCAAAACTAAGTTTTCAAATCTCAGGATACGATGGTTGAGTGCTGGGTGGGTGCTTATGACATTGTAACAGTTCTGGGAACCAATTAAGAGGGTATTCTTGTGCCAACTAAATTTACCCGGAAAGTCGGCATCCATGTACTCTATGCATGCTGTCATGGAAACACAAAAGAAAAAAAGATTAAATCTCATCACATAAGACACCAATTCCGATTGGACAATAGTCTCCACCCAGGTAAGTAGCCTAGGGGGAAGCAAGGGGAAGACTATCAATAAAAATAGAACAAAATGTTGTGTGCCCGTAAAAAGGATGTAACAAAAGTGTGACTGGCAAAAGGTTGTAAGCAATTAATGTGCAAAATTGTGTTTCAAGAAAACTGAGTGTGAAGGTTTGGTCGTTTTTCGGCCATTTATATGTCATTGTAGGGAAGTTCAATTCCGCATGGGAATGGAAAAACATGTCTTGGGAGTAATTCTAGCAATAAATATATAACAGTTATGCCCTAATTTTTTCAAAGGAGCCATTTTATTTCTTACGACTTTCTGCTGGGACAAAAAGATGTACTTTGTGTGCCCAGAAGAAGGTCGTAGAGCCTTACGACCTTCTTCCAGGTACACATAATTAGTTGTAGCAAACTGCTTACCAATCTAAAGGACCTGTAGTATAAATGCAAAATAGTGGTTATTGGCCTTACGTTTTGAATCTAGCAGATTCTTTCTAAACGGCATTAAATTTTGCCTTTGTGAAAGAACCTGCTAGTTTTGAAACGTAAGGCTATTAAGTACTTTTTTTGCCAAAATAAATTGCTCAACAACAATATATTTGACCCTATTTTAAAAGAGGTGGGGTAGCTGTTCTGTGACCTCAATTAACCCTAAAACCCTAGGTATTCTGGCTAGGAACCTTCCTGAATCCTCCAAAATCCATCAGTGCAATTTTGGAAACATGCCCTTATCTTCAAAATGCACCAAGCATTTTCGTTGATCACTATGCATTTTCGTTGATCACTATGCATTTTCGTTGAAAAACCAAAGTGTATAACCGCACCGATTTTGAAACCGACCAATGACCAGAAACCGGAATCTTTTTTTTGCTTAAAGCCAATCATTAAATACATACTTGCAGGTTTGGGGCTCACTGATGTCCTAAAGTTAGCCTCATAGTACAGATAAAGCGTCTACGGCAGACTGGTGCAATACCATAGGAGAAGCTCATTGGAGGTTGACGTCCAGGAGAAAGGGTAGATTTGACCAGATACTTCGATAATGGGATTGGATGATACATGATCCATAATCTATACAGAATATAAAACAAATCGTGCAGGAATTGAAGATTTGTATGGTGGAAATACAGCCAGCCAATCGTCATCGGGCAAGCTCGGTGGTCGAGAGGTTAAGCCGTCTGCTCTATCTAGTAAGCAGGAGGTCATGGGTTCAAATCCTGCACGAGTCGCCTGTGAAATCTTTTCACAGACACTCAAAGCACCGAGCATACAGTGCTATACACATGTCAGTGTAGGGCAAAATTAAATCAACATTAGGAGTAGGTTTGCTGTAGCACCATGTAAATGGTTTCTAAGGAGTTGTAATAATTACTGGTTCTGTAAATGGTTTCTAAGGAGTTGTAATAATTACTGGTTCTGTAAATGGTTTCTAAGGAGTTGTAATAATTACTGGTTCTGTAAATGGTTTCTAAGGAGTTGTAATAATTACTGGTTCTGTAAATGGTTTCTAAGGAGTTTTAATAATTACTGGTTCTGTAAATGGTTTCTAAGGAGTTGTAATAATTAGTGTTTCTGTAAATGGTTTCTAAGGAGTTGTAATAATTACTGGTTCTGTATATGGTTTCTAAGGAGTTGTAATAATTACTGGTTCTGTATATGGTTTCTAAGGAGTTGTAATAATTACTGGTTCTGTAAATGGTTTCTAAGGAGTTGTAATAATTACTGGTTCTGTAAATGGTTTCTAAGGAGTTGTAATAATTACTGGTTCTGTAAATGGTTTCTGAGGAGTTGTAATAATTACTGGTTCTGTCAATTATTACCACTCCTAAGAAACATGTTGCTACATAAACCTATACTACAAATATAAAAAAGATTTCTACAGAGTGAGAATCAAACCATTATTCTTCTTTGTACATATTGTAGCCCTCCAGCAGAGAAATACAATTTTTGGAGTGGCATTTTTCGGTCCATTTACAAACAATTGCCTGTAAGTGATACATGTATCCCTGACAAAACAGTTGCTGGTAGTATTAACACTGTGTGTGATCCACCATATGCATGAAATAACAAACCTCTGCAAGTTTGAGCTCAATCGGTCATCTGAGTCACAAGAAAATAGTGAAAAACCGAGCCCGTTTTTTCACAAAATCATTGCAACTTCCTGGCTTGCAAAATTCCCCAAAGAGATTTTTAAATACCACCACCATGCATTAAAAACAGGAAATCCACGACTATTTTAGGACATATGAGTTAATCGCAGAAAACAGTCGTTGGTAAAGTGAGTGCTGGCCCGTTCTGAATCAGACTACAGTGCAGATGATTTGTAATCACAACCTTGTATCCCATGTCAAACATGTATGAAACACAATCACACAGCAGAGTACCACCTGGTATCCACCACAACAAAATGGCACTCACCGTTATACAAATAAATGTATACAAAGCAAGGAGAGCCAAAGTCATATACTACAGCCAAGCTTTTAAGAAGCCTGCAGCCAGGCCCGGGCTTTGCCCTGGCCTATACTGGCCTATTTTATCCCCTAGCTGAGCCCAAAAAACCCTTTACTAATGAACACAGACTTGACTGACACCTCAGTTGTCTTGTTCACATCTGCAGCCATTATACTGAGCTCTACTTGGTTGGGCTAGGCCCTCCAGAATCCTAGGTTATGTTGATTGGCAAGTACTGTATTGGTACAGGATTGTTACAAGACTCACAAAATACAGATTAGGTCACTAGGTAGCCCAGGTCTGGCTGGGCTTCTCAAAGGCTTGGCTGTACAATGACTTTGGCCCTCCTGAAGTTCTATAGCCAAAGAAAAAAAAAATACTTAGACAATTCAGGGCAGTCGGCGAGATCAATGACGACATTGGTGAAGGAGACAGTGACCTGATCAGTAATGGGAGCATGGTATGGAGTAAGGTCTCATCACTCCTGTAATCTGAAGTGGGTGAGTGCAGATGGATAGTCTGCGTTCGTCAGATTACCCGAGCTGACCGTCAAGATTGAAGAACAATCTAATGGCAAAAGAAGAAAAGTGTACATCTCAAACATGATAATTTGGCATCAAGTGTTAAAAGGGACAGTATCGTCATGACAAACAGGTCATGGAGATCGAGATGTTAGTTCTAGATTAACTCAGTGAAAACAGCTGAAGTTACGCCTGCGTCTAGTTCAAGATTGCATGTAGTTCTAGTAACTAGCTTCGTGCGTCAAGCCCCTAATCCCATGATGCCTTAAATACAGCAGAAAAAAAACACGGTCAGACAGGGGAGCGAAACTCATAACCATGCTTGTTGTGCATGTGTGCATTTGGAGTACAATGCCATGGTATGAATTACACTGCCATGGTATGAATTACAATGCCATGGTATGGATTACAATGCCATGGTATGGATTACACTGCCATGGTATGAATTACACTGCCATGGTATGGATTACACTGCCATGGTATGGATTACAATGCCATGGTATGAATTACACTGCCATGGTATGAATTACACTGCCATGGTATGGATTACAATGCCATGGTATGGATTACAATGCCATGGTATGGATTACACTGCCATGGTATGGATTACAATGCCATGGTATGAATTACACTGCCATGGTATGAATTACACTGCCATGGTATGAATTACAATGCCATGGTATGAATTACAATGCCATGGTATGGATTACAATGCCATGGTATGAATTACAATGCCATGGTATGGATTACACTGCCATGGTATGGATTACACTGCCATGGTATGAATTACAATGCCATGGTATGGATTACACTGCCATGGTATGGATTACACTGCCATGGTATGAATTACAATGCCATGGTATGAATTACAATGCCATGGTATGGATTACACTGCCATGGTATGAATTACAATGCCATGGTATGAATTATACTGCCATGGTATGGATTACAATGCCATGGTATGAATTACAATGCCATGGTATGAATTACAATGCCATGGTATGGATTACACTGCCATGGTATGAATTACAATGCCATGGTATGGATTACAATGCCATGGTATGGATTACAATGCCATGGTATGGATTACAATGCCATGGTATGGATTACACTGCCATGGTATGGATTACAATGCCATGGTATGAATTACACTGCCATGGTATGGATTACAACGCCATGGTATGAATTACACTGCCATGGTATGGATTACAATGCCATGGTATGGATTACACTGCCATGGTATGGATTACACTGCCATGGTATGAATTACACTGCCATGGTATGAATTACACTGCCATGGTATGGATTACACTGCCATGGTATGGATTACAATGCCATGGTATGGATTACAATGCCATGGTATGGATTACACTGCCATGGTATGAATTACACTGCCATGGTATGGATTACACTGCCATGGTATGGATTACAATGCCATGGTATGAATTACACTGCCATGGTATGGATTACAATGCCATGGTATGGATTACACTGCCATGGTATGGATTACACTGCCATGGTATGAATTACAATGCCATGGTATGAATTACAATGCCATGGTATGGATTACACTGCCATGGTATGGATTACAATGCCATGGTATGGATTACAATGCCATGGTATGGATTACAATGCCATGGTATGGATTACAATGCCATGGTATGGATTACAATGCCATGGTATGGATTACAATGCCATGGTATGGATTACACTGCCATGGTATGGATTACAATGCCATGGTATGGATTACAATGCCATGGTATGGATTACAATGCCATGGTATGGATTCTAAATGCCATGGTATGGATTACACTGCCATGGTATGGATTACACTGCCATGGTATGGATTACAATGCCATGGTATGGATTACACTGCCATGGTATGGATTACAATGCCATGGTATGGATTACAATGCCATGGTATGGATTACACTGCCATGGTATGAATTACAATGCCATGGTATGGATTACACTGCCATGGTATGGATTACAATGCCATGGTATGGATTACAATGCCATGGTATGGATTACAATGCCATGGTATGGATTACAATGCCATGGTATGGATTACAATGCCATGGTATGGATTACAATGCCATGGTATGGATTACAATGCCATGGTATGGATTACAATGCCATGGTATGGATTACAATGCCATGGTATGGATTACAATGCCATGGTATGGATTACAATGCCATGGTATGGATTACAATGCCATAGTATGAATTACACTGCCATGGTATGGATTACACTGCCATGGTATGGATTACACTGCCATGGTATGGATTACACTGCCATGGTATGGATTACACTGCCATGGTATGGATTACAATGCCATGGTATGGATTACACTGCCATGGTATGGATTACAATGCCATGGTATGGATTACACTGCCATGGTATGGATTACACTGCCATGGTATGGATTACAATGCCATGGTATGGATTACACTGCCATGGTATGGATTACAATGCCATGGTATGGATTACAATGCCATGGTATGGATTACACTGCCATGGTATGGATTACACTGCCATGGTATGGATTACAATGCCATGGTATGAATTACAATGCCATGGTATGGATTACACTGCCATGGTATGGATTACACTGCCATGGTATGAATTACAATGCCATGGTATGGATTACACTGCCATGGTATGGATTACACTGCCATGGTATGAATTACACTGCCATGGTATGAATTACAATGCCATGGTATGGATTACAATGCCATGGTATGGATTACACTGCCATGGTATGAATTACAATGCCATGGTATGGATTACACTGCCATGGTATGGATTACAATGCCATGGTATGGATTACACTGCCATGGTATGAATTACAATGCCATGGTATGGATTACACTGCCATGGTATGAATTACAATGCCATGGTATGAATTACAATGCCATGGTATGGATTACACTGCCATGGTATGGATTACACTGCCATGGTATGAATTACAATGCCATGGTATGGATTACACTGCCATGGTATGGATTACACTGCCATGGTATGAATTACAATGCCATGGTATGGATTACACTGCCATGGTATGAATTACACTGCCATGGTATGGATTACAATGCCATGGTATGAATTACAATGCCATGGTATGGATTACACTGCCATGGTATGGATTACACTGCCATGGTATGGATTACAATGCCATGGTATGAATTACAATGCCATGGTATGGATTACACTGCCATGGTATGGATTACACTGCCATGGTATGGATTACAATGCCATGGTATGGATTACAATGCCATGGTATGGATTACAATGCCATGGTATGGATTACACTGCCATGGTATGGATTACACTGCCATGGTATGAATTACAATGCCATGGTATGGATTACACTGCCATGGTATGGATTACACTGCCATGGTATGAATTACACTGCCATGGTATGGATTACAATGCCATGGTATGAATTACAATGCCATGGTATGGATTACACTGCCATGGTATGAATTACACTGCCATGGTATGGATTACAATGCCATGGTATGAATTACAATGCCATGGTATGGATTACACTGCCATGGTATGGATTACACTGCCATGGTATGGATTACAATGCCATGGTATGAATTACAATGCCATGGTATGGATTACAATGCCATGGTATGGATTACAATGCCATGGTATGGATTACAATGCCATGGTATGGATTACAATGCCATGGTATGGATTACACTGCCATGGTATGGATTACACTGCCATGGTATGAATTACAATGCCATGGTATGGATTACACTGCCATGGTATGGATTACAATGCCATGGTATGGATTACACTGCCATGGTATGAATTACAATGCCATGGTATGGATTACACTGCCATGGTATGAATTACAATGCCATGGTATGGATTACACTGCCATGGTATGGATTACACTGCCATGGTATGAATTACACTGCCATGGTATGAATTACAATGCCATGGTATGGATTACACTGCCATGGTATGAATTACACTGCCATGGTATGAATTACAATGCCATGGTATGGATTACAATGCCATGGTATGGATTACACTGCCATGGTATGAATTACACTGCCATGGTATGGATTACAATGCCATGGTATGGATTACACTGCCATGGTATGGATTACAATGCCATGGTATGGATTACAATGCCATGGTATGGATTACACTGCCATGGTATGGATTACACTGCCATGGTATGGATTACAATGCCATGGTATGGATTACAATGCCATGGTATGGATTACACTGCCATGGTATGGATTACACTGCCATGGTATGAATTACAATGCCATGGTATGGATTACACTGCCATGGTATGGATTACACTGCCATGGTATGGATTACACTGCCATGGTATGGATTACACTGCCATGGTATGAATTACACTGCCATGGTATGGATTACAATGCCATGGTATGAATTACAATGCCATGGTATGGATTACACTGCCATGGTATGGATTACACTGCCATGGTATGGATTACAATGCCATGGTATGAATTACAATGCCATGGTATGGATTACACTGCCATGGTATGGATTACAATGCCATGGTATGGATTACAATGCCATGGTATGGATTACACTGCCATGGTATGAATTACAATGCCATGGTATGGATTACAATGCCATGGTATGGATTACAATGCCATGGTATGGATTACACTGCCATGGTATGGATTACACTGCCATGGTATGGATTACAATGCCATGGTATGGATTACAATGCCATGGTATGGATTACACTGCCATGGTATGGATTACACTGCCATGGTATGAATTACAATGCCATGGTATGGATTACACTGCCATGGTATGGATTACACTGCCATGGTATGGATTACACTGCCATGGTATGAATTATACTGCCATGGTATGGATTACAATGCCATGGTATGGATTACAATGCCATGGTATGAATTACAATGCCATGGTATGGATTACACTGCCATGGTATGGATTACACTGCCATGGTATGGATTACAATGCCATGGTATGAATTACAATGCCATGGTATGGATTACACTGCCATGGTATGGATTACAATGCCATGGTATGGATTACAATGCCATGGTATGGATTACAATGCCATGGTATGGATTACACTGCCATGGTATGGATTACACTGCCATGGTATGAATTACAATGCCATGGTATGAATTACACTGCCATGGTATGAATTACACTGCCATGGTATGAATTACACTGCCATGGTATGGATTACAATGCCATGGTATGGATTACAATGCCATGGTATGGATTACAATGCCATGGTATGGATTACACTGCCATGGTATGGATTACACTGCCATGGTATGAATTACAATGCCATGGTATGGATTACAATGCCATGGTATGGATTACAATGCCATGGTATGGATTACACTGCCATGGTATGAATTACACTGCCATGGTATGGATTACACTGCCATGGTATGGATTACACTGCCATGGTATGGATTACAATGCCATGGTATGGATTACACTGCCATGGTATGGATTACACTGCCATGGTATGGATTACAATGCCATGGTATGGATTACAATGCCATGGTATGGATTACACTGCCATGGTATGAATTACAATGCCATGGTATGGATTACAATGCCATGGTATGGATTACACTGCCATGGTATGGATTACAATGCCATGGTATGGATTACACTGCCATGGTATGAATTACACTGCCATGGTATGGATTACACTGCCATGGTATGGATTACAATGCCATGGTATGGATTACACTGCCATGGTATGATTTACAATGCCATGGTATGGATTACAATGCCATGGTATGGATTACACTGCCATGGTATGGATTACACTGCCATGGTATGGATTACAATGCCATGGTATGGATTACACTGCCATGGTATGGATTACACTGCCATGGTATGGATTACAATGCCATGGTATGGATTACAATGCCATGGTATGGATTACAATGCCATGGTATGGATTACACTGCCATGGTATGAATTACACTGCCATGGTATGGATTACAATGCCATGGTATGGATTACACTGCCATGGTATGGATTACACTGCCATGGTATGGATTACACTGCCATGGTATGGATTACAATGCCATGGTATGAATTACAATGCCATGGTATGGATTACACTGCCATGGTATGGATTACACTGCCATGGTATGGATTACACTGCCATGGTATGGATTACACTGCCATGGTATGGATTACAATGCCATGGTATGGATTACAATGCCATGGTATGAATTACAATGCCATGGTATGGATTACACTGCCATGGTATGGATTACAATGCCATGGTATGGATTACACTGCCAGAATTCCAATTTATAAGTTATTAACAATGTCACTAATTCTACCTCCCTGTTAAGACAAAGGTAACTTAACATGTTGTCACCAAGACAAGTTATTAAATTTATGTTAGGCCATGAGAATGAAAGTCATAGATTTGCGTCCACCGCCCGCATGTCCCGAAAGCTACCGCCTAAATTTTTCATTATTTGCACAAAAAAGGTATTTTCACCAAACCAATTTAGTTTCAAATCATCCACATCAGTAAAACGAAGCTTTTACCAAATTTCCACCAGTATGTGCGCTATAATTAGTATAAATAATCATTAGCACATGTTCTTTTAATCCCGCGTACGTCGTTCACAAAAAAGGTCGCATCGCGCTAAAACTGTATGGTAAACTCCGTCCGATCCGCACCTGCAACTGTACCGCCTTCACATGCACAACACGTTCGCTGTTGAGCCTTTGCATCTTATGCCTGTGTGTGCGGCCCGCACGTATAATGATGCACGTACGTACACAGATTAGAAGAAACATCTTGTGATTGCGCTGTTATTAATGATCAATGGAAATAATGAATAATGAATAATGAAAAAAAGCCTCATGTGTTTTCGAAATTTCCCGGACGCAAATCTATGACTTTCATTCTCTTGGCCTTACTTTAGTATTGTTACTAACTTTAATGTTAGTAAATATTAATGTCACTTGGTTTGGACATAAATCATGCTGTCACCAAGACGCGTTATCACTGAATGTCACTAAGACACGTTTTAAATAATTAAATGATCAAAATGTATACCTAAGGCTAAACGTTTTATGTATAACTGTTAACCCAACTCAATAGTAACTTACTCCTAATCCTATAAACTCCACATTCTTAGAAAGTACATTATAACATTGGCCTAAATGGTACCGCTCTCACTGGCATTTACGGTGGCCCACAACTGTCACGGCAAAAGCAAATTCCTCACGGCAAAAGCAAAAGCGTCACGGCAAAAGCAAAAGCGTCACGGCAAAAGCAAATTCCCCACGGCAAAAGCAAATTCCTCACGGCAAAAGCAAAAGCGTCACGGCAAAAGCAAATTCCCCACGGCAAAAGCAAATTCGTCACGGCAAAAGCAAATTCCCCACGGCAAAAGCAAATTCGACACGGCAATAGCAAAAGCAAATTCCCATTTATACGGGTTAAAGGCCAAATTTGGTCGCGGTGAACTATGGGATAGTTAATGTGTAAAATGGTCAGCACGCCCGGTGGTGCGGTTGATCCATAGAGTTATCTAATATAAGAACTAGAGCCTCCAGTCGCTGTCGTGTATGTTACGGATCGGAGCCGTGATGCCACTGTGGAGACACGGCCGCCATTTTCAAAGTGGGCAAAATGAATGTGAAATGCCCGGATGTGCCCACAAAATAGCGCGTTATGCTATTGTCTCTGAAAAACGGGGGGCCGTTTAAAGTTGATTTTTATGAATTATTTCGTTTGTTTTGACCTGAATGAAAGATAGTCGGTAACATTGATTAATTTACCGAATAAAATGGTAGAAAATGCATTTTAAAATTATAATTTCTCTTCGCCCAAGTATCCCCGGTATGTAATACATGTACACTCGGTTAAAACACTTTGCCCGCGCTACTGTCGCTCACTATCCCAACAGTCACAGTAAAACCTATTTCCTGATTGTAAGTTACAAAGTACACCAAACATTGAGACACAGAGATCATTTGACATCTTCATCAAAATAAATATTCTTATTTATATTCAACAAATTTTGATAAAACAATCATTGTAGCAGGCCTGCCCTTCCCTACCTGTGATTTTTTAAAGCAAAATGAATAAACATGTTATAAAATTAATTCATAAATCAATAAATAAAAAAATTAAAATATACATTGGCAAAATAAAGAACCCTGAAAAATGGGTAGTGGGACTGAGGGTTAGAGGGCAGAGGACAAAGCCCCTTAATATTTAATATTGTAGGATTAGGCCTACACACTGTCCATATCCCAACAAAGAAACTAGAGGTTTGGAAAAATACCGGATATTTGTTTCTTTCCTTGAGGAAAAGGGAGATTTGTAAATTAGGCCTACTGAAAAATCACAGGTCTGTAAAAAAAAAAACTTGTTGAAATAGTTTTCTATAAATTAATTAATCAATACGCCAATAAATAATTAAATATAAAATATATATAATACATAATTTAATTAAGAAATTAATGTATTTAGTGTAAACCAACTCAACAAATATTCACAGCACAATTTGCCTCTGTCCCCAATAGACAGATTAGATAGATAAATCTATGTAGCCGCTCAGTCAACAGAAAGAATCCCACTTTTACATTGTTTCTGGGAGAAATAAATATATATATATATATATATATATATATACAATTAAATGTATTTATAAATGACTAATTAAATGATAAAAGATAGTGAAGAACTAAAGAAGTTCTAAATCACAGCGGCGCCACATATTTTCCAAGGACAGTACCATTAATATGAAAATGGCATCATTTGAAAGGGGGTATAATGGGCTACATCACGAGGGGGTCAGCTAAGAATTGCCGAAACATAAAAGGAATGCGGTCTACATGTACATTTGGGAAATAAGTAGAACAGTTGATGATTTTAGATTATAAAAAATTTTATTATGTAATAATTTTATTCATAAACCACTTGGTTTTGCTAGTTGCTATTCAACAATATCAGGAAATGCACTGTACTCATGTTCATTCAAGACAAGGTCAGATGGAATTTTCTTTTGTGGTGGTTGAGACATGAAATCAGCACGGAAGGGTCATTTTTGAGGCAGGGCTCTCTTTCGTTGTTTTTCCTGCTTATAGGTTGGATGTGATGGAAACACTGTCTGAACTGCTTGCTCAAGTAGCTTATGATGGCTCACTTTGTGGTCATCCATCTCTTGGATAAATTCCTACATGAGTAATAAACACATGAAATATTTGTCTGTTATTATACACACCAAGTTATCAAAATCTATGGCTAAATATTTTATTTTCTGCCATACTGGTAAGGCTAAGTGTGAGGTGAGAGATGGAACAATTTTTTTACAGCCCCTTGAATACACTATTGGTCCGTACTGAATGGGTGTTAAGTTGATGATAGGAAACCTGACTTGAAATATTTCTACCTGATGTATTTATATTGTTTTTTGAGAAATTAGTAAAAACAAATTATCAAATCTACAAAAATTAATTCACGTCTCAACGAAGTATAAATTTCATAGACAAAATTAATAAAACAATTACAGATGTAAACATACTTTACCATTTTCTCATATATTGCAATAAAATGAGTTAACTAAAACTTTCACAGGTTGGAACACTCCTTCCTTCATGCTCACTCTGAGCTCCCAAAATTGGCAAGTTCAGGTTACCTCTCCCATTTGTTTCTTACCTGGCATAGGTCTGTCTTGAAAATTTTCAGCCACTGAAGTCCGTTCTAAATAAACAGAAGAAACAGACAATAATTTGTAAGAGTAGCATGTAACTAACTTCTCCTGAAAATTAATGGAAAAGTAAATGTCAAGTTAGCTAGTGCAAAAGTACAGTGAAATGTACACTGTCAGTAAAGAATTGCTGTACTATTTAAGTAAAATACCACTCGCGTAACAATTAATGCAAATATATTTTGTGAAATTTGACTAAAGCCAAGGGTCATTGCATACCAAAATATTTGGCGTAAGGTATGTAAACTGCCTAACAAACCTCACCAGTAAAGTAAAGTTTTCATATGGGATTACCATTTCTTGCAAGTTGCAAATCGTCTGTTGTAAGAAATCTAATTGAACCATAGTTTATCAATGTTTTAATTCCTGAGCTTGCATGTGTGACCAGGCACTTTTTGCACTGTCCTCATACATTATTCATGGTAAGTGATGTAAGGTGACACCCATGTGCCCTAGGGTTGGGGACACATGCCTCAGAGATATCTTCGGGTTAGACCATGAGTATACATACTAGTGCAGTAGTGGCTGAGTTAAGGCTCTGAGAGAATTAAAGATTTAAAGTTAGTGTATTTCAGAGAATCTTGTTTTTCTTGCTGTGCTTTAATAAAACTGTAGACTTTGCATTTTTCATTCTTAAAGTTTTGGGTTTCATATAATATTATACTATTAATCTGTAGATCTAGTGTGTTCTGCTTGAATGAAAAATACCAACGCACTTGTAATGTAAGCCAAGAACAGTCTGTCATTGCATGTGTATTACTAGACAATCTGAATTCCTCAGAATACTTGGTTTGTCAGGTATTTTACAAATCATATACCCCAAATATATGGCATGAAGTATGACTTTAGTGTCACCCTTAAAGATAGGCACCATAACAATAGTTGATGTACAAAACAATCAATTTGAACTATTTCTAATCCTCTATAATCCTTACTTGTTACTAGTCTGAGAACTTGGACTCACAAACTGGCATGAGCCAGTATAGAGTCCAAGGTCATACTGTACTAAAATGCCTTGCCTCAAAAGTCCCAGGAAAGGACCAGTGGCAACACTGAAGCTGGTTCCTAGCAGCATGTAAGGAATGAACACTGTAGAAGATAATAATAGTTTAATACTATCCTTGTGTCCATACTTGTGTCCAAAATTGAGAAATTAGGCCATACATGGCTAAGAAATGATAGAAAATGGCAGTCAATCATCAATGTGTGCCATTTCTGAACTGTTGCTCTACTATTTTTTGCCTAATTTCTCACTTTTGCAAGGGTATGGACACAGGGTTAGTATAATCTTTACTTGCTAATAGTATTAGGAACCAGTTTCAAAACCAGCTTGAGCCAGTGTAGAGTCCAAGCCAATACTGTACAAAACATTATCTATTAGTACATAGCAAATGTCTCGCTCCAAAGTCCCAGAAAATGACCAGTTGCAACATTGAAGATTGTTCCTAGTAACAAGTATGGATCATAGAAGGTAATAATTATAATATCCTTGTGTTCCGACATGTGCAAAAAGTGAAAAGTAGGTTCCAAATGGTGGAGCAATAGTGAAAAAATGCAATTTCTACATTTAACTGCTCCGCCATTTTGCATGTTTTGGGCCTAGATTTTCACTTTTGAGCGGTAAGAATAGTATTATTAGGCCTATCACCTTCTATGATCCTTAAAGGCCTACTTGCTCACAGGACACAGAAACCAGTGCCAAATGGTCATTTTCTGTGACTTGAAATTGAAGGCATTTGTGACTGATGTACTTATTACTACTTTACTAGAGTCAAGACAATTTTTGGTACAGTATTGACTTGGACTTCACTGGCTCATGCCAGTTTTGGAGTCCCAGTTGCTCAGATTAACTTAATAGACACTTTTTATACAGTACGACCAGCTCATGCCCGGTTCTGAGCCCGTAGTACTTGGACTAGTCACTAACGAATTGTAGGCCTAGCCTAACATTAGTTTTTTTTTAGTAGGCCTATAGGCTATAGACTAGTCATGATAGTGCTAGTGGTAGGCTAGTGTAAAGTAAATCGTGATGATGTAGCCACATGTACCTTGAAAAGATGTTTACATAATTAACACCTGTTTAAATTACCCACCTTTTCCACAGCTTGAGCAAAAAATGGCGGCATTGCTCAAGTTGTGCCCGCAGTTGCTGCAAAAAACCATCCCAATCAGTAAGAGGTTCAAAATGTCAAGCTTGAATGCCTGGTGGTCATGGTATATACGGCGGACGATACATACTGTACATGTACATATGTACATGTAAATATGTACTACATGTAATTATGTACGTGTTCTGTCGGCCTTGTGAACCATGATGACTGGCTACCAGTCATTTGCTTTTGCTTTTGCCGTGGAGAATTTGCTTTTGACGTAGAGAATTTGCTTTTGCCGTGGGTAATTTGCTTTTGCCGTGACGCTTTTGCTTTTGCCGTGGGTAATTTGCTTTTGCCGTGACGCTTTTGCTTTTGCCGTGGGGAATTTGCTTTTGCCGTGACGCTTTTGCTTTTGCCGTGGGGAATTTGCTTTTGCCGTGACGCTTTTGCTTTTGCCGTGACAGTTGTGGGCCACCGTAGGCATTCGACAGGGTAATGAAAATTATGGCCCTCTTTGGTCCTGACAGCAAATGTTCATACATCTTGTTTTCTTGGATATTACAACTTATTATAATATAATGCCTTAAGGGAGAAGTACTTGCACTTTTGCAGTGGTAGTCCGATGTAAGATTTACTCCTGTCTCAAAAGTCTGTCACATGCCCCCGTCACTTGATTAATTGATTTGCTTAAATTGTACGTGAATGGTCGATTTTATGATGGTGCACACACAGTACAGGTACTAGACTTGGTTCCAAGTCTGTGATCGTGGTTTTTTGTCTGCCTGAAGCCAATACGGCTCTGCAGTATCGCATTAAATAGCGCCCTCTTGTGTATTAACCTTCGACATTAACCTTCGATCACAGACTTGGGAATGTTGTTCTCGGTTTGTACACAACCTATTGCGAATTAGTCCAAAAGTGGACGGAACAATCTGATTGGTCGGAAAGCCTTCCATAACATGAATATTCAAACTAAACCTTCTACATGCAGTTGGAGGCGATGTACTCAACCACGGCATTGTTGGATTGCCAGTGGGCACTGGCCCAACTTATACATATTCATATACAGGGTTAAAAATCACTAATTATTCACAACTGGTAGGGTAAGAAGGTTTCTCTGTGACAATTGGCACCCCCTCTTTAAAAAAGAATGTATTTGAAAAAAGCAAATAATTTTTCTTCACTGAAGAAACTGCTAAACACTTAAAATGTTTTAACATTAGGCCCTAATGTTATTAAACATTAAAGATAGAAAGTGAATTCATGAATAATATAAATAAAACCACGTGACCTACATCGTGCTCATCTATAAATAATAATTTATGTGTCTAAATGGTCCAATAGCTGTGATCTGACCAAACATTTTTCTACAACCTTTAATTTTCACTTTTAGTAGTTTGTGTTTTGCGTCATGCAATGATTGAGTCAAATTCTTATTGGCCTTAATCAAATATTGAGTTTTACTTGATAACATTTATTGCTTTTCTATATATGTGTCGTGTGAAGACTGGAATCATAGTTTTTATAAGTCCTTGTTTGGAGTAAAGAAATAAAAGACTGTACAAAACATTAGTGTGTGTGGCTGTTGTACTTTGTCCATCGTGAATATTAGTATAGATAGTTTAAAGGGATAATACCGTCACGATCAACAGGGCATGGAATCGGAGTACTATTTAATATTAACTCTGTGACTGAACAAATACCCCATATTTATATAATAAGGTCATAACCGTTGCTGCTGCATAAATGACCTAGTAATTTTCAGTCACTGTGTTCATCTATAAACTAGGCCACCGATTCCATGCCCTGTTGAAAGTCTGCTATATGAAGAACTTTGACCGGATTTCGCGCAGAAAAGATAAGATGCTCTGTGGAAGGCCAGAAGGACACACATGACCCTATACTAATGAGTGCACATAGCACGGATGTTTATTGAAAACAATAGGTCAGTGGACTAGACCATTTCATATAATGGGGATGGCGGTGGGTGTGAGAAAGTATTGGTACGCACAATATAATTAATAAGTACATGTACGTGCACATTAATACAAAATACAACTCAAGATTTCAGAGTTTTTAAAATGTTCAACTTAAGCAACTTTAGTTATTCACATTCTTCCACAAAATCAAAGTAAAGATGGCCCAAAAAAGTAATGGTGTGATCCGATCAGCAAGTACATCAAACTTGTTTTTTTTTTAATCGAAGTTGGCTCAATTTTCTTTAAAGGGGATTTTAATATGGACTTAAAAACCTATCTATAAATATATTCTACAACTATTTTTCCTTTGTTGATGGTGAGAAATCGTTGTCAAAATCTAATGATTGTGGACCGTAGAGAAACGAGTCTCCTACGTTTCTTGTGGCACAATCTGGTACCCACTGCAACCATCACACTTTACGTGCATAAGTGAGTGCATGTAAAAAAACCAGACTACGGAGATCCTTGCATAAATTATACTCGAAGAAGAGAGACGTTCAATTATTGGACATAAAAAGCCTCTTTCCTCTTGGCTAATCAAAATCCTTCTTACATGAATGGAAAGAGAATTTTCTACGGATTCTTCTGCCGTGCGAGGTAAATCTGTAACGTTACGCAATCTGCTTTGACATTCCATTTATTGAGCAAACCATCGGGAAAAACAGTCAAATTCGTGTTGACCTCCATAGGAAATGCAGATTTTAGCATTTACTCCCCTTTTTAAAAACAAAAAAGCCCTATTTTCCCAAGTGTAATTAAGTTTGAAAGATAATCATTCTGAGGGGAAAACGTTACACTTTAAAATGCCGGGCGAGGGGGTTAGAAACAGTCAACTACATTTCAAATACAAAGGAAAGTTTGTTAATGTTGCATCATTTAGTGGCACATTTCCCGTGTTGTAGGCTGCGTTGCGGAAGTCAAAGAGCAAATGCACGCAAGTTGTTCATCCCCGGCTGATCTTGACGATGTATGTCCCTTTAAAGATTGTATCGCCCGTGTTTTTGTAAGTATAATGAAAAACAAAACAGTTGAGAATGACATTCTTCAAAGCTACATGTAAGTTTTACATAAACTAAGCCTGACTCATTGAGGCGCTTAATTACTGCTAAATCATGCTTTTGATAATTTAATATTCTGAGAAATATTATTTTATCAAAACATCGGCGATACATCTTTAGGTGTTTAAAAGCTAACATTTTGTGGACCGTTTAAGACATAAATACAATCAATATCGTCATTAACTTTTTTTTTTAAATTTCAAAGCTACATTGTTATTCTATAGGCCAAAGTTTACGCACCCCACCACCGTACATACATAAAAGTGAGTACCCCTTGCCATGAGAACATTTGAAAGGATGACAATTTTCTTACTGCCAAATTTCATACTCTTCCAAAACGACCCACACCGTTTACCAGCCTACGGGCCTGCGCATTGATCCTGATGACGTACATGTAAGTTAGGAATTCACATGACCTTCCACCTATGTGTATTGTAAATGGTTGGCCCTATTGGCCCTATGTGAAGACGTACATTGTAAATGGATTGGCCCTATATATGTGTATAAATACAAGGCAACACTTTATCTTTGCAGCAACAATCTCTCGGACCAATAGTCAGGGGCGGATCCAAAGTGGAACAAAGGTGGGGGCACACAGCACAAAAGGCCACACAAGAAGTGTGGTAAATTTACCACTTCTTATAAAAAATAGGACACCTATAGCTATTCCCCATCACCCCCTCTGATTGGTTCCACCAAAAGGGCACATATCCCTCCACTGCCCCCTCCCAGATCAACCAATGCCAAGAGCATAAAGCAGATGTTCCCCTTAAAGAATGAACTTTTGAGAATCTCTTAATCACTGATGATGGAATCATGATACACTAAGGTTAACTATTCACTCACTGAATTTGTTATATAGTTAAGTTGATCTATTATAACATCAGACTCATCACTGCGCTACAATACCTTTTATGACGAATCATTTGTTATGACGAATCATTTGTTTTCAAAGAGGTTCTGATACCCTATTGACTCAAAATGTTTTGATCTGGAATTGGATTCTCATATCCTGAGGGATATAGGGTGTATATGGGGTGTATATTTAAACCCAAACATTTTAAAAGTAGGTGATCAATGAATCATCCAGGGGTGATCAATGAAATCATCCCGAAATATCCCCCTTTTATAAAACAACATTCTGTCATATTTTCTCTGTCCCCTTCATGAACATTATGACGCTTCATAATTCTTCATGATATTATTTTTGAAATGTACCCCCGAATATGCACATCTATAGAATCCTAAAGCTTCTGGAGTCCGTAGGCCTTCCACGGACCTCACGCCTTTTTGGCTTCACGCTACAGGCTTTCCGGGGCATTACCGTAGCTTTTCACATAAATTATTTATGGTGATGTACTATGCACTTATCTCTTTATAATTCAAATCTCAAAGTTTACTTTCCATGGAGGGTTAATGTTTCAAGAGGTTCACATAATGCCAAGGCATTTCTTTAATCTAAAATATTGTATATGTGCACGTAGGCGTCTACATAATGTAAATACAACTAGTATTCTATAAAGAAACCACTGGGGTGGCCCTCCCATTAACAACAATGCATTTTCTGCCTCTCAGTGCCGTCTGTCTGAAGTTCAGGTGTACTTATAGATAACAGAAAAATATCACACCAACATCAGTAAACAGTTTTTGGAGATTTAATTCTGATCAAGTTAATAATAAACCTTTAAGTTCAACTATGTATTCATAGACATTGGGTGGTGCTGTTTAATGATGATGATTGAAGAGGGTAAATAAAGACAGAAGCACGATAACGTATGGCACATTCGCACCTAAAATAACGTTTGGAATTCCCAAAAATGTTCACTCATAGCCAAATCGGAGTCAGGCATCCTCTTCAAATAGAGTCCAGCAACTATGTCAAAAATGACTCCATTTTAGTAGTCAAAGTACTCCGTTAAAGTGTCTCCATTTACTCCTTTTCCAGAGTCATCATGACTCTCTTAACTTTATTGAAGAGTCATTGCTTTTCAGTGGGGGCCCAGGGGTTTGGGTTTTTCCCTTTTCTTTTTCTTTTGTTTTTTAGGGCACTGTGAGGATTTGTCGTGGGGGGCTTCGCCGCTGAAATGTTGTGATCAGCAGCAGACAGTAATACCTCTTCACCCCAACATTGAAATCTGCCAAGTTCCTCCGGCCCTGATAAGCGCTTAAATTCTCTTGTCATCTGTTGAGAAAATGGAATCAATAATTGAGATTGGACAACCTTAACAGTTAATTTGCGAGTTAAAAAGTAATGCCTAAAACCACATACACTAGCATACTCCGATTACTCGTTGATTTGTAATGATTATTTTGAAATCTAACCGATTTAGAAAGCATGAACGACAAGACATGCAAGATAGCTACATAGACTGGAGACCAGCAGCTGCATCGATCTCGTTGTTGTAGAGTCAGTGACCAGACAACGGTAGCAACGCACTTTACGGGAGGGGAGTCAAATTGACTCTACCTCAGAGTCCACTACTCTTTATTATAAGAGTAAGGCGCCGTTTACCCTGTTTGAAGAGTCATTTGACTCCGATTTGGCTATGAGTGTATAAGGTAGCACTCATTGGCGGCGATTTCTTGAGTAAAAGATGATAGTGCAGTCCCATTTAGAGACACTTTACATCTGTTGATTGTTAAATCAGATTGTATTTTTAGTACAGAATGATGTTTTGTCCTTATAGGAATAATTGACCTTAGTTTAAAAGGTACCATAAATGGACCAATTGGTCAAAACGGTGGAGTGACATATTTCGGTTTATCAAACAGATGATTTTATTTGCAGGTTAGTTTGTGTTCGAGTGAGTTTGGCCATTTTGAATAATGTGATTTTGCCATTATGTTTACTGATTGTTTCACATCTATGTTATTAATGGACGGATTATATGTTTTGAAATCTCATGGTTCATATTTTGAGGCTTCCGAGCAGTTTTTGAGTGTTGGACTCATGTGTTGTTTTGGGATGCCAAGTGAACAGTAGTTTGGAAGGATGAGTTTTGGATGGTTTGTTATGCATTATAGGTATGTAATTCTCAATCTTCTCTGGAAAATGTTGATGTCACTCGAAAGGGTTGAACGGGTTGGTCAAGTATAAGGTGGTTGGAACGAGATTTCTTTTCCGAGATCATTTTTTAATTTGAGATAGTTTTGCTCTAGATAGGTTTGTAATAAACTGTTCAATTCGTTCTGCAATTGGGGTATTCATTAGACTAGTGTTATTTAGTTTGGTTTTAGTAAAACGTTCATGTGAAACCGTTTTGTTTTCTGTTTCGATTGTGAACATTTTGCTCTTTTCGTTAGATTCCGTTTTGCCATTGTCAGTTATTAAATTGGTTTTAAATAATATATACTTATTATTTGTATTGTATTATTTATAAGATGGTAGGTTTGACAGTAGCATGTGACCACTCCTTTTTGAAGTTGTTGTGGTCCTGAAAAAGACCGGTGGAATTTGTGCCTTGGTCTCAGCGGCGTAGCCAGGACTTTTCAGTGGGGGCACGGGGGGCTAGGGGGCATTGCTTTTCAGTGGGGGCAGGGGTATGGGTTTTTTCCCTTTTCTTTTCTTTCTGTTTTTGGGGCACTATGAGGATTTTGGGGCAAATTTGTGGGGGTACGTGCCAGCCAGGCCCCGTGGCTATGCCACTGGTTGGTCTTGAAAAAGATCAGTCGGTCTGTGAGAGTTGTGCTTCGTCTCTCTGCCGCTTATGTCAACGGTTCAGTAGTGGTTGACGGGTGAATAAGGCGTTCAATTTCCGGCTATCTCCAGATCGTTCTTGCTCTGGAAATATTCCATGCATGGGTTAAATAGTCCATGGAGCTTGGTGTTGGATCTGCTCAGTTTTGTATGTTGTCGGAATGATTTGGTACGGCCTTCGATTGGTGGTGGGGATGGGTCACTGGCAGGCGTAGCTGGCTATGTTCGCCAGGGGGGGCGAATCGGATCCCAGGGGGCCCACCAAAAAAATGACTGTACAGATTTTTAGGGCCCCCTCTTTACCTGGGGCCGTGGGCAACTACCCTTTTGCCCTTATGTAAAGGCGGCCCTGTATACAGGGCCGGATTTATAAGGGGGCAAAGGGGGCAATTGCCCCGGGCCCCCCTGCTAGAGGGCCCCCAGACTAAGGACTTCCTTTATAAAAAAAATGTAATAATTGTAAAATTAGTTTTATATTTTTTTCGAAGAAATGCGGTTTATCATTCATTTTAGTTCATTTTTTATTTGTCATGTAATTTAATTTCTATGTCGAGGGCCCCGAAGACACAAGTGCCCCGGGCCCCTCAAGGTCTAAATCCGGCCCTGCCTGTATAGTCCTGCCTGCTGGTGGGCCCGTCAGTCAGTCCCATAAGCATGTGAACAAATTCGCATGTGTTAGGGACCTTTATTCTGGAATTGGAGCCAGGGGGCGGCCCCCCCCCTACCCCGCCAGCTACGCCACTGGTCACTGGACGGTAGAGAGTGGGTCCAAGTGGCACACCCATGCAAAATCATGTCAAAGTTGATTGCTTTAATTTGTTGAAAAACATCATACAGTCTTTATGTTTGTATGTTATTTATCAATTCAGAAATGTTAATGTGTAACCAAACAATGTTTGAGTTATAGATTTGAAAGCTATATCTCAACAATCTTTAGACCAATAGTCAGGGGCGGATCCAAGAGGAACAAAGTGGGGCACACAGCACAAAAAGGTCCACACAGGAAGTGTGATAATTTACCACATTTCTTATAAAATAGGACACCTATAGCTATACCCCTTCACTGAAGAAACTGCTAAACACTTAAAATGTTTTAACATTAGGCCCTAATGTTATTAAACATAAAAGATAGAAAGTGAATCATGAATATATAAATAAAACCACGTGACCTACATCGTGCTCATCTATAAATAATAATTTATGTGTCTAAATGGTCCAATGGCTGTGACCAAACATTTTTCTACAAACTTTAATTTTCACTTTTAGTAGTTTGTGTTTTGCGTCATGCAATGATCGAGTCAAATTCTTATTGGCCTTAATCAAATATTGAGTTTTACTTGATAACATTTATTGCTTTTCTATGTATGTGTCGTGTGAAGACTGGAATCATAGTTTTTATAAGTCCTTGTTTGGAGTAAAGAAATAAAAGACTGTACAAAACATTAGTGTGTGTGGCTGTTGTACTTTGTCCATCGTGAATATTAGTATAGATAGTTTAAAGGGACAATACCGTCACGATCAACAGGGCATGGAATCGGAGTACTATTTAAGATTAACTCTGTGACTGAACAAATACCCCATATTTATATAATAAGGTCATACTACCGTTGCTGCTGCATAAATGACCTAGTGTCGTGGCCGAGCGGTCTAGTTTACCGGACTCAAGTTCTGGTGTTAGCAGCAGAATGTGGGTTCGAATCCTGCCGTGACACTTGTGTCCTTGAGCAAGACACTTAACCATAATTGCTTCTCTCCACCCAGGGGTTAAATGGGTACCTGTGAGGCAGAGTTGGTTGATTAGCCCTATTATGCGCTGTAATGGCAGCAATTGAGCTGTATACTCCCAGGGAGCTGAGATGGTTTCAGGAGTGATTTATGAGCCTTATGAGCAGGGGTAATGATATAATGCGCCTTGAGCACCACTTAGTTGGTGGATACGTGCGCTATATAAGTCCACACATTATTTATTATTATATTAGTAATTTTCAGTCACTGTGTTTATCTTAAACTAGGCCACCGATTCCATGCCCCGTTGAAAGTCTGCTCTGATCTTGACGATGTATGTCCCTTTAAAGATTGTATCGCCCTGTGTTTTTGTAAGTATAATGAAAAACAAAACAGTTGAGAATGACATTCTTCAAAGCTACATGTAAGTTTTACATAAACTAAGCCTGACTCATTGAGGCGCTTAATTACTGCTTAAATCATGCACCGAACTCAAGTTCTGGTGTTGCCAGCGGCAGGGTGTGGGTTCGAGCCCCGGTCATGACACTTGTGTCCTTGAGCAAGGTACTTAACCATAATTGCTTCGTCCTTCGGATGGGACGTAAAGCCGTAGGTCCCGTGTGTTGTGTAATGCACGTAAAAAAGAATGCGCCTCGGAATAGGCAACTAGATTGATGGCGCTTTATAAATGCAGATTGGATTGATTGGATTGGATTGGATATTCTGAGAAATATTTTATCAAAACATCGGCGATACGTGTTTTAAAAGCTAACATTCTGTGGATCGTTTAAGACATAAATACAATCAATATCGTCATTAACCTTTTATTTTATTTCAAAGCTACATTGTTATTCTATAGGCCAAAGTTTACGCACCCCACCACCGTACATACATAAAAGTGAGTACCGCTCAGTGCCATGAAAACATTTGAAAGGATGACAATTTTCTTACTGCCAAATTTCATACTCTTCAAAAGTATCAGTATTTCCAAAACGACCCACACCGTTTGCATACCAGCCTATGGGCCTGCGCATTGATCCTGATGACGTACATGCAAGTTAGGAATTCACATGACCTTCCACCTAATGTGTATTGTAAAATAAATGGTTGGCCATTATTGGCCCTATGTGATGACGTACATTGTAAATGGATTGGCCATATGTGATGACGTACATTGTAAATGGATTGGCCCTTTGTGTATATATACAAGACAACACTTTATCTTAACAGCTACAATCTCTAGACCAATAGTCAGGGGCGGATCCAAAGTGGAATAAAAGTGGGGGGCACACAGCACAAAAAGTCCACACAAGAAGTGTGGTAAATTTACCACACTTCTTATAAAAAAATAGGACACCTATAGCTATACCCCTTCACCCCCCCCCCCCCCTCTGATTGGTTCCACCAAAAAGGGCACATATCCCTCCACTGCCCCCTCCCAGATCAACCAATGCCAAGAGCATAAAGCAGATGTTCCCCTTAAAGAATGAACTTTTGAGAATCTCTTAATCACTGATGATGGAATCATGATACACTAAGGTTAACCATTTACTCACTGAATTTGTTATATAGTTAAGTTGATCTATTATAACATCAGACTCATCACTGCGCTACAATACCTTTTATGACGAATCATTTGTTATGACGAATCATTTGTTTTCAAAGAGGTTCTGATACCCTATTGACTCAAAATGTTTTGATCTGGAATTGGATTCTCATATCCTGAGGGATATAGGGTGTATATGGGGTGTATGGGTGTATTTAAACCCAAACATTTTAAAAGTATGGGTGATCAATGAATCATCCAGGGGTGATCAATGAAATCATCCCCAAATATCCCCATTTTATAAAACAACATTCTGTCATATTTTCTCTGTACCGGTGATTTTATTTTTGAAATGTACCCCCGAATATGCACATCTATATAGAATCCTAAAGCTTCCGGAGTCCGTAGGCCTTCCACGGACCTCACGCCTTTTTGGCTTCACGCTACAGGCTTTACCGTAGCTTTTCAGATAAATTATTTATGGTGACAATGCCTACTGCACTTATCTTTATAATTCAAATCTCAAAGTTTACTTTCCACGGAGGGTAAATGTTTCAAGAGGTTCACATAAGGCCAAATAAAAAAAATTGTTGAGTTGCCCTCCAGTGAAAATATTTGAAGGGGTCGGTCGGTCGGGATTTTTTTATTTATTTTCTCCTTGACTGTCATTTTAAGATTGAAATGCATTGGAACTGAAACCACATACCATGTTTTTCATTTGTATACCTATCAGCAAGGAATTTTGCTTCAGAATAAAAAGTATCCCAAGCAGGTTTTGTTGTACTTTTCGCTGTGATTGACACAGCAAATTCATCCATATTGCGTGCAATGCTCAACATGCAATATGTGAGTGGCCATTCGATTTGAAAACGTGTAGATTGAGTCGCAATCGTTGACACACGTACAGTGCGGGGAGCCAGTGCACAACGTGTGAGGGCCATTTGATTTGAAAACGTGTAGATTGAGTCGCAATCATTGACATACAAAACAGTGCGCGAAGCCAGTGGAAAACATGTGAGGGGGCCATTCGATTGGAAAACGTGTAGATTTGAGTCGCAATCGTTGGCACACAGTGTGTGCGAAGGCAGTGCACCATGTGAGGGTTGGGCCATTCGATTTGAAAATTTACCGGTAAAAAAGTGGAAAATTTCACAAATCAAACGTATTATGTTTTATACAAAGAAAATTGGTAAGTTTCATTAATAAATAGGCCTATCAATGACGGGGGAAAAAAAAAAACCCGACCCGAGATTTCAGCACTTTTGGCTCGGTCGGTGGAGGGCAACTCAACATTTTTTTTTTTTTGCCTAATGTCAAGGCATTTCTTTAATCTAAAATATTGTATATGTGCACGTAGGCGTCCACATAATGTAAATACAACTTGTATTCTATAAAGAAACCACTTGGGTGGCCCTCCCACAACAATGCATTTTCTGCCTCTCAGTGCCGTCTGTCTGAAGTTCAGGTGTACTTATAGATAACAGAAAAATATCACACCAACATCAGTAAACAGTTTTTGGAGATATAATTCTGATCAAGTTAATAATAAACCTTTAAGTTCAACTATGTATTCATAGACACTGGGTGGTGCTGTTTAATGATGATGATTGAAGAGGGTAATAAAGACAGAAGCACGTATGGCACATTCGCGCCTAAAATAACGTTTGGAATTCCCAAAAATTGTCACTCGTAGCCAAATCGGAGTCAGGCACCCTCTTCAAATGGAGTCCAGCAACTATGTCAAAAATGACTGTATTTTAGTAGTCAAAGTACTCCGTTAAAGTGTCTCCATTTACTCCTTTTCCAGAGTCATCATGACTCTCTTAACTTTATTGAAGAGTCATTGCTTTTCAGTGGGGGCCCAGGGGTTTGGGTTTTTCCCTTTTCTTTTTCTTTTCTTTTTTAGGGCACTGTGAGGATTTTTCGTGGGGGCTTCGCCGCTGAAATGTTGTGATCAGCAGCAGACAGTAATACCTCTTCACCCCAACATTGAAATCTGCCAAGTTCCTCCGGCCCTGATAAGCGCTTAAATTCTCTTGTCATCTGTTGAGAAAATGGAATCAATAATTGAGGTTGGACAACCTTAACAATTAATTTGCGAGTTAAAAGTAATGCCTAAAACCACATACACTAGCATACTCCGATTACTCATGATTTGTAATGATTATTTTGAAACCTAACTTACAAAACTTCAGAACTTGACTCCACCGTGTACCCACCGATTTAGAAAGCATGAACGACAAGACATGCAAGATAGCTACATAGACTGGAGACCAGCAGCTGCATCGATCTCGTTGTTGTAGAGTCAGTGACCAGACAACGGTAGCAACGCACTTTACGGGAGGGGAGTCAAATTGACTCTACCTCAGAGTCCACTTACTCTTTATAAGAGTAAGGCGCCGTTTACCCTGTTTGAAGAGTCATTTGACTCCGATTTGGCTATGAGTGTATAAGGTAACACTCATTGGCGGCGATTTCTTGAGTAAAAGATGATAGTGCAGTCCCATTTAGAGACACTTTACCTCTGTTGATTGTTAAATCAGATTGTATTTTTAGTACAGAATGATGTTTTGTCCTTATAGGAATAATTGACCTTAGTTTAAAAGGTACCATAAATGAACCAATTGGTCAAAACGGTGGAGTGACATATTTCGGTTTATCAAACAGATGATTTTATTTGTAGGTTAGTTTGTGTTCGAGTGAGTTTGGCCATTTTGAATAATGTGATTTTGCCATTAGGCCAAAACAAAAAAGATGTTGAGTTGCCCTCCACCGACCGACCCAAAAGTGCTGAAATCTCGGGTCGGTTTTATTTTTCTTTCTTTCCCTGTCATTCATAGGCCTATTTATTAATGAAACTTACCAATTTTCTTTGTATAAAACATAATACGTTTGATTTGTGAAATTTTCCACTTTTTTTACCGGTAAATTTACCGGTACCCAAGACTCAATCTACATGTTTTCAAATCGAATGGCCCCGGCCCTCACATGGTGCACTGCCTTCGCACACACTGTGTGCCAACGATTGCGACTCAAATCTACACGTTTTCCAATCGAATGGCCACTCACATGTTGCATGTTGAGCATTGCATGCAATATGGATGAATTTGCTGTGTCAATCACAGAAAAAGTACAACAAAAATGCTTGGGATACTTTTATTCTGAAGCAAAATTCCTTGCTGATAGGTATACAAATGAAAAACATGGTATGTGGTTTTCAGTTCCAATGCATTTCAATCGTAAAATGACAGTCAAGGAAGGAAAAAAAAAAAAAAATAAATCCCGACCGACCGACCTTCAAATATTTTCACTGGAGGGCAACTCAACAATTATTTTTGGCCTTATGTTTACTACTGATTGTTTCATGGACGGATTATATATTTTGAAATCTCATGGTTCATATTTTGAGGCTTCCAAGCAGTTTTTGAGTGTTGGACTCATGTGTTGTTTTGGGATGCCAAGTGAATAGTATTAGTAGTTTGGACGGATGAGTTTTGGATGGTTTGTTATGCATTATAGGTATGTAATTCTCAATCTTCTCTGGAAAATGTTGATGTCACTCGAAAGGGTTGAACGGGTTGGTCAAGTATAAGGTGGTTGGAACGAGATTTCTTTTCCGAGATCATTTTTTTAATTTGAGATAGTTTTGCTCTAGATAGGTTTGTAATAAACTGTTCAATTTGTTTTGCAATTGGGGTATTCATTAGACTAGTGTTATTTAGTTTGGTTTTAGTAAAACGTTCATGTGAAAACCGTTTTGTTTTCTGTTTCGATTGTGAACGTTTTGCTCTTTTCGTTAGATTCCGTTTTGCCATTGTCAGTTATTAACTTGGTTTTAAATAATATATACTTATTATTTGTATTGTATTATTTATAAGATGGTAGGTTTGACAGTAGCATGTGACCACTTTTTGAAGTTGTTGTGGTCCTGAAAAGACCGGTGGAATTTGTGCCTTGGTCTCAGCGGCGTAGCCAGGACTTTTCAGTGGGGGCACGGGGGGGCATTGCTTTTCAGTGGGGGGGGGGGCAGGGGTATGGGTTTTTTCCCTTTTCTTTTTCTTTTCTGTTTTTTGGGGCACTATGAGGATTTTTCGTGGGGGGGCACCTGGGGGAAAATTTGTGGGGGGGGGTACGTGCCCCCCCAGGCCCCCTGTGGCTATGCCACTGGTTGGTCTTGAAAAAGATCAGTCAGTCTTTATTCCAATATTCCATGCATGGGTTAAATAGTCCATGGAGCTTGGTGTTGGATCTGCTCAGTTTTGTATGTTGTCGGAATGATTTGGTACGGCCTTCGATTGGGGGATGGGTCAGGGGACGGTAGAGACTTGGGTCCAAGTGGCATACCCATGCAAAATCATGTCAACGTTGATTGCTTTATTATGTTGAAAAAACACCATACAATCTTTATGTTTGTATGTTATTTATCAATTCAGAAATGTTAATGTAACCAAACAATGTGGGAGTTATAGATTTGAACGCTATCTCAACTTCAAAGATCAACATTTATTATAAAGGTTCCGTCAAATGGTCCGATCCCAGGGTAGTACGATCACGGGTTAACATCATATTTTTGAAGTGTTCCAGATAAATGTTTTATCACAAATGTCACATTTATATGGTTTCTCATTAGTATGACGCCTCTGATGATATAAAAGTGGACCTGATTGAGAGAAAGCTTTACCACAAATGTCACAAACAAATGGTTTTTCTCCAGTGTGAATCCTTTGGTGACTTTTAAGAGAGGCTTTCTGCTTAAACTCTTTATCACAAATGTCACATTTGTGTGGTTTCTCATTAGTATGCTGCCTCTGATGATTTGAAAGTTTACTTGAATGAGAATAAGCTTTACCACAAATGTCACAAACAATTGGTTTTTCTCCAGTGTAAATACTTTGGTGGCATTTAAGAGAGGCTTTCTGTGTAAACTCTTTATCACAAATGTCACATTTATATGGTTTCTCATTAGTATGCTGCCGCTGATGATATGAAAGTTTACATGACCGAGAGAAAGCTTTACCACAAATGTCACAAACAAATGGTTTTTCTCCAGTGTGAATCCTTTGGTGTCTTTTAAGATCGGCTTTTCGGATAAACTCTTTATCACAAATGTCACATTTATATGTTTTCTCATTAGTATGCTGCCGCTGATGATATGAAAATGTGCTTGAATGAGAGAAAGCTTTTACCACAAATGTCACAAACAAATGGTTTCTCCAGTGTGAATCCTTTTATGACGTTTTAGGTTGCCTGAATGAGAGAAAGCTTTACCACAAATTTCACAAGGAAGTGGGTTTTCTCCAGTGTGAATCCTTTGGTGACATATTAGGGTGGATTTATGACCAAACGTTTGATCACAAATGTCACAAACAAATGTTTTTTCCAGCGTTACTCCTCTGGTGGTTTTTATCACTAGTGTCACATTTGTATATTTTCTTCTTTTCATGACAGCCCCTGTGCCTTTGAAGACCATCCTGACTCAAGAAAGCTATGTTACAGATTCTACAAATGAGTGGTTTTTCTTCAATGTCTTGTTGAGATGCAAGGTTGTGTACCTTCTTCACCACAAAGCTCTGAGTAATTTGAGTTTTGCATTGTTTCCATGGTTACTGTTCTCCTTCACAAACACCAGATGCAAATTACTGCGACCCAGGTCATCAAACCTACCCTACAATAAAGTAAATAAATTATAAACACTCATCTGCTCATGAACATTAATTATTGTACGATTCCAAGAGAAGGAAAAAGTTTCCATTTTTGGGTTAACCTTTTCATTACCGATTTGTTTCAATAGGATGTCCCACTGGTTAACAAATTCCATGGCCAGTCATGCATGAATTCACACATGATTACACAATAGTATGCATCCATTTACAAGCACTTTTTCTAAACTCGTTTTTCTTCATGAAGAATTTATTGGAGAATGATATATTCAATAAAATGATTGTTGCTCACAAAATTTCCTTTCATATGTTACCAAACTAAATGGGATTACATATAAAATGACCGGGTTATCTATTTTACTTTCCCTGACTGTTTCACAAATACAGAGAGCATTTGGTACACAAGTCTCAATCTGTTGTATCTTGTTGCATTCAGCACTGGACAGTGTTTATATAGCAAATAGTCTGTGTTGTATCTTTAGCATTACCCTGCTCAATGCAACAAGATCCCCTTGTTGTATGTTGTTGCAGATAGCACAGTGCTTGGAAAAACACAGTCCAATTTACTGAACCCTTCACTGCTAGGTGCAACATGATCCACATATCTTGTGCCACCTATCAGGCCTTGCTTATTGACCACTGTTGTATGTTGTTGCATTCAGCAGGGTGATAAGAAAGTTACCCTAGCATGGTTAGGGTTAATGAGCTCGCCATATATATTTTGACATCACAGAAGGATTATGGCGCGACGACGAATGGTCATTGTAACATTAATATACATTGTACTATACATCATTTAGATTTACATGTAATAGTATACATATGAATCCGTACACTAGTATCATTTGCGATGGAGTTTGGATAGCCATACAGTGGGGCAAACTTAAGCGACCAAACTGTTCCTACGCGCCTAGATCAAGGCTAATCTTATCAATACAATAACACTATCAGTATCACATTAGACTATAGCCCCCTTCTAGGGCCAATACACTGGACTCCCTCCGTATCCTTGGCCCTAGCTCCACATGTACATAAAAGGAGCGATTTTTCAACTTTTGATCTGGTAAATATTACAATCTACAATTTTGTGATTAGGTAAGCTTGCCCAAGCAGACACCTTTGGCACTATAAAGTTCAGTATTGTGAAATCGGTAGTTTTGGTAAAATTTTAATATTATTATGCCAAAGTGTCTGCTTGGGTAAAATTACCTAAATATTACTAAATTTTAGGTTATAATGGAAAGAATGTCGTATCCGACTGCCACTTTTTTAGGGTTTTTTTGGTAATTTTTTTGCAACCACTAACCAGTTAAAAAATGATTCTATTGATTGTTGGTGGTACAGAAAGCAAAAACTATCTTTAAAATCCACTTTTATGATGGTTTTCGGACTTTCCCCTTCTAAAATTGTAAAAAATAATCCTCCCCTTCAGAAAATAGAAGGATCTTATTATAGTTGACCTCCAGTTTACACTCCCATGAGGAGACCTCGGGGGTTTATATCTACAAGGTACAACTTACATGTAGGTACTGCGCCTATATTACAATGACTGTGTTGGTCACTAATTGTGGAGTTTACAAAATCAGACTGACATGACTGAGGAAGTCATCGTATACCAAAAATGCCTGATTTTTTATGAAATAAATAATTTGAAGTATATGTCCATCATCATCCATATGTTCTCCATCTTGTTGTACTTAGGCTAGGTATAAGATTACTTTATTGGTTATTTACTTATATTGAATGAGAAAAAGTGGCGGTCGGATACGACATTCTACCCATTGTAGTAATTAGCAATAACAGATCAAAAGTTGAGAAAAAAAATCGCTCCATTTTTGTACGTGTGGTGCTAGGGCCATGCCCATGGATACGGAGGGAGTCCAGTGTTAGTGTAGGCCTTATCGGCCTGGCCCTAGAAATGGGGCTGTCACTGATTCAGTACGACTGTCTGGAAAATAAGCTTTTATTTAATCAGTTGTATGGTTCGATGTCTTAACATGTACAGTTTACATAAATTGGCATTATTTGTTCTAAATAATATAAATATAACGAAATTACCTGTAAAATGTATCGTCCATGTACGCAATTCGCCGCACTCGTGAAATGATACACCTACTTTTGGCTTAGCATTTCTCGGAAAACTTTAAAAATTATGGCGTATTACTGATTGCATAAACTTATCTAATTCATGCTTGTTACAGAAATACAAATTAGAGTGAAATTGTATGATTTACTGGAAAGTTAGTGCTTGTGAAAGTGGAAAGTTGTTTAATCACTGATTTTACTAGATACAAATAGTAAGAGATTTACATTGACCTCATTTTTCCCCACGAACATCTGTGATTTTATTGTTCTATGCCGTCAACAAGCTGTTGTCTGTGGAAACAAAATATCTGAATGCTTTGCATTTGCAATGAGTTTTTAAAGAAGTGCTGATCCTCAAAATGGACACATTCCTTATAAAAGAAGCGAACGAAAACTACTTAATTTATTGGTGTTTATTTCGTCGGTAGTGGAAAATTATTGAGAAAATTAAACATTTATATCATGGTTATGAAAAGAAATCTTTATTTTGACAAAATGTTAACAACATTTTATACATTTCAAAGTTTTAAAGTACTTTTTGCCAAAATTTTAACCACCTTCCATTTTATTGGTCTTTCAAGAATATTAATTAAAAGTTTTGAGAGCTTCTCCAAATGATATCATTTTTATTTAAAAATCGAAAACAATATTTTTATTTTTCAAGATTAATTTTTTACAACCATCTGCAATAAGATGAAACATGATTCAACTGTTTTTCTTCTTGGGTACATTTTCTGTGCCCCATGAACTTTAACAGTTTGGGGATGAGTCGTTATACCAACATCAATTTTCTGATGACCACAATTCTGTGCGTCTCAAAAAACGGCGCTCAAGACGTCCATGCGTATGATCATGCATTGAAATTCAGCATTTTACAAGAAAATCCTTCACTGAAACAAACCAAAACACCAAACTGCTAATTTCATTTGTAAGTTACCGTCCAGTTGATTATATAACCTTAGGTGCGTCATTTAGGGTAAATTGAGGATACTCCTTAAAAAAGTCAAAGTCAAAGACGAGTGCACTGAACTCTGATCCGTTTTCATAATCACAGCGCCCTCTGTAGCTAGCCAGCCATAGTCTTGGTTCAAAACTAAACTGTGTTTGTATGTTTTTGAGACACGATCTGACAGCGCTACACGAACGCTACAATCACGAACGCGTGTTTGTGTGTGGTAGCGATTCGTGATTGTAGCGTTCGTGTAGCGCCGTCGGATCGTGTATAATAAACATACAAACACAGTTTTGAACCAAGACTACTAGTAATACCGTGATAAGGTACCCGATCAAACGGACACACTCCAAAGTTTGTCCAGTGGGGGGTCATTAGGATCGTCTTCTTACTTAAAACAAACCATAGTAAAACAACATCAAAGTCTTGGTAACAGTACCACAATAGGACCATTATTTGAAAGTTAACCAATAGGCCTATTTACCCAAAATTGTTTACAGGAAAAACCATAGTTTTATAAATCCATTCACTATTCAGTCCCCTGAAATGTTAATCATTGTGAACGGAGCTGATCTGAGAGGGAAGGGTTTGGGAGTGATGACGGCGTGCCGTCCTGGAGTGCTTTCATTGAAATTGAAAATCATTTGAAATATATCCTCCTCTTTTGAACAAAAATGAAAATGTAAATTTGGAAAATAGTTCACCAGATGAACAATACTTGAAATATAAACAAATGTGGAGAGAGCAATTAACACTAGTTCTGAAAGGATTTAGGCATGAAATACTTTGAATGAGTCAGAACAGACAAACTTGATTTGAATGCTTACATAAATATAACAATTTTATTTACTTCCAATCAGAACTTAATATCAAACTTAGATGTGTAAAACATCTATCTGATAAATGTAAAGATATTCAAGCAATCAAGAAATGAGCTTTGACCAAAAACATTGTTAAAACCACTTATTAAAATACTAACGAAAACCAAAAACCAACGCAGACCTCAAAGTGGATTATACTATAAAGCACAATTATAGACTTTTCTTTAAATTCTGAAGACAAAAATAACCATGATTAAGTTATAAATGTCAATTAAGTTATAAATGTCAATAAAAATTCAAATACAAATGTACAGAAACCAAGTTGTATTTAAATCTGATAAAATCTCAGAACCACTTATCCAAATGTACGAAAGAATCAAGTAAATTATTTTAGGAAATAATACTCTACACAAAATACTGAGTTAAGAAAAGTATTCTGCTGAGTGAACAAAAGATCAAGTCCAACAATAATTTGTCTCTTCCTTAAGACAAAAATAAAAGGTTAAATAAACTTTTTTTAAATATGAAAAACCAAGAAAATACTAACTTGGCAAATTCATCAAAAATTTCAAGCATAGATATTAAAATTAGACCTAATCCAAACTTTTTAATAATGTTACCATGCCAACTAGATTGCTCAAATAATGTAAATTCATCTCCTTAATCAAAAAGATAATTTACAAAGAAAAATTATTTGTACTTTCACCTCTCTTCAAATGAGACAAAATTACTACCTGGCAAGAAGTACACTGAGCCCATAAGTGCTGAATATGAAAGATCAATGAAAATGCACGGTGCATTTTGAAGATATACGGGCATGTTTCCAAATGTGCACTGAAGGATTTGGGAGGATTCAGGAAGGTTCCAATGCCCATGGGGTTAGGGACTTCATTTAGGGTTAAACAACCAACCTGTGAAAGATTTAGCTTATTATAATGAGCAATTAACCCCAACCTTCATAAATCATCAAATATCCTCTTTGCACAAAGGAAGCGGGATTTGGAAGGATTGAGGTTATCAGGAAATTGCAGTGGTGAAGGATTTAGAAGAATTTCGGGCAAAATGTGATTATTTGTTTCGTGGATTATATGACATTGTATGAAAATGGAGGATTGAGGTTACATGTTGGTCTGTCCAAAAATAATTCTAGAGGAGTGAGGTTATGAGGCCTACACGTGTGTAGCTATGTTTTAGTACATGCACATCTAGGTTTATTGTAGGTATTGCAAGGTCAGTGCTTGGTCAGTGGACACTGTTTATTGTTCCATGCATGCAGGGAGGGTCCCTGGCCATGTATCACATAATTATTAGAAAAACATGTGTGCATTC
>CM055823.1:2973253-3055027 GCA_029582265.1 Zoroaster sp. YZ-2022
AAGCAACAAAAGCATCAATAAAGTTCCTGCAATGATTGTTTAAATAACCAATATGGCAAAAGACTGTAGTTTCAGTCCGGTTAACCATCCCAGCACTATTTTGCGATTTACGACTCCAAAGCCGAGAAATGGCATTAACAAAAGTTTATGAAGGGAAAATGTAAATTACAAAAATTGTCAATAGCAAAGTTGTTAAGTTATAAACCTATTGGGTCATCCATACTGTATATGATTGACAGGGTGTATTACATAGTATTATCAGGCAAAATATACATGTACATGTATGTAAAAGGTCACATCAAATGTTCAATAAAACATGTGAGCAATACTACTTTAAAAAAGCATCTAACTGATGACATAACTGGATATTTTACCAAAAGAAATGATGACATTTACAAATACTGTGTAAATGTATTGTTGTCCTTACCTTTTGTGGTTTAATTTTGAAAGACATTATTTTGAAAAATGTTCATCTAACATACAATATACATGTGCAAGTAAATTAAATGAATATAACACTATTCAGGAATGTATAAATGTGACCGCTCCGTCGAAATGGGACTTTGACCCCGGGACGTGAGGTTTCCGTGTAATTCGACTCTGAACTTGTGCTCGCCAAAAAAAAAAAATGGGAAAACATTGCATATACCGATTTCTAGAGTGTTTTATATTTTTAGTTTGATAAATCTCGAATTCACAACAATCTTGTGAGCATGGTGGTCTGCCTTTCATAAAAACATTAATAAATCCGCCACAAAAGGACGTTCTGGACCAATGTCTGGCGCCATCATGTTTGTTCTTTCGCGGCCTGTAGCAAAGTCATTCATCAAACAGGTTCAAAATATCCTGTTGTTTTCAGAGACAATAGCAAACACGAGTATTCCGTTCAATTAACGTTAAACGTACGTGTTTGGGTATCAAAAGAAAGGTCATGACCCTGAACTGCGCACTTTTGTGGCTTAATGACCATGGAGGAAGAAAACGAGAGAGGTCACATCGCCCAGCCTCTCTATCTCATAAATCCAATTAGCACTTCGGAGTGGCCCATTGGGAAAATACGTTACGGCCACCCCGCTGCGCTTACAAGTTTCAACGACCGCGATAATCCCCTTGTGTGTACAATGTCTTTTGCCGCTCGGCACTGTTAAGCGACCAGGATACATAGTTGGAGTGGTAGAAATCTGAAACAAACCAGAATAAACACAAAACGTAATGCGACTACATTTTTTCGCGGGCTTCTTTATATTGCGCAATGCATTGTCTTCACATAGCGATTTTCCACCGAGTATTTTGGTGTTTGATCGTCAATTTGGCGATATCCGAAGCTGACTTACGACATAATATATAACATTCAGATGTTTACAATAAAGTGTCTGTTTAGCAACTTATTTTAAGGATATTTCGGTGACTCTCGGAAGCCAACCAGTGTCAAATTCAAAAGAACGCGTGTTGTTTAGCTTTATCATTTCAATCTCTCATATGTACGATCTGCTGTACACTGAAGATATTGCAGTGTTGGATTCGTAGGTCGAGTTGGATCGGAGCCAGCCTTCGTGTAGTGCAATAGGACAACGCGTCAGCAATGCGGCGCAATGCGCATGTGCAAAGAAAGCCTGGCTGTAGTTCTCCTCGATAATCGGATTAAACGATTAGCGCTGGCTTAGAAATTTACGACCGCAAAGACATTGAACCTTTGATATACGCCGTTGTGACTCCTTCTGTTTTCTTCCTCCATGAAAGCTGACTAAGCAGTATGGAGCTCTAATAATAGTTTTAAGCCGCCAAAATAAATTGTTAGCCAGCGAGGCGAATCATCGGCAAGGTAGAAGAAATACAGCTCTTTGATTGGACAACAGTAAGCAACCAGTTGTCTGAGCATGCGCGGTTTACCAGAAAATGAATGGCGTCACCCTTAATGGCGTCTACGATCTTCGGCCAACTCAGGCCCAGCAGCGGTTATACAGACCCGAGTCTAGAGCCTGGGCCCCGCGGCTCCGTAAGCTGGCTGCTGCATACACCCTAGCCTGGTGCATGCACTGTGCAGTTCGATGTACCGCTGCGGTTCTTCTACTGCCTTCGTGACTTTGCAAAGCTTGTCAGTTTGATACGAAGTCATATTGAGCAAAATTAAGTCTATCGAATAGTTGATTCAAATACTCATTTTAACTGAATCACTACGGCCATGGCTCTAACATTACTGGCGGGGTAAAAATAGGATGGTGAGCCTACATTACCAATCGAGCCATACACCATCTTGAAACATGCACACGTCAGTGGGTCGAGTTAGTTACAATATTAATGCATTGAATCACCGTTTTGTAGTGTTTCAAAGTCGTAATAATTGGCCTTATTGTCATAAAGTCTGAATATCTGTTGACTTGAAATCATGATTTTGTTGAACAATACAATTTAAAGGTAAATCATGTTTTTAAAGTTACCAACTTGTGAAATATTCTGACGGAAGCCTTCCTAAAAAAACAGTCCAATCACAGAGAAAATCTGTTTTCATTTCTCCATGGTACAATACACGGACGGACGGTCGAGGTTTGAGAGTGCACTAACGTATGTACAGTAAAATGGTCTGCAACACAGACATCTTACGCGCGACTCCACACACAGCAGGCGGAATGAAGGCAGCGGGCGGTGTGGACAGCGGTGTTTGGTACAAGGGCTGATTAATTATTCATGAGTTGTACATCGAGCGATAAGCGCTCTGGCGCTTGCTCTGTGTGGACCAAGTTTAATGTTGATTTTCTCCAAGCGGCGAAATTCAAAACGAAGCGTGATGGTTGTCTTCATCGGCTCGATAATTCCGAATGGAATAAGCTACGGAAATAACATGTTGTATCATTGGAAAGCCCGTGAGTTACTTGTTAACCTAGTATACATATCTATGAATGTCAGATCTGGGGAAAGGTCTCATTTCGACGGAGAGGGTCACAAATGCCCTTTGAATCTTTTGGTAAAATAGTTAAAAGCTGCACATTTCCTCTGCTTCCCTTCCCATAAGTGTTAGTCAACTACTTGTGAATAAAAGCTACATGAAACTGAAAAAGGATATGAAAGTAAATCTTGTCGCTTCATTTGTAAGTTTTTCCTACTGCATTGTACATCCTTAAGAAATGGATATAGCCATTGTCAAATCCAACATTAGCACTCTGATTATCAGGAGAAGTCATAGGGCGTCCACCTTAGCTAACTGCAGCATGAACTTGCCGACAAGCTGACCAGCACCAGCCTTGGAGAATGTAGGGCACCATCAGTGACATGATTTACCATGATCCCCGCAACTGATTCAAGAGAGGTCTGCTGGGGTTGGCGAAGCCCTGCGCGGGAACCAGCATCCCATCATAGCTCCTGGCATGTAAATCATCTCCAATGGCTTCTCCAGATTCTTGCTGAAGACTTGTATGCTGCCATCAAAGGACTCCTCTGACCTTTGACCTTTACCATGGAGCATATCTCTGCATTTGGTGGAGCACCGTTACTCCTGCCACGCCTCTGTTGGAACACAATGCAGCTGTCCAGCGAAACCCAACTTGGTGAAATCGACTTGGCACAAGTTGGACGTCCCATATTTGGAGCATTGGTGAAAGGCGACAATATTCTAACTTGCTGAAATTCACAACAGAGGCCCTTTTCTGGTCGCCGGTCATCTGGAAGGACAGCGTGAACCTACAAGGTTCTTTCAGTATCCAATGCAGCAGGAGTGACCTGGGTATAAATATTGAATAGCAAAAGGATTGTTGAAAGCAAAATGTGGATAACATTATCCAAATAAAGAATTCCAGATGAAAAATAGAAATGGAGAAGAAAGGGACCTACTATAGTAGATGAGGGGCCACTGACAAGGACCCGACCTTTGGGCCTACTGGTTTGAGGGGAGGACAAATTTGAGGGAATGCCCACTTGGAGGAAAGGTCAGAGAGAGGAAGACCCTCATCAGAGGTAAGGGACCACTTGGAAAGTGAGTGTGCCCACTGAGGAGGAGTGCAAATTCAAGGGACCTTGGTCCCCGAAAGAGGGAAAGGAAGCCTTTTGGGGGAAAAACAAGGAAAAGGGCTCCCATTTTCACAAGGGAAGCCGCTAAGGGATGAATATAAAAGGACCTTGAGTAATCAAGGATGGTGATGGAAAAGGCTTTTAACAGAGTTGAGCAATGTGAGAACTATCATACATACCAACACATCTGATTTATGCTTGAATTCCAGAACATCTTGAGGGTAGTCCTGGACACCTGGCACACTGTCTGGATGAAGGTGCCACTCCTCGAGCGCCCTCTCAGGCATCACCTCGTAGAGGTACAGCATGTCTGGACAGTTAGATGGTAAAACAGGCCAGAGACTGCCAAAAAGATGGGTGAAGATGAGTCGTGGGTTTACATAGGGCATCAGTCTGGAGATGAATGGAGACAGAAAACTTGAAAAAAAATTTTCCATCCTCCTTAATATATATCAGTTTTGTTGAAAGATTTAATGACCCTGCAATTTATTTTTGGTTCATATGATCGCTTCCTCCCCCACCCCTTGCTTCAATTCCTCAGTACCTGTGTGTTCCCATCATGACCTTGTTGGTGTGAAGTGGGGGACTATGTTCCAGATGTCAAAGTCACTCCCCTTGCAAGAGCTGGCGATGAAATCCTCAGACATGCATAACACTTGTCCTTGCTCTGAAAACAGAATCAAACAGATTGATTTTTTAAAATAAAGATTCAAATGATATAACGTTATGAATAACAGTGGCTTCATCAATGTTGTACTTTCTCTTAACCAGTTCGCTTTGGATGCCGTGTATACCGCAATTTTTTGTACAGCGGATCATAGAGTGTCTAAACACGCATTCCGATTTTTAATTTTTGTGTGTCACGGGAGACTTGTCAACCGCCACCGTGGCGTGCCGTCGTGGCGACTGCCGTGTATACCTGCAATCATTTCGGAGTCCATGGGGTCACGCAGTTCGGTGGCCCCGGACAAAATGCACTGCAAATACTGAGCGCAGTTCCTCTTTTTGTTGATTTTTGCCTAATCCCTTTATCCAAAACACGTTCCTTTGACGTACCAGCCAAGCATTTGTAAAGGCCAGTTTATATCCATTGTTTACGAGGCATTCGATCTCTCCAGGTATGCCGTCTTTTTGGGCGCTGGTCGGCTAATAGGCGTTGCATTGGAGCTTGCAAGCGGTCTAATGGTGTGCTGAACAAACAACCGTAATTAAAAACTAGCCATTTAATTCTCGAAATGTCAATGAGTAAAGGTGTTTATTTGGTTGTCGAACTTAGTTTCCTTGACAAAAAAAATTATTAATGGCTATAATCTTTTTCAGATTTTCACTGAAAATAAACCTGCAGGGGACCGGAAAAAAATATTCCGGCGTCAAACTCCCAAGAGATTGTGTTCCTGGAGTTACTGACACAAGATTAGTAATTACATTTTTTTACAAGAAAAAGCCACAGGCGCCTGGGGTCTATGATATCCTAAAGTGGACCATTCCACATGTCTTAGAAGGGTGTCAGTTCTCAGACCTGTGTAGCTTTCTTTTGGGGTGGGGGAAAGTAATTGCTGCCATATGTCTGTGCACAAATCAACCATCCATTGTGTACACATAAAGACCTACCAGATCTAACCCTCTGATAAAGTGGAACCATCTGTTTGGCATCAGGCTGTGCCCTTTGATCTCTTGCGGCATGCTGGGTATCCTGGAGAGATGTGGTTGAGAGATATGCTGCATAAGTATATGGCTGTTTGGTGTTTGCCAGGTCATACACTACACAGCCGTCGTGTGTCATCTGGGGTTGTATATAATACTAGACCATAGCAGGGCATGTGTGAAAGTCATTTGGATGTAACAAATTAATTGGGAATGCATAGATAATACTTTTAATATCATTAATAGGTGTGCCACTGCAAAGTGGACAGGTACCACGTTCGAATAAAGTGGTAGGTACCTCCCTCGTCGGAGGGTTAAAAACAAATTAAAATCCACACTTACTACAAGACTCGGCAGATCTCAAATGGAGAACTACATTCGGTGGGGTTGTAGCTATAGTGACACTCCAAAGCCAATGTTCCTTGTCATTTTGGCATGATGTTACTGCATGGCGACCATCTGTTGAATATACACAGCTTTCTACTGGCCCATCATGACTCTACAAGGAAGAACAACATATTGCTATGGTTACCACTTTTTTTCAGTTTACACCATTCATAAAATGTCTGTAAATGCATCAAGATATAAACCCCAGTATATGAAAATCTCATTTTATTTAACGCTTTCATTACCGATTTGTTGCTACATCGATGCCCCACTGGTTACCGAATTGTTTGCCCAGTCATGCATGAATTCACACATTATTGCACAACAGCATGCATTCATTTACAGGCACTTTCTAAACTCATATTTCAACATGAAGACTTTGTTGGAGATAGATATATTCAATGAAATGATTGTTGCTTACGAAATTCCCTTTCATATGACTTTCACAAACACAGAGAGCATTTTGTACACAAGTGTATGGCATTCCATAGCACAAATGGCCATTGAAAGGATTGACTTGTATTATGTCTGATTTCTATAATAGAAACATGTAGGTTGGGCTATATCATTAGAAAGATAAGGAATCAGTCTTTCCAACCATATATAGCATGGGTATGGACTGCGATGAAGGGAAAAAATACATAGGTAAAACTTGTAGCTTTGCATAGTGAGGATGATAAATACAGCTGTTTTAAAAAAAAAAAAATACAGCTGTTTTAAAAGCTGGCCATGAGACTCCCAATTAAGTGCTGTGTGTGGTGACCTTGGTCAACTAAAGTCGCCAATGGTAAGCAACAGGGGGTAGTGTGTATGTGCCAATGGTAGCTAAGTGAAAAATATGGTTCAGAGAACCCATAGCGAAGATTAGAGCAGGCTAATCAAAACTTTGAGAATAACCTGCGAAGTCCCCATGGTTCTCCCTGAACCATAATAACCTGCGAAGTCCCCATGGTTCTCCCTAAACCATAATAACCTGCGAAGTCCCCATGGTTCTCCCTGAACCATATTTCTCACTTTCTGTATCGACAGTAGAGAAAAACGAGTTGCCCGACATTGGTTCTCCCTTGAACCTTTCTCACTTAACGAAGGTTGAGGTAAGAGTTGTGCGATAATTCTTTTAGAACCTGTACCTCAACCGCATAATAGTTGAGATAAACACATGGTGTTACTGCAAAACTAAAGCGATAAAGTCACACACTTAAAGTTACACAGTAACCCTTATGGGTATGGTTACCGTACCTTCAAATCACTTTCCCGGTAAAATCAGCGACAAACTCCAAGTTTGTGAGAAATGGCACATGTTCCCGTCTGACATGCCAATGACAACTTGTGCCCCTCGTGGGCGTTGGGCAGGACCCTAACAACTTCCTGCCATCTGGGAAAAAGTGTAAATTGGTGTTCATCAGTTGAGCTATGAGATTCTCGGTTTCAAAAGGCTTTGTGTCCTGAGGATAAAGATGGAAAGAATATTGGAATAAATATTGGAGCTGAAATCAAATTCATTTAACCTTAACTTGTGATTTTCCCTGTGAAAAGGTTGTGAAATGTCAACAAATTTATGTCAAATTTCCATTACAGTACAAAACCTATGACATATCAAAATACGGTCCACGCACAATACGCCAGTATTCAGGTTTGGTATTCAGTGGGTTGATTTTGTTAATACATTTCTAGAGTTAAGCAAACACATACATACAAAGCCCTTGATAGAGGTCCAGCTAGGGGAGTAAGCCCCAAGAAACTCTGATTTTAGGCATGCATAATATGGATCTTAGTACAAATGTGATTAAGGTTTGAAGTAAGCTCTGTAGAGATTAAACATGGTACTACCTCAAACCTTACTCCTACTGCACTTCCACCATGCAAAGCTTCAAACCCTACTTATAGTACAAATGTTAAAAGAACAAAACCTCATTTGTTCACCTCCCCCCCCAAAAAAATTTATATAAAGTTTCTTACAATAAAAAATAATTTGTTCGCACTTTACACTAAGTAGGTGTTATGTAAAACTGTTATTTATACTCAATCAAATTAAATTTTCACAGATTTTAAGGTCTGTTAATTAAAATAAAAATTAACCCTAACTCCCTAAGCATTGTTAGTGAACAATAAAAATCATAGGCGTACGGGCGAAATTTTGTAGGGGGGGCTGAACATAAATTGCCCGAATGAGATGACGTCATTTCGATGACGTCATAATCATCTCGCGATATTACTATTATTGTATTAAATATGAAGCCCCCTGAAGAACACGGATTGCCATTGTTATTCCTGAGCGATACATATGTTAGGGAACGAGAAACAGTTATCTTTGGTAGAGCAGTGCTCTAAGATCAGGGAAACTGGCAACTTTATCAATTGACAATTCACAATTGTACATTATTTACAAAAAATATTACTGTTTTAAAGACAATTTCTCGATTTCACTCATTTCCGACCCAACCAAGGCTATCGCATCAACATGGGCTCCTTCTCAAACGTGTCTTTCTCCAGGGCTATCTGATTTGACTCGGGGACGGCCAAACCATTGGCGTAAGTTGCATGACTGCCGGTCCGTTCGGGCTCTCCAACGGTTGTGACCAGGTCAGCGTGTTTGTGTGCTGCACCACTTTCAGTTTCAGCACTTTGGACGAAGAAACCGCTTATTTTTGCCTGGGTTGAATCTGATGAATCCGGTACTGGATGACATTTTACTTTTCTACGATTGTGAACTACCCGAAAATGTCTCTTTATAGTCACTGTCAAATTCCTTCTCGCATTCCTCGCATTTAACACGGTGTCGATAAGATCGTTTACGAGACTTTGACGGTAACATAATTAGTATTGACAAATGACGGTTAAATCACCAGCAGTTGAAGTCGTTCAAGTCGAAGAAATCAGAAAGAGAAATGTAATACAACGTCGTGAGCCAAGCATGTCTCAGAGGTGTTAGAGTCATGAGTCTGGCTTTTCCCGTTGTAACCAATCAGATTTTGAGATTTAATTGTAAAGCTCACCGCATGAAACCACAGACAGACTAAGACTAACCGCCTAGCCCGGCTATATGACGGTAATTTCTGTCATCACTCTCTGATATGACAACAATTTCTGTCATCACGTCTCTGATATATTCAATAGCGCCATGGTGGTATGTAGGTTTGTGTTAATTGAGAAAATGACGAATAAATTGGCCACAGATCCGCGGTTAATCTGCCACGCTAAAACTGACAGACAATACCATTTTTGCATACCATTTTTGCACGAATGGCTTAACTTTCATAAGGCTGTGGGGGCTGCAGCCCCCCGGCCCATACGCCTATGATAAAAATCCTTCAAAATCCTCCAACTGCCTTTGTTGTCTAGGGAGTTAGGGTTAATAATCAAACAAGGACAAATAATTTTGACAAATTAGAAAGGAAAGTCAACTTTTTAAAAGGACGTTTTAGTTGTTTTAAACATTTTTATGGTCGTTTTAAAAATTATGTTTCAGTAACTTAGTGGGTAGGTGCGTTGGGAGGGGTGTGGGTTGGATGGGAGGGGGGTGGTTGGATGGGAGGGGGGTGGTTGGATGGGAGGGGGGTTGGATGGGAGGGGGTTGGATGGGAGGGGGTTGGATGGGAGGGGGGTTGGATGGGAGGGGGGTTATCTACAGTACCTTTAGTTCTTTTCTCTGGATCAGCTTTCCATCTTGAGCACCGTAGACAGAGAGCCACTAGAAAGTGACAATGGATGTGTCTATTGGTCTTGGGAATAAAGACAGCTACTTGGCTGTCAATCTCCAGTGGAATATTGACAACAAATTTTCCTGAAAAATACAAAAATCATTATAAAATTATGCAATAACTATTTCAAGTTAATAACAAGGTTGCAGTGCTAGGTGATGTTCATATAAAAAAGGTAATTTTGTCAAAATAAAAAACATTCAACAATTCTTCAAAACTTATTGGCTGTCCTCATTGTCATGTGAAATAATTTCTTTTAAAATTTATACATAATTCAGGTCTTTGTATACATCTTTATATTCTAAAAACAACCACCCTCACAGGAATGACACTTTGCACAAATATGTATTTATCTTTTCAGTTTCAACAAACTTTTGAGCACACTGACAGCAACATTAACTGGTGGACAGAGGGATATCCCAATGAGGTTTGCACAAGATCAGCAATGTATACCTCATCCTGTGAAGAAATGGCCGTCCAAAAACATCCATACCCATCAAATGAATCATATACCTTTAAAAGGACACACAAGCTTGACAAGAAAGCCAACATACCTCGAGCGTATCCTCCTTGTCTGAGACCAAGCAGTTTAATGCCAGTCTTTTCTAGGACAGCCAGCAGGGACCTGCAAACTCCATTTTGATTAGGTCAGCCTCAATCATCACTTCTAAAGCTCCACTAGCGACCTATAAGAAACAAACATTCCCTCTTGTATTCCTCTCTCAATCACAATTACATGTAACATGTTTCCCTTCAAACCCTTCTATGACTGCAAGGGTCAAAATGTTGATATACTTGCCAAGGTATATCTAGTGCACTAGAACACTGTCAAACCTTGCAGTCAAAATGTTGATATACTTGCCAAGGTATATCTAGTGCACTAGAACACTGTCAAACCTTGCAGTCAAAATGTTGATATACTTGCCAAGGTATATCTAGTGCACTAGAACACTGTCAAACCTTGCAGTCAAAACGTTGATATACTTGCCAAGGTATATCTAGTGCACTAGAACACTGTCAAACCTTGCAGTCAAAATGTTGATATACTTGCCAAGGTATATCTAGTGCACTAGAACACTGTCAAACCTTGCATGTAGTAAGTAAAATTTACAGGTCAAAATGAGTCGACCGTTTTTGACTGGTAAAAGTATTGTTTAGGGTGGTCAAAATGACAGTAAAAACAGTAAAAAATGCCCCTGTGTGCACATTTGGGTCAACAATCAAAACAGGCAGTTGACTGGTTTTGACCACTATAGCTACTTGCCACTCAAGTTCAGCTGTAGTAGGAGGGTTAATCAAGTACTTATGAGTAATTGCTGTGTGATTACTCAAGTACTGAATTTCACTAAGCACCAAACACTACAAGTGTGTATATATATATCATGAACCCTGAGGACGATCAGAGCACACTGATCGAAACGTTGAGTTGTACCTCCAGTTCTTTTCAGAAGTAATTACTACTCAATTGAGAATTTCACATGGTGTCACCGCAATTAGTCTTACTTATAATGAACCCGTTTTAGATCATTTTAATGTAATCAAATAAAACAAGGGAAATGGACTACATAGTAAATAACACAGGTGTGATTGGGCAGTTTTGAAAAATGCAAGTAAATTTTGCTATGGGTATTGGGGCCGCTGTTGTGAACAGCGCTGGGGTGAAATCTATAAGCATTTGCTTTGCTTTCCTTTCCTTTATTGCTTAAAATCACAACATTGTGATTTGTACAAATCCGAAAATCTGAACAAATCCAAGAAGTACAATACTTTTTCAATGTTCCATAAGTGCGATAACAATATAAAAACTGGTTCAGGAATTATGTTAAAGGGGCAGTATTGTCACAATCAACAGGACATGGAATTGGAATGCATGTTTTAGATTAACTCTGACTGAAAATAATTCCCCACATGATAAGGTCATATTACCGTTGCTGCTGCATACATGAGCCAGTAATTTTCAGTCACTGTGTTCAATTTAAGCTGAGACATCGATTCCATGCCCTGTTGAATGTCTACTCTGATCATGACAATACTGCCCCTTTAATATAGAACTCATTTTTAATGAGAAAGTACCTTTATCCGAGAGTCCCATAAACATATATTCTGCAAGGAAACCTTTCTTGACAACGCTGACTGTCTGTGACGAACGTTACGACAACCTCGTTGCTAGATGATACCCAACCAAACAGCAGCTGGCTGCCAGAATATTTGATATTTCGTGAGGTGTCCAACTTATCTGTTATCTGTATTTGTTGCCAAAATTAAAGAAAGAAAACAACTTACATCAACATTGCGCACAAGAACCTCATAAAAATCAAGGGATGAGGGCCAAAGTCATGGCACAGCCAAGCCTTTGAGAAGCCTGGCCAGGCCTGGGCTACCTGGCCTCCTAATCTGTCTTTTGTGAGTCCTAATCCTGTAACAATACAGTACCTGCCAATCAACATAACCTGAGCTTCTGGAGGGCCTAGCCCAGCCAAGTAGACCTCATTATAATGGCTGCAGTTGTGAACTAAAGAGAGCCAAGGTGTCAATTGAGTTTGTGTTAACAATAAGAGCTATTTGAGATCTATTCATTAGTAAAGGGTCTTTTGTGTTCAGGTAGGGTATATAACAAGCAGAAAGTGGATTATATAGGCTCATAGACCTATGCCTGGCTGGGCTTCTCAAAGGCTTTGCTCTACCATGACTGTGTGACCCTCCTCCCTAAATGTGTCACCTGTTCATTAAGGTTTGCTGAATTTCAAACCCCCATAAATAAATTTAGTGTGCCACCTTAAGGGAAGGTACAACATCGTTTATTACAGGTTTTGGGCATGGTCACGGGCAATAATGACCGAGTCGAATGCGAAGTCCTTATTGCCTGTGACCATGCACAAAACAGGTCATTATCCTGCAGTAAAAACAAACCGTCATCAATTTCGTTTTTAAAATGTAAATTGTAGTTTTTGTTGAAGCCAAAAAGAAATTCACGTTTTGGGAAAATACAAAACACTTGAAAAGAACATCAGTCAGCATGATACAAAACAATCATCACTCTGGTTGGTTCAAATGCATGTCACATGTCGGCTAAATAGAACATGAGTCAACATGATGCAAAACAACCTTCATCACTCTGGTTGGTTCAAATGCATGTCACATGTCGGCTAAATAGAACATGAGTCAACATGATGCAAAACAACCTTCATCACTCTGGTTGGTTCAAATGCATGTCACATGTCGGCTAAATAGAACACGAGTCAACATGATGCAAAACAACCTTCATCACTCTGGTTGGTTCAAATGCATGTCACATGTCGGCTAAATAGAACTGCTGGCAAATAGGTGGCACATACCCGCTGCTCTGATTTTGATAAGCCATGTCTGTACCATCTGTTAATACACCCCAACAGATTACATTTTGTCCAATCAGATTGTCTCAACTGTTTTGGACATTTATGAATATATAATCATCTACAAGTATATTTGGTATGTAAATATTTCAAAGGGGGCACCAATAAGGCTAAGAACAGGGCAACGGAGGCAGTGGCTTCCATGAAATTTAAGGCCTGTATTTTAAGGTGAGACACCAATAATCAAAGTAGAGTGCCCCTGCCAGCACACGCTCGAGAGTGACTCTTGTTATTGATTTTTTTGCAAGCTCCAGTTACTCGTTGCACGACAAAGACAACGACTGAACAATGACCACAAAACACTGAATAAAACACTTTACCCTGAAAATCTGTTTTTCCATGAAATATATAGTTCACGGTAATTTCATGACACAATACCGTGAAAACGCCATGAAATACTCTTGGGATTCCTTCGCCGTGAAATGCAGTGAAAACGCCATGAACTTCTTGTGGCAGTTTTGGGGCAGCTCATTAATTCTTGAGAGTGCCATGAATTTGCCGCGAAATCACAGTGAACATTATTGCCAATATCTAAGAGGAAGAGACACTATGAAATTGCCGTGAAATTACGGTGAACTGTTATTTCGCGGAAAAATGATTTTCAGGGTATTTTCAGGGTAAAGTTATTCATAGTGAAAGGATGGTCAGTCAGTGGAACAAAGTCTACTATACCTCAATGAAGTCATTCACAAGCCGTTTGCATTTTGGGAATTGACTGCCGTTTGTAGAGCGTATGTTCAGACACTGCTTCTCTGCTCTTACGTATCTTGGTGACTGGTGTAGTGCTTGGGTTCTCCAACGTTAGATCAGTGAAACTAACAAAGACGACCTCATGGGATTTGCCTTGTAGTAGGTAGTCAATGTGAACGTTAGATGGGTAGTCATCTGGATAGTTTGGACTTGTGAAAGATCCGTCAGTACCTGTAAAAGTCTGACTTGCTGTTTGGATTTAAATAAAGGAAGGTTTTATTTGTAACAGACATGATACCTTAATACCGAGGTCAGTCCCAGACATTTTAAATATTCTGATTGGTTGAAACTGGTCACATGGTTATGTTTAAAACGATAATAATGTGGACTTATTTAGCATGTATCCAACAAACTGATGCTCAAAGTCAATTACTTTATTACCCCTGCTCATCAGGCTCATAAATCATTCCTGAAACCATCTCAGCTACCTGGGGAATATACAGCTCAATTGCTGCCATTTCGGCGCATACAGGACTAATCAAACACAACAACAAATTCTGCCCTCACAGGTACCCATTTACCCCTGGGTGGAGAGAAGCAATTATGGTAAAGTGTCTTGCTCAAGGACACAAGCACCATAGTCGCAGCCACGATTTTAACCCACATTCTGACATGTCAGCCATCACAACACAAATCTGATGCACTAAACCGCTCGGCCATGACGCTCCACTCCAAGCATGGCTAATTATTGTTCAGTGTGATTGTAACACTGATAGACAATATCTGGGGAGGTAAGATAAGTTTTGTAGCATGGCTAATTGTTGTTCAGTGTGGTTGTAACACTGATAAACAATATCTGGGGAGGTAAGATCAGTTTTGCAGTATATTTGTTCGTTAGCTAGACCAGCATGCATTGCTAAAAATCATTTCGGGCATGCGCACTATGGTATTTGCAAAGATGGCTGTGTCTCAACACTTTGAAGGGATAACTGGATCACGTAAATGATGGTAAGTTACCTGTAAGATGGCGACAGGGCTCACTGGAAAAGAAACCATTGACGGTATGTTGGCTGGAACCAGGTCCACTGATGAATTGTAAGATAACCTGTCCCAGACAAAATAAATAAAAATTACATTCAACTAGAACATTTTTCAGTTTCTGAATGGAAGTAAACAACTTAAAAATAAGTTCCCAGAGCATGGATAATGAGTTAATAAGCTAGGAATTGATGACATTAAAGCCAGACTTTTGATATTAAAATGATGTACCGATAACACTTACACGATACGATATATATCATGATACGTATCGTGAATACTAAAAAAATGTCAGTAATGTTGTGAATTACCCAATGTTGTACAGAGACCTGAATAAACGAACAAACAAACAAACAATAACAAATTTGTTTACTTTTTCCTACCCAACACAAACCTTTATATGGGTATCGCAGTCCTTTAGGCTCAAAACTAAGTTTTCAAATCTCAGGAGGATACTGTATGCATGCTGTCATGGAAACATAAAAGAAAAAATGTCAAAAAAAGATTAAATTTCATCACATAAGACACCAATTCTGATTGGACAATAGTCTCCACCCAGGTAAGTAGCCTCGGGGGAAGCAAGGGGAAGACTTTATCAATAAAAATAGAACAAATAGAGAATTAGCCATTGGAAACTGCTTACCAACCTAAAGGACGTGTAGTACAACTTGCAAAATGCAAATATATACCAGTTTCTGAAATTGCTGAATTTTTCCAAAAAAGTGGCCCTTAGAGGATTTGGATGGATTTGGGGTGGTTAGGGTTCAAATATTATACAAGCAAAAACTTTCAGGGGTTACATTTGTTTTAATTCTGCCGCCCCTCCGTGACAATTTAAGGAAACTTAGGGAGGAGGGCCAAAGTCTTGGTACTGCCAAGACTTTGAGAAGACTGGCCAAGCCCAGGCCTTGCCCGGGCCTTGGGGTCTACATAATCCCCTATCTGAGCACAAAAGACCCTCAAATATCAGCACTGTTGCATGTGTAAAAAAAGGGTCCATTTGTTTCCCCCATTAGACCTTAGGGTTCTAACAAAATAACTTTTTACAGTATTTCACCTTGGGTTGAGAACAAAAAATGACTGGTTTCTTTGTGACATAACCTCTCATAAAATGTTGACAAGACAATTAAACCCTAAACAAAAGTCTGGTTTTTGATCACTGTGCACATCACCTCAGACCTGTGCGTCTACATTTTTAATTTAAATTTTTATTTGCTATGAAACGATGTCCAATTGCAGCACAATTTGCTGGAACGATTGCAATTCTGTTGCAAGTGTTTTAAACAATTTTTTTTTCACATACGCATACATATGAATGTTTGCCTGATCTGTGAGGCCTCTATTAGCCACCATACTTTGTATGGCCTCTATTAGCCACCATACTTTGTATATTTGGTCATTGCATATATACATGTATCACATATTTCAGTTGGCCCCCCCAAATTAAGATTAACCCCCCCCCCCAAAAAAAGCATGTAACCACATCGATTTTGAAGCCGACCAATGACCAGAAACAGGAAACTTTTTTGCCTTATTGATATTTGCTTAAAGCCAACCATTCAATACATACTTGCCTTATTGATATTTGCTTAAAGCCAATCATTCAATACATACTTGCCTTATTGATATTTGCTTAAAGCCAACCATTCAATACATACTTGCCTTATTGATATTTGCTTAAAGCCAACCATTCAATACATACTTGCCTTATTGATATTTGCTTAAAGCCAACCATTCAATACATACTTGCCTTATTGATATTTGCTTAAAGCCAATCATTCAATACATACTTGCCTTATTGATATTTGCATAAAGCCAATCATTCAATACATACTTGCCTTATTGATATTTGCTTAAAGCCAACCATTCAATACATACTTGCCTTATTGATATTTGCTTAAAGCCAACCATTCAATACATACTTGCCTTATTGATATTTGCTTAAAGCCAATCATTCAATACATACTTGCCTTATTGATATTTGCTTAAAGCCACTCATTCAATACATACTTGCCTTATTGATATTTGCTATAAGCCAATCATTCAATACATACTTGCCTTATTGATATTTGCTTAAAGCCACTCATTCAATACATACTTGCCTTATTGATATTTGCTTAAAGCCAACCATTCAATACATACTTGCCTTATTGATATTTGCTTAAAGCCAATCATTCAATACATACTTGCCTTATTGATATTTGCTTAAAGCCAATCATTCAATACATACTTGCCTTATTGATATTTGCTTAAAGCCACTCATTCAATACATACTTGCCTTATTGATATTTGCTTAAAGCCAACCATTCAATACATACTTGCCTTATTGATATTTGCTATAAGCCACTCATTCAATACATACTTGCCTTATTGATATTTGCTTAAAGCCAACCATTCAATACATACTTGCCTTATTGATATTTGCTTAAAGCCAATCATTCAATACATACTTGCCTTATTGATATTTGCTTAAAGCCAATCATTCAATACATACTCGCCTTATTGATATTTGCTTAAAGCCAACCATTCAATACATACTTGCCTTATTGATATTTGCTTAAAGCCAATCATTCAATACATACTTGCGTTATTGATATTTGCTTAAAGCCACTCATTCTATACATACTTGCCTTATTGATATTTGCTTAAAGCCACTCATTCAATACATACTTGCCTTATTGATATTTGCTATAAGCCACTCATTCAATACATACTTGCCTTATTGATATTTGCTTAAAGCCAACCATTCAATACATACTTGCCTTATTGATATTTGCTTAAAGCCAATCATTCAATACATACTTGCCTTATTGATATTTGCTTAAAGCCAACCATTCAATACATACTTGCCTTATTGATATTTGCTTAAAGCCACTCATTCAATACATACTTGCCTTATTGATATTTGCTTAAAGCCAACCATTCAATACATACTTGCCTTATTGATATTTGCTTAAAGCCACTCATTCAATACATACTTGCCTTATTGATATTTGCTTAAAGCCAACCATTCAATACATACTTGCCTTATTGATATTTGCTTAAAGCCACTCATTCAATACATACTTGCCTTATTGATATTTGCATAAAGCCACTCATTCAATACATACTTGCCTTATTGATATTTGCTTAAAGCCAATCATTCAATACATACTTGCCTTATTGATATTTGCTTAAAGCCAACCATTCAATACATACTTGCCTTATTGATATTTGCTTAAAGCCAACCATTCAATACATACTTGCCTTATTGATATTTGCTATAAGCCACTCATTCAATACATACTTGCCTTATTGATATTTGCTTAAAGCCACTCATTCAATACATACTTGCCTTATTGATATTTGCTTAAAGCCAACCATTCAATACATACTTGCCTTATTGATATTTGTTTGAAGCCAATCATTCAATACATACTTGCCTTATTGATATTTGCTTAAAGCCAATCATTCAATACATACTTGCCTTATTGATATTTGCTTAAAGCCAACCATTCAATACATACTTGCCTTATTGATATTTGCTTAAAGCCAACCATTCAATACATACTTGCCTTATTGATATTTGCTATAAGCCACTCATTCAATACATACTTGCCTTATTGATATTTGCTTAAAGCCACTCATTCAATACATACTTGCCTTATTGATATTTGCATAAAGCCAACCATTCAATACATACTTGCCTTATTGATATTTGCTTGAAGCCAATCATTCAATACATACTTGCCTTATTGATATTTGCTTGAAGCCAATCATTCAATACATACTTGCCTTATTGATATTTGCATAAAGCCACTCATTCAATACATACTTGCCTTATTGATATTTGCTTAAAGCCAATCATTCAATACATACTTGCCTTATTGATATTTGCTTAAAGCCAACCATTCAATACATACTTGCCTTATTGATATTTGCTATAAGCCAATCATTCAATACATACTTGCCTTATTGATATTTGCTTAAAGCCACTCATTCAATACATACTTGCCTTATTGATATTTGCTATAAGCCACTCATTCAATACATACTTGCCTTATTGATATTTGCTATAAGCCAACCATTCAATACATACTTGCCTTATTGATATTTGCTTAAAGCCAACCATTCAATACATACTTGCCTTATTGATATTTGCTTAAAGCCACTCATTCAATACATACTTGCCTTATTGATATTTGCATAAAGCCAACCATTCAATACATACTTGCCTTATTGATATTTGCTTGAAGCCAATCATTCAATACATACTTGCCTTATTGATATTTGCTTGAAGCCAATCATTCAATACATACTTGCCTTATTGATATTTGCTTGAAGCCAATCATTCAATACATACTTGCCTTATTGATATTTGCTTGAAGCCACTCATTCAATACATACTTGCCTTATTGATATTTGCTTGAAGCCAATCATTCAATACATACTTGCCTTATTGATATTTGCTTGAAGCCACTCATTCAATACATACTTGCCTTATTGATATTTGCTTAAAGCCAATCATTCAATACATACTTGCCTTATTGATATTTGCTTAAAGCCAACCATTCAATACATACTTGCCTTATTGATATTTGCTATATATAAGCCAACCATTCAATACATACTTGCCTTATTGATATTTGCTTAAAGCCAATCATTCAATACATACTTGCCTTATTGATATTTGCTTAAAGCCAATCATTCAATACATACTTGCCTTATTGATATTTGCTTGAAGCCAATCATTCAATACATACTTGCCTTATTGATATTTGCTTAAAGCCAATCATTCAATACATACTTGCCTTATTGATATTTGCTTAAAGCCAATCATTCAATACATACTTGCCTTATTGATATTTGCTTGAAGCCAATCATTCAATACATACTTGCCTTATTGATATTTGCTTAAAGCCAACCATTCAATACATACTTGCCTTATTGATATTTGCTTAAAGCCACTCATTCAATACATACTTGCCTTATTGATATTTGCTATAAGCCAACCATTCAATACATACTTGCCTTATTGATATTTGCATAAAGCCAATCATTCAATACATACTTGCCTTATTGATATTTGCTTAAAGCCAACCATTCAATACATACTTGCCTTATTGATATTTGCTTAAAGCCAACCATTCAATACATACTTGCCTTATTGATATTTGCTATAAGCCAATCATTCAATACATACTTGCCTTATTGATATTTGCTTAAAGCCAATCATTCAATACATACTTGCCTTATTGATATTTGCTTAAAGCCAATCATTCAATACATACTTGCCTTATTGATATTTGCTTAAAGCCACTCATTCAATACATACTTGCCTTATTGATATTTGCTATAAGCCAACCATTCAATACATACTTGCCTTATTGATATTTGCATAAAGCCAACCATTCAATACATACTTGCCTTATTGATATTTGCTTAAAGCCAACCATTCAATACATACTTGCCTTATTGATATTTGCTTAAAGCCAACCATTCAATACATACTTGCCTTATTGATATTTGCTATAAGCCAATCATTCAATACATACTTGCCTTATTGATATTTGCTTAAAGCCAATCATTCAATACATACTTGCCTTATTGATATTTGCTTAAAGCCAATCATTCAATACATACTTGCCTTATTGATATTTGCTTGAAGCCAATCATTCAATACATACTTGCCTTATTGATATTTGCTTAAAGCCACTCATTCAATACATACTTGCCTTATTGATATTTGCTTGAAGCCAACCATTCAATACATACTTGCCTTATTGATATTTGCTTAAAGCCACTCATTCAATACATACTTGCCTTATTGATATTTGCTTAAAGCCAACCATTCAATACATACTTGCCTTATTGATATTTGCTTGAAGCCAACTATTCAATACATACTCGCCTTATTGATATTTGCATAAAGCCACTCATTCAATACATACTTGCCTTATTGATATTTGCTTAAAGCCACTCATTCAATACATACTTGCCTTATTGATATTTGCTTGAAGCCAACTATTCAATACATACTTGCCTTATTGATATTTGCTTGAAGCCAACTATTCAATACATACTTGCCTTATTGATATTTGCTTAAAGCCAACCATTCAATACATACTTGCCTTATTGATATTTGCTTAAAGCCAACTATTCAATACATACTTGCCTTATTGATATTTGCTTAAAGCCAACCATTCAATACATACTTGCCTTATTGATATTTGCTTGAAGCCAACTATTCAATACATACTTGCCTTATTGATATTTGCATAAAGCCAACCATTCAATACATACTTGCCTTATTGATATTTGCTTAAAGCCAACCATTCAATACATACTTGCCTTATTGATATTTGCTTGAAGCCAACTATTCAATACATACTTGCCTTATTGATATTTGCATAAAGCCAACCATTCAATACATACTTGCCTTATTGATATTTGCTTGAAGCCAACTATTCAATACATACTTGCCTTATTGATATTTGCTTGAAGCCAACCATTCAATACATACTTGCCTTATTGATATTTGCTTAAAGCCAATCATTCAATACATACTTGCCTTATTGATATTTGCTTAAAGCCAATCATTCAATACATACTTGCCTTATTGATATTTGCTTAAAGCCAATCATTCAATACAAACTTGCCTTATTGATATTTGCTTAAAGCCACTCATTCAATACATACTTGCCTTATTGATATTTGCTTAAAGCCAATCATTCAACTAGGCCTGTACGTGTGAATAATTCGATTATTTGAATATTCGCTAATAGTTGTTGCTAATCGTACTCGTGGATTTTGAATTATTCGATTAATCGCGCAGGCGCGAATACCTGCAACTATTCGCGAATAATGATCAATTGCCTTTGAACCATTCATAACTTGCGGCCGTGAAGTGTTTGCTTACTATTCACGACTACTATTCCCAAGTAATCCTATTAAGCTGGCAATTACACCATTTTGTCTAGTCATGGTGGTAAGCTTTGTACTTGTACGTGTTTGCAAATAGTAATGCCTTTGAGGAAGCCGACATGGCAGGCTGGATGGTTGTGACTGCAGCGACTGTTACCTGCAATAATGTCAAATTGCCTTGACACGGCATAAAAATTGCGGTCGTGAACTATTCGCAAATACTATTCGCGAGTAATGCTGCCAATTGCGCTGTTCTGTCTAGGCACTGCTGGTAGTTGTACGCATTGTAGTATTCACGAATAGTACTCTTGAGTAATGCCTTTGAGGAAGCCGACAGGGCAGGCTGGATGGCTGTGACTGCAGCGATTGTTACCTGCAATAATGTATTGCCTTTACACAGCATAAAAATTGCAGTCGTGAACTGTTTGCGAACTATTCGCGAATAGTATTCGCGAGTAATGCTGCCAATTGTGCTGTTCTGTCCAGGCACTGCTGGTAGTGGTACGCATTGTAGTATTCGCGAATAGTACTCGCGAGTAATGCCTTTGAGGAAGCGACAGGGCAGGCTGGATGGCCGGCTGTGACTGCAGTGACTGTTACCTGCAATAATGTATTGCATTTAATTTGGACTGCTTCAAAATTGCGGTCGCAAACTGTCTGCTAACTATTCCTGACTACTATTCGCGACTACTATTCGCGAGTAACACTGCCAATTACACCGTTTTGTCTAGGCAGTGGTGCGCATTGTAGTATTCGCGAATAGTACACGCATAGCCGGCCGTTATCATTCAGCAGGTAACAGTCGCTGCAGTCACAGCCAGCCAGTCTGCCAAAGCTTCCATAGCAGGCTGGCTGCCTGTGACTGCAGTGACTGTTATCTGCTGAATGATGATAACGGTGCGCTCATTTGTCCCAAGTAACTGTCTTGTCATTATTCTGTTCATAGCCTTGCTGATGTCTAAAGCGCTTAAGAATAAATGTAATACAGTGTAATACATTTGTTTTAAGAATAAATCACTTCATCACTGCCAGCAACTGGACAAGAGGCATCCTGGAGCAGTGGCGTAACTAGGGAACAATTTTCGGGGGAACTAGGGATTGCACCACTTTTTTCTAGTGGGAATATCAATACTTGAATCCTGCAGTCTCAAACAGTGACCTATTTTTTTTCTCTAAATTCTGCACCCGTGGGGGGTACTTGCAGAGTGCTGAATGAACATACTTCATATTTTTGTAGCATAAACTTGTGCTAATAGTAAATAAATTTGAACACTACAAAATCATGTAACGTTTTTGTTTTTGAAGAAAAGCTGGGGATGACGAATTGATTAAACAACTGCGATTAATTTACACTAACTTGAATGTTTCATGTTGTTTATTTATTACACATCGATTTGTTTGAAAATGTTAATTTATTTTCATAAATATTAACTACGAAAAGCATGGTTCTATTGGTCACTGCCTTTCGCATTGCGGGTGTAATTGCCTTTGCACTTGCAGGTAATGTAAGGTCTAATGATGAGTAATGATAAATCCCACCGATTGCATGACGTAATTGTTTGCCACGCCCCATTTGGTTCCCAAGAAAAGTTTGTACAATAATGATAACGTAATTTGCCGTGAGCATAAGTCAATCACAAAATGCATAGGCCGTCGTACAAAATCAGTTCAGGGTACACGCACCACGTGTGTGCCTGAACTTGGTTTTTAAGCATAGTGCGGGCACACTGCGGAAGCTTTGGACGTAAACAACGAATACGTCTAAAATGTGGCCCCTGCATGAGCATAAACACGTACTGCTTGCATGGTTATTTTTTATTTTGTGTAGAGGACTAGGCTAATCGATTTGAAATAACAGGGGGGGGGGCCCGTTAACTTATTGGTATTTCTCTTAACGGCGACTTAAATATAAACAAGATCTCTTCAATGTGTTCATTTTATGGGGTTTAGGTGGACTTCCCTCTGTTGATATGGGATGAACGTATCTGCGCGTGACTTAGCATGTGCTCAATGTGCACTGTTAATGCTAATTGTGCTGGAAGTTTCCCACACTGCCAGAGTAAACTCGACGGCGATTGGATTTTCACTTACGAAAATGTATTATTTCGAGTACAATTTTGCAAGAAATAAAGAAAAAACAACAACAGGCATTAAAGAGCTTAATGTATGTGTTTGTTTATTGTCTGAATGTTACAAAAAATTGTTTTAGTACTTTTATAAACCGCGGGAAAAAATTGGCCAACTATTCGCGAATAGTCGATTATTCGCGTAAAGTTGCCGCGCGATTAATCGAATAGTAAATTTTACTACTCGCCCAGGCCTACTCTGGACCTACTGGTTGGGGAGGGTAAAATTTGAGGGGAATGCCCACTTTGAGGAAAGGTCAGAGAGGTGGAAGACCCTCATCAGAGAGGTGGAAGACCCTCATCAGAGAGGTGGAAGACCCTCATCAGAGAGGTGGAAGACCCTCATCAGAGAGGTGGAAGACCCTCATCAGAGAGGTGGAAGACCCTCAGAGAGGTAAGGGACCACTTGGAAGGTATGGCCCACTGAGAGGGAGTGCAAATTCAAGGGACCTTGGTCCCCGAAGAGGGAAAGGGAAAGCCTTTTGGGAAGAAAACAAATGAAGAGGGCTCCCATTTTCACAAGGGAAGGGCCGCCCCTAAGGGATGAATATAAAAGGGCCTTGATGAGTAATCAAGGATGGTGATGGAAAGGCTTTTAACGAAGTTGAGGATTAGCAAAGAACTATCATACATACCAAGACATCTGATTTATGCTTGAATTCCAGAACATCTTGAGGGTAGTCCTGGACACCTGGCACACTGTCTGGATGAAGGTGCCACTCCTCGAGCGCCCTCTCAGGCATCACCTCGTAGAGGTACAGCATGTCTGGACAGTTAGGTGGTAAAACAGGCCAGGAGACTGCCACGAAAGATGATGAAGATGAGTCATGGGTTTACATAGGGCATCAGTCTGGAGATGAATGGAGACAGAAAACTTGAGAAAAAAAAATTCCATCCTCCTTAATATATATCAATTTTGTTGAAAGATTTAATGACCCTGCAATTCATTTTTGGTTCATGATCGCTTCCTCCCCTACCCCTTGCTTCAATTCCTCAGTACCTGTGTGTTCCCATCATGACCTTGTTGTTGGTGTGAAGTGGGGGACTCTATGTTCCAGATGTCAAAGTCACTCCCCTTGCAAGAGCTGGCGATGAAATCCTCAGACATGCATAACACTTGTCCTTGCTCTGAAAACAGAATCAAACAGATTGATTTTTTAAAATAAAGATTCAAATGATATAACGTTATGAATAACAGTGGCTTCATCCAATGTTGTACTTTCTCTTAACCAGTTCGCTTTGGATGCCGTGTACATGCAATTTTTTTTTCTACAGCGGATCGGAGAGCGTCTAAACACACATTCTGATTTTTGTGTGTCAACACGCCATACGTGGCGTGCCGTCGTGGCGGCTGACGTGTATACAAGCAATCGTTTCTCGGAGTCCATGGGGTCACGGTTCGGTGGCCCCGGACAAAATGCACTGCAAATACTGAACGAGTTCACTCTTTTTGTTGATTTTTGCCTAATCCCTTTATCCAAGACCTGTTCCTTTGACATACCAGCCAAGCATTTGTAAAGACGTTTTTATATCCATTGTTTACGAGGCATTCGATCTCTCTCCAGGTATGCCGTCTTTTCGACCGGGCGCTGGTCGCTAATAGGCCGTTGCATTGGAGCTTGCAAACGGTCTAATTGTGCTGAACAAACAACCGTAATTAAAAAACTAGCCATTTAATTCTCGAAATGTCAATGAGTAAAGGTGTTTATTTGGTTGTCCGAACTTAGTTTCATTGACAAAAAATATGATTAATGGCTATAATTTTTTTATAGATTTTTCACTGAAAATAAACCCGCACGGGGGACCGGAAAAAAATAAAGTCGCCAATGGTAAGCAACAGGGGGTAGTGTGTATGTGCCAATGGTAGCTAAGTGAGAAATATGGTTCAGAGAGAACCATGACGAAGATTAGAGCAGGCTAATCAAAACTTTGAGAATAACCTGTGAAGTCCCCATGGTTCTCCCTGAACCATAATAACCTGTGAAGTCCCCATGGTTCTCCCTAAACCATAATAACCTGCGAAGTCCCCATGGTTCTCCCTGAACCATATTAACCCGTGAAGTCCCCATGGTTCTCCCTGAACCATATTTCTCACTTTCTATATCGACAGTAGAGAAAAACGAGTTGCCCGACATTGGTTCTCCCTTGAACCTTTCTCACTTAACGAAGGTTGAGGTAAGAGTTGTGCGATAATTCTTTTCAGAACCTGTACCTCAGCTTCGCGATAGTCGTGATAAACACATGGTGTTACCGCAAACCAAAACGATAAAGTCACACACTTAAAGTTACACAGTAACCCTTATGGGTATGGTTACCGTACCTTCAAATCACTTTCCCTGGTAAAATCAGTGACAAACTGTGAGAAATGGCACATGTTCCCGTCTGACATGTCAATGACAACTTGTGCCCCTCGTGGCGTTGGGCAGGACCCCTAACAACTTCCGGCCATCTGGGAAAAGTGTAAATTGGTGTTCATCAGTTGAGCTATGAGATTCTCGGTTTCAAAAGGCTTTGTGTCCTGAGGGATAAGATGGAAAGAATATTGGAATAAATATTGGAGCTGAAATCAAATTCATTTTAACCTTAACTTGTGATTTTCCCTGTGAAAATGTTGTGAAATGTCAACAAATTTATGTCAAATTTCCATTACATTACAAAACCTCTATGACATATCAAAATACGGTCCATGCACAATATGGCGTATTCAGGTTTGGTATTCAGTGGGTTGATTTTGTAAATACATTTCTAGAGTTAAGCAAACACATACATACAAAGCCCTTGATAGAGGTCCAGCTAGGGGAGTAAGCCCCAAGAAACTCTGATTTTAGGCATCCATAATATGGATCTTAGTACAAATGTGAGTAAGGTTTGAAGTAAGCTCTGTAGAGATTAAACATGGTACTACCTCAAACCTTACTCCTACTGCACTTCCACCATGCAAAGCTTCAAACCCTACTTATAGTACAAATTTTAAAAGAACAAAACCTAATTGTTCACCTCCCCCCCAAAAAAAAAATTATATAAAGTTTCTTACAAAAAAAAAGAATTTGTTCGCACTTTACACTAAGTAGGTGTTATGTAAAACTGTTATTTATACTCAATCAAATTAAATTTTCACAGATTTTAAGGTCTGTTAATTAAAATAAAAATAAGGACAAATAATAAAACAAGGACAAATAATTTTGACAAATTAGAAATGAAAGTCAACTTTTTAAAAGGATGTTTTAGTTGTATTAAACATTTTTATGGTCGTTTTAAAAATTATGTTTCAGTAACTTAGTGGAGAGGGTTGGATTGGAGGGGGTTGGATGGGAGGGGGTTGGATGGGAGGTGGGTTGGATGGGAGGGGGTTGGATGGGAGGGGGATTGGATGGGAGGGGGTTGGATGGGAGGGGGTTGGATGGGAGGGGGTTGGATGGGAGGGGGTTGGATGGGAGGGGGTTGGGTGCGAGGGGGTTATCTACAGTACCTTTAGTTCTTTTCTCTGGATCAGCTTTCCATCTTGAGCACCGTACACACAGAGCCAATTGAAAGTGATGATGGATGTGTCTATTGGTCTTGGGAATAAAGACAGCTACTTGGCTGTCAATCTCCAGTTGCCTGAATAATACAAAAATTATATAAAAATTTTCCAATAACTATTTCAAGTTAATAACAAGGTTGCAGTGCTAGGTGATGCTCATATTAAAAAGGTAATTTGTGACCCGCTCCGTCGAAATGAGACTTGTCCCCGGACGGAGGTTTCCGTGTAATTCGACTCTGAACTTGTGCTCGCCAAACAAAAAAATGGAAAAACATTGCATATCGATTTCTAGGTTTTTATATTTTTAGTTTGATAAAATCTCGAACAATCTTATGGTGGTCTTACCTTTTCATAAAAATATTAATAAATCCATAAAAAAGGACGATTTCTGGACAATGTCTGTATCATGTTTGTCTTTCATGTGGCCTCCGTTAAATCCAAACAGGTCAAAATATCCTTGTTTTCGAGACAGCAACACGAGTAGTTCCGTTAACGTTAAACGTACGTGTTTGGTATCAAAAGAAAGGTCATGACCTCAACTGCGCACTTTTGTGGCAATGACTAAGCAGTATGGAGCTCTAATAGTAGTTTTAAGCCAAAATAAATTGTTAGCCAACGAGCCGAATCATCGGCAAGGTAGAAGAAATACAGCTCTTTGATTGGACAACAGTAAGCAACCAGTTGTCTGAGCATGCGCAGTTTACCAGAAAATGAATGACGTCACCCTTAATGGCATACGATCTTTCGGCCAACTCCAGGCCCAGCTTAGCCGGTTATACAGACCCGAGTCTAGGCCTGGGCCCCGCCGCTCCGTAAGCTGGCTAGAATGAAGACGCACAGCAGGCGGAATGAAGACGCGGGCCGGTGTGGACAGCCGGTGTTTGGTACAAGGGCTGATTAATTATTCATGAGTTGTACATCGAACAATAGCTCGCGCGCTTGCTCTGTGTGTGGACCAAGTTTAATGTTGATTTTCTCCGAAGCGCGAAATTCAAAAACGAAACTGGCCGCAAAGTGATGGTTGTCTTCATCGCTCGATAATTCCGGAATGGAATAAGCTACGGAAATAACATTTGTATCATTGGAAAGCCCGTGAGTTACTTGTTAACCTAGTATACATATCTATGAATGTCAGATCTGGGGGAAAGGTCTCATTTCGACGGAGCGGGTCACATTTTGTCAAAATAAAAAACATTCAACAATTCTTCAAAACTTATTGGCTGTCCTCATTGTCATGTGAAATAATTTCCTTTAAAATCTGTACATAATTCAGGTCTTTGTATACATCTTTATATTCTAAAAACAACCACCCTCACAAGACGGCACTTTGCACAAATATGTATTTATGTGCACCAGTTTCAACAAACTTTTGAGCACACTGACAGCAACATTAACTGGTGGACAGAGGGATATCCTAATGAGGTTTGCACAAGATTGTAGATTTAGATCAGCAATGTATACCTCATCCTGTGAAGAAATGGCCGTCCAAAAACATCCATGCCCATCAAATGCATCATATACCTTTAAAAGAACAAACAAGCTTGACAAGAAAGCCAACATACCTCGAGCGTATCCTCCTTGTCCGAGACCAAGCAGTTTAATGCCAGTCTTTTCTAGGACAGCCAGCAGTGACCTGCAAACTCCATCTTGATTAGGTCAGCCTCAATCATCACTTCTAAAGCTCCACTAGCGACCTATAAGAAACAAACATTCCCTCTTGTATTCCTCTCTCAATCACAATTACATGTAACATGTTTCCTTCATTAACCCTTCTATGACTGCTATGGTCAAAATCAGTCCAAATGTTGATATACTTGCAAGGTATATCTAGTGCACTAGAACACTGTCAAACCTTGCAGTCCAAATGTTGATATACTTGCCAAGGTATATCTAGTGCACTAGAACACTGTCAAACCTTGCAGTCCAAATGTTGATATACTTGCCAAGGTATATCTAGTGCACTAGAACACTGTCAAACCTTGCAGTCAAAATGTTGATATACTTGCCAAGGTATATCTAGTGCACTAGAACACTGTCAAACCTTGCAGTCAAAATGTTGATATACTTGCCAAGGTATATCTAGTGCACTAGAACACTGTCAAACCTTGCAGTCAAAATGTTGATATACTTGCCAAGGTATATCTAGTGCACTAGAACACTGTCAAACCTTGCAGTCAAAATGTTGATATACTTGCCAAGGAATATCTAGTGCACTAGAACACTGTCAAACCTTGCAGTCAAAATGGTGATATACTTGCCAAGGTATATCTAGTGCACTAGAACGCTGTCAAACCTTGCATGTAGTAAGTAAAATTTACACACATTTGGGTCAACAATCAAAACAGGCAGTTGACTGGTTTTGACCATTATAGCTACTTGCCACTCAAGTTCAGCTGTAGTAGGAGGGTTAATCAAGTACTTATGAGTAATTGCTGTGTGATTACTCAAGTAGTGAGCTTCACTAATCACCAAACACTACAAGTGTGTATAAATATATATATATAATGAACCCTGAGGACGATCAGAGCACACTGATCGAAACGTTGAGTTGTACCTCCAGTTCTTTTCAGAAGTAATTACTACTCAATTGAGAATTTCACATGGTGTCACCGCAATTAGTCTTACTTACAATGAACCCGTTTTAGATCATTTTAATGTAATCAAATAAAACAAGGGAAATGGACTACATAGTAAACAACACAGGTGTGATTGGGCAGTTTTGAAAAATGCAAGTAAATTTTGCTTGGGGTATTGGGGCCGCTGTTGTGAACAGTGCTGGGGTGAAATCTATAAGCATTTGTTTTGCTTTCCTTTATTGCTTAAATCACAACATTGTGATTTGTAAAAATCCGAAAATCTGAAAAAAATCTGAAAAAAGTACAATACTTTTTCAATGTTCCATAAGTGTGATAACAATGAAAAACTGGCTTCAGGAATTATGTTAAATGGGCAGTATCGTCACAATCAACAGGACATGGAATTGGAATGCATGTTTTAGATTAACTCACTGACTGAAAATAATTCCCCACATGATAAGGTCATATTACCGTTGCTGCTGCATACATGAGCCAGTAATTTTCAGTCACTGTGTTCAATTTAAGATAGGACATCGATTCCATGCCCTGTTGAATGTCTACTCTGATCATGACGATACTGCCCCTTTAATATAGAACTCACTTTTAATGAGAAAGTACCATTATCTGAGAGTCCCATAAACATATATTCTCAATGGAAACCTTTCTTGACAACGCTACTGTCTGTGACGAACGTTACGACAACCTCGTTGCTAGATGATACCCAACCAAACGGCAGCTGGCTGCCACAATATTTGATATTTCCTGAGGTGTCCAACTTATCTGTTATCTGTATTTGTTGCTAAAATTAAAGGAAGAAAACAACTTACATCAACAATGCGCACAAGAACCTCATAAAATCAAGGGAGGAGGGCCAAAGTCATGGTCCAGCCAAGCCTTTGAGAAGCCTGGCCAGGCCTGGGCTACCTGGCCTCCTAATCTGTCTTTTGTGAGTCCTAATCCTGTAACAATACAGTACCTGCCAATCAACATAACCTGAGCTTCTGGAGGGCCTAGCCCAGCCAAGTAGACCTCATTATAATGGCTGCAGTTGTGAACTAAAGACAGCCAAGGTGTCAATTGAGTTTGTGCTAACAATAAGAGCTATTTGAGATCTATTCATTAGTAAAGGGTTTTTTGTGTTCAGGTAGGGTATATAACAAGCAGAAAGCGGATTATATAGGCTCATAGACCTATGCCTGGCTGGGCTTCTCAAAGGCTTTGCTCTACCATGACTGTGTGACCCTCCTCCCTAAATGTGTCACCTGTTCATTAAGGTTTGCTGAATTTCAAATCCCCATGAATAAATTTAGTGTGCCACATTAAGGGAAGGTACAACATCGTTTATTACAGGTTTTGGGCGTGGTCACTGGCAATAAGGACCGAGTCGAATGCGAAGTCCTTATTGCCTGTGACCATTCACAAAACAGGTCATTATCCTGCAGTAAAAACCAACCATCATCAATTTCGTTTTTAAAATGTAAATTGTAATTTTTGTTGAAGCCACAAAGAAATTCACTGCAAATTCACATTTTGGGGAAACACAAAACACTTGAAAAGAACATGAGTCAGTATGATGCAAAACAACCTTCATCACTCTGGTTGGTTCAAATGCATGTCACATGTCGGCTAAATAGAACATGAGTCAGTATGATGCAAAACAACCTTCATCACTCTGGTTGGTTCAAATGCATGTCACATGTCGGCTAAATAGAACATGAGTCAACATGATGCAAAACAACCTTCATCACTCTGGTTGGTTCAAATGCATGTCACATGTCGGCTAAATAGAACACGAGTCAGTATGATGCAAAACAACCTTCATCACTCTGGTTGGTTCAAATGCATGTCACATGTCGGCTAAATAGAACACGAGTCAGCATGATGTAAAACAACCTTCATCACTCTGGTTAGTTCAAATGCATGTCACATGTCGGCTAAATAGAACTGCTGGCAAATAGGTGGCACATACCCGCTGTTCTGATTTTGATAAGCCATGTCTGTACCATCTGTTTAATACACCCCAACGGATTACATTTTGTCCAATCAGATTGTCTCAACTGTTTTGGACATTTATGAATATATAATCATCTAAAAGTATATTTGGTATGTAAATATTTCAAAGGGGGCACCAATAAGGCTAAGAACAGGGTGAGTAACGGAGGCAGTGGCTTCCATGAAATTTAAGGCCTGTATTTTAAGGTGAGACACCAACAATCAAAGTAGAGTGCCCCTTGCCAGCGCACGCTCGAGAGTGACTCTTGTTATTGATTTTTTTGCAAGACAACGACTGAACAATGACCACAAAACACTGAATAAAACACTTTACCCTGAAAATCTGTTTTTCCATGAAATATATAGTTCACAGTAATTTCATGACAATACTTTGACAATGCCATGAAATACTCTTTTGGGATTCCTTCGCCCGTGAAATGCAGTGAAAACGCCATGAACTTCTTGTGGCAGTTTTGGGGCAGCTCATTAATTCTTGAGTGTGCCATGAATTTGCCGTGAAATTTCATTGAACTCTTATTTCACGGCAAGCAGATTTTCAAGGTATTTTCAGGGTAAAGTTATTCATAGTGAAAGGATGGTCACAGTGACTGCCCTGGTAGTCAGTGGCAGTTGAACAAAGCCTACTATACCTCAATAAAGTCATATTCACAAGCCATTTGCGTTTTGGGAATTGACTGCCGTTTGTAGAGCATATGTTCAGACACTGCTTCTCTTCTCTTACGTATCTTGGTGACTGGTGTGACACTAACAAAGACGACCTCATGGGATTTGCCTTGTAGAAGGTAGTCAATGTGAACGTTAGATGGGTAGTCATCCGGATAGTTTGGACTTGTGAAAGATCCGTCAGTACCTGAAAAAGTCCGACTTGCTGTTTGGATTTAAACAAAGGAAGGTTTTATTTCTAACAGACATGATACCTTAATACCGAGGTCAGTCCCAGACATTTTAAACATTCTGATTGGTTGAAATTGGTCACAAGGTTATGTTTTAACTGTCTCAAACGGTAATAAAAGACATAAAAGTTATACAAAAAATTGTTTTGGGAGCTTAGCTAATCTCGCCCACTAACAATCACCCAGAACAATCTAAATTCTCACCCGCAAGAATTCTCGTTTCCTACAAGACCTTTAGAAAACCAGCCAGCCACACCAGTTTGATGTAACCACTTTGCCTGGCTGGGCACTGTTGACCCAACGTTAATCCATCCACACAATAGAAGCCAGCCACACCAGTTTGATGTAACCACTTTGCCTGGCTGGGCACTGTTGACCCAATGTTAATCCATCCACACAATAGAAGCCAGCCACACCAGTTTGATGTAACTACTTTGCCTGGCTGGGCACTGTTGACCCAATGTTAATCCATCCACACAATAGAAGCCAGCCACACCAGTTTGATGTAACCACTTTGCCTGGCTGGGCACTGTTGGCCCAATGTTAATCCATCCACACAACAGAAGCCAGCCACACCAGTTTGATGTAACCACTTTGCCTGGCTGGGCACTGTTGGCCCAACGTTAATCCATCTACACAATAGAAGCCAGTCACACCAGTTTGATGTAACCACTTTGCCTGGCTGGGCACTGTTGGCCCAATGTTAATCAATCCACACAATAGAAGCCAGCCACACCAGTTTGATGTAACCAGTTTGATGTAACCACTTTGCCTGGCTGAGCACTGTTGGCCCAATGTTAATCCATCCACACAATAGAAGCCAGCCACACCAGTTTGATGTAACCACTTTGCCTGGCTGGGCACTGTTGACCCAACGTTAATCCGTCCACACAATGGAAAGGCTTCATTGGCAATTCAAAAGGTCTACGCTCTGCAGGAACACTCTTGTCAATGAATTAGGTTATTTTTTTAAAGACTGCATATGCAGCTTCATCACTGCTTTGTGGGCGAGTGTCACGATAATACTGGGAGAATGACCCAGTGGTAGGCTTGGGCGATGACACGATAATATCGAATATCGCGAAAAAAATGTTTACGCGATTATGATATCGAGAACTTTTTAAATCATCGAGATATCGGCAGATCGCGATGAAAAAAATATATCGCGATTAAACAAAATCCTCGATTGTCATTTGGGCCAGAAATTCCATGGGAAAAAATTCAGGAAGTCTTTTCAGCTTTCGTGAGAAACAAAATCTAACTACTTCTGTAGTAAACCGACTGTCAGATCACAAAGGAGCCGCCTGATGACAGGGTGTTGTTTAATAATCCACCGCCACTCAAGACTGATTTAAGTGTTGGGATTGAATGGGGTATTTGTTCTAACAATGTGGAGACAATGTTTACGTCTCACTGTCTATCCATGGTGGTCTGTGACTCTGGCTGGCGCACCACAGGTAGTATATTATATCATACATATTTAAATATATGCAGAATATGGGCGTTGCCTTAAAAATACATAATCATCATAATTAAAATCAAAGCATGGATCGGCAGCAGCTCGATCAAAGTTGAGGGATTAGGACACTATTCTGTTGTACCATACTGGGACTCTTGTCTTGTGTGACAAAACACAACACGTACTCTTGATAAACCATGTGACATTTATTTAAAATAGTGTGACTACAATCCACATTTTCTGAATCACATGTTTATACTATGACCCAGTCACGTGGAACGCGTGAATCACGTGAACTTGGGCTGATGATTTGATTGGGACGCACGACGCAGTAACAGTCCCACATAATTATTATGCAAACGATTTGCCAATGGCGATGGGTGCCTTTTTGCGACCGTAACCAGATACATGTTTCGGCTTTGGTCATTGGTTAAGCGTTTTCGCAAGTTCGGTTGTGCATGCTGCAATGACATCGATATCATGGTTCTGACCAAACATAAACCGAACTTTGTGATCAGTTACACTTAGTTTCAAGATGGAGGATTGTAAAAAGTGTTAAAACATGATTAAGTGATTGTTCGTATACCAGTATATCTTTCAAGTTACTAGCACTCACGAGTAAGTTCTATTTTGAGAAACGTTCATGACTGAACATGTCACAAACTGAAAACAATTGACTGGTTACGTTCGCATTTTCGCGTAGCTGTGCCGTTTTGTTTCTGGTTAGGGTAGCGAAAACCCGCCCCATATGTTGCACTCGTGAACGGCACAATTGCACGTGTCTCTCAGGTAAGCACTGGCGATTTATTGTGACGTTTGTAGACGGGTACATCCCTGTCATTACCAGCTCTAAAGCACTCATGCGTGAAAAACAGAAATAATCGCGATATTATCGAATATCGTGATATATGTTTAACGATATATCGTGGATGAAAAAAATCGATATCGCCCAAGCCTACCCAGTGGTTTTAGCGGGAGAGATTGGCGAGAGTCCCTTAAACAGTTGTAAAAAAGACAGGTCTGAAATAGTGGGTTAAAAGTCCGGTCTCGAATGTTATTTTAAAAAACCACTATTAAAAACTGAATCTGGTTGATGTTTAAGACAGAAGGTGACTCATCAAGTGCTTTTGCTATAAACTGGACGCACTCGTTCTGACCAGCCCATTAATAAAACTGAAATCAAAGAAAAGGATAATAATAATATGGACTTATACAGCGCACGTATCCACCAAACCGATGCTCAAAGGCACATTACATTATTATCCCTGCTCATCAGGCTCATAAATCATTCCTGAAACCATCTCAGCTCCCTGGGGAGTATACAGCTCAATTGCTGCCATTACAGCGCATATAGGGCTAATCAAACACAACAACCAACTCTGCCCTCACAGGTACCCATTTACTCCTGGGTGGAGAGAAGCAATTATGGTAAAGTGTCTTGCTCAAGGACACAAGCACCATGGTTGCAGCCAGGATTCGAACCCACATTCTGACGACTCAGCCATCAGAACACAAATCCGATGCACTAAACCGCTCGGCCATGACGCTCCACTCCAAGCATGGCTAATTGTTGTTCAGTGTGGCTGTAACACTGATAGACAATATCTGGGGAGGTAAGATCAGTTTTGTAGCATGTCTAACTGTTGTTCAGTGTGGTTGTAGCACTGATAGACAATATCTGAGGAGGTAAGATCAGTTTTGTAGCATGTCTAATTGTTGTTCAGTGTGGTTGTAACACTGATAAACAATATCTGGGGAGCTAAGATCAGTTTTGCAGTATTTTATTCGTTAGCTAGACCAGCATGCATTGCTAAAATCAGTTTGGGCATGCTCAGTATGGTATTTGCAAAGATGGCTATGTGTCAACACTTTGTTGGATAATTCATTTACAAGATACTAGTACAAAATTTGAAGGGATATTTGGATCACGTAAATGAGGGTAAGTTACCTGTAGGGTGGCGATGGGGCTCACTGCAAAAGAAACCATTGACGGTATGTTGGCTGGAACCAGGTCCACTGACGAATTGTACGATAACCTGTCCCAGAAAGAAAATATAAATAAAAATACATTCTCAACAACTAGAAAAGTTTTCAGTTTCTGAATGGAAGTAAACAACTTATAAATAAGTTCCCAGAGCATGGATTTAATAAGGTAGGAATTGATGACATTAAAGCCAGACTTTTGATATTAAAATGATGTACCACATCTATATTTTATAAGAATCAAGAGATGAGTGCAAGAGTCAAAATCAGTCAAAATGTTGATATACTTGCCAAGTCAAACACTGTCAAACCTTATGTGTAGTAAGTACATTTACACATCAAAATGAGTTGACCATTTTGACTGGTAAAAGTCTTGTCTTGTATTGTTGAGGGTGGTCAAAATGACAGTAAAAACCTGTCAAAAATGCCCCCGTGTGCACATTTGGGTCAACATTCAAAACAAGGCAGTTGACTGGTTTTGACCACTATAGCTACTTGCCACTAAAGTAGAAGGGTTAATTGCACTAAAATAATACCACCTCATATCAAGCTATAATCATGTTTTTTAAAGATTACCAATAATGTATGCGTTAGTACGTGAAGATCAGTCCATTTTATTCTCCAAACAGAATCCCAAACAATCTGAATAAATTTGGGAGCCTTATCCTGTTTGTTAGTGTGACGTAATTCCAACATAAACCACGTCCACTTCACACGTGTTGGCTCCAACGATCATCAGATCATCTAGGCTCATTAGAAATGCATTAACCATTTCTTTAAGGATTTACGTAAGAAATTAATAAGCTTGGTACTTGCATTTAACATGTGTTGTAGACTAAGCTTGGGCAATATCAATTGTTTTCATCCACGATATATCGGCAAACTAATATTGCAATTTTCGATACTATCGCGATTGCTATTTTTCATTCAGGCATGATTGCTTTAGAGCCGATAACCACAGGTATATACCTCTCTACATGCGTCACAATAAATCACAAATTCGTTTGCAGAGCGTGTATGTACTTCTAAAGTAGTTCGTTTTTGTTTCTTACTTCGAAAAGCTAAAAAGACAGTTGTAATTTTGTTTCCATGGAATTTCTGACTTAACTCACAATGGCGATTTTTTTTAAAATTGCGATATATTTTGCCGATATCTTGATAACTTAAAAAAGTTCTCGAAATCGTAATCTAATAAAAAAGGTACCGCGATATTCGATATCGTGTTATCGCCCAAGCTTATTGTGACAAAAATTGCTCTTCCTTCTGTATTATTTCCTGGTATAGAGATCGCATTTAATTTAGGACTTTCTGTAGATTTTAACCTTCACTTTCAACATAAGTACTTGTCAAAATTAACATTAGTTTTGACAGTTAAGGAACTAAACAGAGGTTGTACTTGTAATTTATTCACTCACGGTGTATTCTCTAAAACTTACCATTGAAGTTCATGAGGTTATTGAATTGTTCCCTGATGATTTATAGACTTTAGCTAGTATGCTAGGAAGCTTCGACTTTATCAAAAGTGTTTATTTTTTTATTAAGGTTTAACGTTAATGATGTATCAAGTGCATTATTAACCTAGTACTATGTGTACAGTGTACCATTACTTTACGTGTGATGTGCAGTTTCCTATACAAGGTGAACGACTATTGTTTTGTACATGATCTAACGTAATGCATTAATGTGTATAGTCTTTGTACATCGGAGTGAGTGACTTCATTTGCATAACTTGACGCGTTGCTAAGCCAATCAGTGCGCGTTGCCCTAGTTAAGCAGTTCCAAAAACGTATAAAAGGCGGGACGCGAGCGAGTTTTGTCGCTCTGTTCGCCTCCAGAACAGAACCCTGTGGGAAGAAGCAGCCAGGCAGCAGCAGAGAAGCAGTTCGCAACCGACCGGAGCCGAGTTGCTGAAGGAGGAGACTCGACTGTAAGCTGAGAAGCAGCAGTGCATTTAGCAGATGGGCAGTGCAGCATCGAGTGCAGAGCTAGAGCTGGTGCAGTACAGTATCGATATTCAGTGCAGAATCGGCCAGGCTTGGAAGTAGACTACTAATTAGTAGTGCAGTTCCGCATAAAGCGTAATTAGAGTTGTGCAGTCATCCCATTATTCCCCACAGTATCCCCATTAATGCAGCACTGTTTATGCAACAAGTCACTCAACCTCATACCGGGACTATAACAGATTATTTGATTGAAGATTGAAGAGCTCAGATTGTTGTAAAATATTAATAAATAATTATAATTCTCTTGTTTGAAATACAAAGAGATAGTTTCAAGCCTGAGTTCCTTTTACACTATGAAAATCCCCTCGGTTAAAATATAAAGAGACTCGGTTAAATGTTTTTTTAACCGTGTTTTAACCCATGTTTAACCCTTTGATTTCAGCTGGCTATTCAACCGCATTCTCACTGCATTTTAACCGAGTGGTTTCCGGCCAGGATTTCCTTTGTTATTCATAACTGTAAACCTTTGTTCAATGTGATAATGAGGATGCAAGTTTAACCGTGGTTTAACCGAGTATAACACGTACCGGTACAACTTGCACACAAGAGGCGATAAAGAGATTAAAAACACTTACGAAGTGTCTGTAAATTTCCAATCTAAAAAACACTGGTAGTGGTATACAACGGGGGACATGCACGCAATTTGCTCAGAATACCACTGACCTTGCCCATATGAGAATAGGTGTCTGTGCTGAGAATGGGTTGGCGTGCTGTGATAGGCGTACGTGATAGGTGTATATTTAGGTATAGGCCTACTTGTTAATCTGTTTTTCATCGGAAAGGGGATACGTTTAGAATAATATATATCATATTCCAGAGTGTAATTAGGAAATGGACAATAATTATAATGCATTGATTACCGAACTGAGGTATGTTGCGGCCAAACAGATACTAACAATTGGACTTAAAATAACAATTCATCCATCGGGGTTCCTAATTATCATGGGTTGTTTTAATAATCGCTTGCCGAAGAACAAGGATACGATGAGGACCAGTAAACGTAAGCCTCGACTGTCGGGATAAATTGACCCGCTCTGGGGCTCAAAAACGGATGATTTTATAAAACCGCGGTTTTATTTTTGAAAACCGGTATTTCGGCGGTATTTGTGGCGGTATTTCGGGTATAAATCCTGCACTTTATTATTATTAAAAAGTAACTATGAATATAAGTAAATAAATAAATAGATATCATGCATCCTACTTTTCTTTAAATGTTTTGGTCAGATGATGTACGTGTACCTGTAATTTAGATCTTTGCGTGTAAAATACTGATTGTCACCAAACAAATTATCGTCCAACTGGAATTACATTCTCATCCTAAGATCCAGTCATACAACCGATAGAAATATTTGTTAAGCGATTTGGATCATGTTACTCACAAAATGTGAACAAAGGACTCGATATCATGACTTTTTGTTTTTTTAAAGTTGAAAACAAGCGTAAACCAAGGCTATGAGAGTATTGAAAGAGGTAGACGGAATGAAGGATGAAGTTAAGCATATTGATCAACACCCGGCATCCACCCAGCCAGTACGGTTGCAATGTACAATGTGTAATTATGTACTCTGTACATGTACATTGTACATGTACTGACATTAGTCGGGTGCCAGTGTGATGAACGAGTTGACCACTGTACCATCAGCCTGAGTTGGGCCCGGTTAAAAAGCTTGCCTTGTCGGCACACTGGCGATGCGCGTGATTCACTCGAACTCGTAGATGTGCAAGGCTTTGTACCTTTTTTTCTCCATAACAATTTATTTTGTGCATGTACCACGTTGAAATTTTCAGACATGATGTGAACTCCTGTCGCGATATCATGACTTTTTGGTTTTTAAGTTGAAAACAAGCGTAATCATTTTTGGGGCAAAAATACTGAAAATAGGATTGCCACCTACTCCAAAGAGTATAATTCCTAAAATGTTTTCAATTTTCTCCATACCAATGTATTTTGTGCATGTACCACGTTGAAATTTTCAGACATGATGTGAACTCCTGTCGCGATATCATGACTTTTTGGTTTTTAGGTTGAAAACAAGCGTAATCATTTTTGGGGCAAAAATACTGAAAATAGGATTGCCACCTACTCCATAGAGTATAATTTTAAATTTTTTCAATTTTCTCCATAATAATTTATTTTGTGCATGTACCACGTTGAAATTTTCAGACATGATGTTTGACACGTCAGTCTAGTTGTTTATGTTGTCCGTTAGTTAACAAACATAGTCTGTCTGTTTGCTGACATTGTCGCTAGAGCCTAATCTCGATTGCGATAATATAAAGAAGCTGTTATATTTTAAGAGGACACCCTCAACAATCCCCATTAAAGAATCATTCTCCTCCCCAGCCCTTTCGTCAGTTCTAGAGGATCAACATTACCCCCTTCACTTCTAATAGCTGAGAACATCTATTCCCTATCCCTACCACCGCTCCCCGGCCAACAGGGCGACTTTGATACGAGAACTATAGACGAGTGGCGACAACCGTGATTCTGGTGTGAAGCCCGCCCTCTGTAGCCGTTATCATTAACTGCTACTTGCTGCTGTATCACTCGGCGGTGACATCGGTAAAGGTGTGCTGTTACATTATTGTAAACTCAAAATCTTATTAAAAAAGTAAATTTCTGCCTGAAGAATGGCTTTTGAATGTTAAAACAAGGAATTTAGGTTAAATTACACAAGTAGGGAAAAGAATGTGTACTACCAATGCGTGCGCATATTACGTATTGACTTGGAAACATAAAAGAAAAAATGTCAAAAAAAGATTAAATTTCATCACATAAGACACCAATTCTGATTGGACAATAGTCTCCACCCAGGTAAGTAGCCTCAGGGGAAGCAAGGAGAAGACTTTATCAATAAAAATAGAACAAAGAGAATTAGCCATTCGAAACTGCTTACCAACCTAAAGGACGTGTAGTACAACTTGCAAAATGCAAAAGTACCAGTTACTGAAAGTGCCCCTTAGAGGATTTTGATGGATTTGGGGCGGTTAGGGTTCAAATATTTTACAAGAGAAAACTTTCAGGGGTTACATTTTTGTTTTAATTCTGCCGCCCCTCCGTGACAATTTAAGGAAAATTAGGGAGGGCCAAAGTCTTGGTACTGCCAAGCCTTTGAGAAGACTGGCCAAGCCCAGGCCTTGCCCGGGCCTAGGGGTCTACATAATCCCCTATCTGAGCACAAAAGACCCTCAAATATCCTCAAATATCAGCACTGTTGCATGTGTAAAAAAGGGTCCATTTGTTTCCCCCAGTAGACCTTAGGGTTCTAACAAAATAACTTTTTACAGTATTTCACCTTGGGTTGAGAACAAAAAATGACTGGTTTCTTTGTGACATAACCTCTCATAAAATGTTGACAAGACAATTAGACCCTAAAAAAGTCTGGTTTTTGATCACCGTGAACATCACCTCAGACCTGTGCGTCTACATTTTTAATTTTAATTTTTGTTTGCTATGAAACGATGTCCAATTGCAGCAAAATTTGCTGGAACGATTGCAATTCTGTTGCAAGTGTTTTAAACAATTTTTTTTTCACATACGCATACATATGAATGTTTGCCTGATCTGTGAGGCCTCTATTAGCCACCATACTTTGTATATGGGACATTTGGTCGTTGCATATACATGTATCACTGTTGGCCCCCAAAAATTAAGATTAACCCCCCCCCCCAAAAAAAAGCATGTAACCACATCGATTTTGAAGCCTACCAATGACCAGAAACAGGAAACTTTTTTTGCCTTATTGATATTTGCTTAAAGCCAATCATTCAATACATACTTGCAGGTTTTGAGCTCACTGATGTCCTAAAGTTAGCCTCATAGTACAGATAAGAGCGATACGGCAGACTGGTGCAATACCATAGGAGAAGCTCATTGGAGGTTGACGTCCAGGAGAAAGGGTAGATTTGACCAGATACTTCGATAATGGGATTGGATGATACATGATCCATAATCTATACAGAATATAAAACAAATCATGCAGGAATTGAAGATTTGTATGGTGGAAATACAGCCAGCCAATCGACATTGGGCAAGCTCGGTGGTCGAGAGATTAAGCCATCTGCTCTAGTAAGCAGGAGGTCATGGGTTCAAATCCTGCACGAGTCGCCTGTGAAATCTTTTCACAGACACTCAAAGCACCGAGCATACAGTGCTATACACATGTCGGTGTAGGGCAAAATTAAATCAACATTAGGAGTAGGTTTGCTGTAGCACCATGTAAATGGTTTCTAAGGAGTTGTAATAATTACTGGTTCTGTAAATGGTTTCTAAGGAGTTGTAATAATTACTGGTTCTGTAAATGGTTTCTGAGGAGTTGTAATAATTACTGGTTCTGTAAATGGTTTCTGAGGAGTTGTAATAATTACTGTTTCTGTAAATGGTTTCTGAGGAGTTGTAATAATTACTGGTTCTGTAAATGGTTTCTAAGGAGTTGTAATAATTACTGGTTCTGTAAATGGTTTCTGAGGAGTTGTAATAATTACTGTTTCTGTAAATGGTTTCTAAGGTGTTGTAATAATTACTGGTTCTGTACATGGTTTCTAAGAGTTGTAATAATTACTGGTTCTGTAAATGGTTTCTAAGGAGTTGTAATAATTACTGGTTCTGTAAATGGTTTCTAAGGAGTTGTAATAATTACTGGTTCTGTAAATGGTTTCTATAGAGTTGTAATAATTACTGGTTCTGTAAATGGTTTCTAAGGAGTTGTAATAATTACTGGTTCTGTAAATGGTTTCTAAGGAGTTGTAATAATTACTGGTTCTGTAAATGGTTTCTAAGGAGTTGTAATAATTACTGGTTCTGTAAATGGTTTCTAAGGAGTTGTAATAATTACTGGTTCTGTATATGGTTTCTAAGGAGTTGTAATAATTACTGGTTCTGTACATGGTTTCTAAGGAGTTGTAATAATTACTGGTTCTGTAAATGGTTTCTAAGGAGTTGTAATAATTACTGGTTCTGTAAATGGTTTCTAAGGAGTTGTAATAATTACTGGTTCTGTAAATGGTTTCTAAGGAGTTGTAATAATTACTGGTTCTGTAAATGGTTTCTAAGGAGTTGTAATAATTACTGGTTCTGTATATGGTTTCTAAGGAGATGTAATAATTACTGGTTCTGTACATGGTTTCTAAGGAGTTGTAATAATTACTGGTTCTGTAAATGGTTTCTAAGGAGTTGTAATAATTACTGGTCTGTAAATGGTTTCTAAGGAGTTGTAATAATTACTGGTTCTGTAAATGGTTTCTAAGGAGTTGTAATAATTACTGGTTCTGTAAATGGTTTCTAAGGAGTTGTAATAATTACTGGTTCTGTAAATGGTTTCTAAGGAGTTGTAATAATTACTGTTTCTGTAAACGGTTTCTAAGGAGTTGTAATAATTACTGGTTCTGTAAATGGTTTCTAAGGAGTTGTAATAATTACTGGTTCTGTAAATGGTTTCTAAGGAGTTGTAATAATTACTGGTTCTGTACATGGTTTCTGAGGAGTTGTAATAATTACTGGTTCTGTAAATGGTTTCTAAGGAGTTGTAATAATTACTGGTTCTGTAAATGGTTTCTAAGGAGTTGTAATAATTACTGGTTCTGTAAATGGTCTCTAAGGAGTTGTAATAATTACTGGTTCTGTAAATGGTTTCTAAGGAGTTGTAATAATTACTGGTTCTGTAAATGGTTTCTAAGGAGTTGTAATAATTACTGGTTCTGTACATGGTTTCTAAGGAGTTGTAATAATTACTGGTTCTGTAAATGGTTTCTAAGGAGTTGTAATAATTACTGTTTCTGTAAATGGTTTCTAAGGAGTTGTAAGAATTACTGGTTCTGTAAATGGTTTCTAAGGAGTTGTAATAATTACTGGTTCTGTAAATGGTTTCTGAGGAGTTGTAATAATTACTGGTTCTGTAAATGGTTTCTGAGGAGTTGTAATAATTACTGTTTCTGTAAATGGTTTCTAAGGAGTTGTAATAATTACTGGTTCTGTAAATGGTTTCTAAGGAGTTGTAACAATTACTGGTTCTGTAAATGGTTTCTGAGGAGTTGTACTAATTACTGTTTCTGTAAATGGTTTCTAAGGTGTTGTAATAATTACTGGTTCTGTACATGGTTTCTGAGGAGTTGTAATAATTACTGGTTCTGTAAATGGTTTCTGAGGAGTTGTAATAATTACTGGTTCTGTAAATGGTTTCTGAGGAGTTGTAATAATTACTGTTTCTGTAAATGGTTTCTAAGGAGTTGTAATAATTACTGGTTCTGTAAATGGTTTCTAAGGAGTTGTAATAATTACTGGTTCTGTAAATGGTTTCTGAGGAGTTGTACTAATTACTGTTTCTGTAAATGGTTTCTAAGGTGTTGTAATAATTACTGGTTCTGTAAATGGTTTCTGAGGAGTTGTAATAATTACTGTTTCTGTAAATGGTTTCTAAGGAGTTGTAATAATTACTGGTTCTGTAAATGGTTTCTAAGGAGTTGTAATAATTACTGGTTCTGTAAATGGTTTCTGAGGAGTTGTACTAATTACTGTTTCTGTAAATGGTTTCTAAGGTGTTGTAATAATTACTGGTTCTGTACATGGTTTCTGAGGAGTTGTAATAATTACTGGTTCTGTAAATGGTTTCTAAGGAGTTGTAATAATTACTGGTTCTGTAAATGGTTTCTAAGGAGTTGTAATAATTACTGGTTCTGTAAATGGTCTCTAAGGAGTTGTAATAATTACTGGTTCTGTAAATGGTTTCTAAGGAGTTGTAATAATTACTGGTTCTGTAAATGGTTTCTAAGGAGTTGTAATAATTACTGGTTCTGTACATGGTTTCTAAGGAGTTGTAATAATTACTGGTTCTGTAAATGGTTTCTAAGGAGTTGTAATAATTACTGTTTCTGTAAATGGTTTCTAAGGAGTTGTAAGAATTACTGGTTCTGTATATGGTTTCTAAGGAGTTGTAATAATTACTGGTTCTGTACATGGTTTCTAAGGAGTTGTAATAATTACTGGTTCTGTAAATGGTTTCTAAGGAGTTGTAATAATTACTGGTTCTGTAAATGGTTTCTATGGAGTTGTAATAATTACTGGTTCTGTAAATGGTTTCTGAGGAGTTGTAATAATTACTGTTTCTGTAAATGGTTTCTAAGGAGTTGTAATAATTACTGGTTCTGTAAATGGTTTCTGAGGAGTTGTAATAATTACTGTTTCTGTAAATGGTTTCTAAGGAGTTGTAATAATTACTGGTTCTGTATATGGTTTCTGAGGAGTTGTAATAATTACTGGTTCTGTATATGGTTTCTAAGGAGTTGTAATAATTACTGGTTCTGTAAATGGTTTCTAAGGAGTTGTAATAATTACTGGTTCTGTAAATGGTTTCTAAGGAGTTGTAATAATTACTGGTTCTGTAAATGGTTTCTAAGGAGTTGTAATAATTACTGGTTCTGTAAATGGTTTCTGAGGAGTTGTAATAATTACTGGTTCTGAGAAGAAGTGGTGAGAAACTCAACGATCAGTATACTCCGATTGTCTTCAGGAGAATGCCGGACTTCTCCGCTCAGCTACAGTTCCTAGAGCAGCATTCTCCTAAAGATGATCAGATTAACAATTATTACCACTCCTAAGAAACATGTTGCTACAGCAAACCTATACTACAAATATAAAAAAGATTTCTACAGAGTGAGAATCAAACCATTATTCTTCTTTGTACATATTGTAGCCCTCCAGCAGAGAAATACAATTTGTGGGGTGGCATTTTTCTGTCCATTTACAAACAATTGCCTGTAAGTGATACATGTATCCCTGACAAAACAGTTGCTGGTAGTATTAACACTGTGTGTGATCCACCATATGCGTGAAATAACAAACCTATGCAAGTTTGAGCTCAACCGGTCATCTCTGAGTAACAAGAAAATAGTGAAAAACCGAGCCCGTTTTTTCACAAAATCGTTGCAACTTCCTGGCTTGCAAAATTCCGCAAAGAGATTTTTAAATACCACCACCATGCATTAAAAACAGGAAATCCACGACTATTTTAGGACATACGAGTTAATCGCAGAAAACAGTCGTTGGTAAAGTGCGTGCTGGCCCGTTCTGAATCAGGCTGCAGTGCAGATGATTTGTAATCACAACCTTGTATCCCATGTCAAACATGCATGAAACACAATCACACAGCAGAGTACCACCTGGTATCCACCACAACAAAATGGCACTCACCGTTATACAAATAAATGTATACAAAGCAAGGAGAGCCAAAGTCATACTACAGCCAAGCTTTTAAGAAGCCTGCAGCCAGGCCCGGTCTTTGCCCTGGCCTACTGGCCTATTTTATCCCCTAGCTGAGCCCAAAAAACCCTTTACTAATGAACACAGACTTGACTGACACCTCAGCTGTCTTGTTCACATCTGCAGCCATTATACTGAGCTCTACTTGGTTGGGCTAGGCCCTCCAGAATCCTAGGTTATGTTGATTGGCAAGTACTGTATTGGTACAGGATTGTTACAAGACTCACAAAATACAGATTAGGTCACTAGGTAGCCCAGGTCTGGCTGGGCTTCTCAAAGGCTTGGCTGTACAATGACTTTGGCCCTCCTTAAGTTCTATAGCCAAAGAAAATAAAATACTTACAGACAATTCAGGGCAGTCGGCGAGATCAATGACGACATTGGTGAAGGAGACAGTGACCCGATCAGTTATGGGAGCATGGAGTAAGGTCCCATCACTCCTGTAATCTGAAGTGGGTGAGTGCAGATGGATAGTCTGCGTTCGTCAGATTACCCGAGCTGACCGTCAAGATTGAAGAACAATCTAATGGCAAAAGAAGAAAAGTGTACATCTCAAACATGATAATTTGGCATCAAGTGTTAAAAGGGACAGTATCGTCGTGACAAACAGGTCATGGAATCGGAGTGTTAGTTCTAGATTAACTCAGTGAAAACAGCTGAAGTTCGCCTGCGTCTAGTTCAAGATTGCATGTAGTTCTAGTAACTAGCTTCAAGCGCCAAGCCCTAATCCAATGATGCCTTAAATACAGCAGAAAAAAAACACGGTCAGACAGGGGAGCGAAACTCATAACCATGCTTGTTGTGCATGTGTGCATTTGGAGTACAATGCCATGGTATGAATTACACTGCCAGAATTCCAATTTATAAGTTATTAACAATGTCACTAATTCTACCTCCCTGTTAAGACAAAGGTAACTTAACATGTTGTCACCAAGACAAGTTATTAAATTGATGTTACTTTAGTATTGTTACTTTAATGTTAGTAAATATTAATGTCACTTGGACATAAATCATGCTGTCACCAAGACGCGTTATCACTGAATGTCACTAAGACACGTTTTAAATAATGAAATGATCAAAATGTATACCTAAGGCTAAACGTTTTATGTATAACTGTTAACCCAACTCATGGAGGAAGTATTTCCTTCCTCCATGCCCAACTCAACAGTAACTTACTCCTAATCCTATAAACTCCACATTCTAATCTTAGAAAGTACATTATAACATTGGCCTAAATCTTATATACATGAGGGTACCGCTCTCACTGGCATTCGACAGGGTAATGAAAATTATGGCCCTCTTTGGTCCTGACAGCAAATGTTCATACATCTTGGATATTACAACTTATTATAATATAAGGCCTTAAGGGAGAAGTACTTGCACTTTTGCAGTGGTAGTCCGATGTAAGATTTACTCCTGTCTCAAAAGTCTGTCACATGCCCCCGTCACTTGATTAATTGATTTGCTTAAATTGTACGTGAATGGTCGATTTTATGATGGTGCACACACAGTACAGGTACTAGACTTGGTTCCAAGTCTGTGATCGTGGTTTTTTGTCTGCCTGAAGCCAATACGGCTCTGCAGTATCGCATTAAATAGCGCCCTCTTGTGTATTAACCTTCGACATTAACCTTCGATCACAGACTTGGGAATGTTGTTCTCGGTTTGTACACAACCTATTGCGAATTAGTCCAAAAGTGGACGGAACAATCTGATTGGTCGGAAAGCCTTCCATAACATGAATATTCAAACTAAACCTTCTACATGCAGCTGGAGGCGATGTACTCAACCACGGCATTGTTGGATTGCCAGTGGGCACTGGCCCAACTTATACATATTCATATACAGGGTTAAAAATCACTAATTATTCACAACTGGTAGGGTAAGAAGGTTTCTCTGTGACAATTGGCACCCCCTCTTTAAAAAAGAATGTATTTGAAAAAGCAAATAATTTTTTCTTCACTGAAGAAACTGCTAAACACTTAAAATGTTTTAACATTAGGCCCTAATGTTATTAAACATTAAAGATAGAAAGTGAATTCATGAATAATATAAATAAAACCACGTGACCTACATCGTGCTCATCTGTAAATAATAATTTATGTGTCTAAATGGTCCAATAGCTGTGATCTGACCAAACATTTTTCTACAAACTTTAATTTTCACTTTTAGTAGTTTGTGTTTTGCGTCATGCAATGATTGAGTCAAATTCTTATTGGCCTTAATCAAATATTGAGTTTTACTTGGTAACATTTATTGCTTTTCTATGTATGTGTCGTGTGAAGACTGGAATCATAGTTTTTATAAGTCCTTGTTTGGAGTAAAGAAATAAAAGACTGTACAAAACATTAGTGTGTGTGGCTGTTGTACTTTGTCCATCGTGAATATTAGTATAGATAGTTTAAAGGGACAATACCGTCACGATCAACAGGGCATGGAATCGGAGTACTATTTAAGATTAACTCTGTGACTGAACAAATACCCCATATTTATATAATAAGGTCATACTACCGTTGCTGCTGCATAAATGACCTAGTGTCGTGGCCGAGCGGTCTAGTTTACCGAACTCAAGTTCTGGTGTTAGCAGCCGCAGAATGTGGGTTCGAATCCCGGCCGTGACACTTGTGTCCTTGAGCAAGACACTTAACCATAATTGCTTCTCTCCACCCAGGGGTTAAATGGGTACCTGTGAGGGCAGAGTTGGTTGATTAGCCCTATTATGCGCTGTAATGGCAGCAATTGAGCTGTATACTCCCCAGGGAGCTGAGATGGTTTCAGGAGTGATTTATGAGCCTTATGAGCAGGGGTAATGATATAATGCGCCTTGAGCACCACTTAGTTGGTGGATACGTGCGCTATATAAGTCCACACATTATTTATTATTATATTAGTAATTTTCAGTCACTGTGTTTATCTTAAACTAGGCCACCGATTCCATGCCCCGTTGAAAGTCTGCTCTGATCTTGACGATGTATGTCCCTTTAAAGATTGTATCGCCCGTGTGTTTTGTAAGTATAATGAAAAACAAAACAGTTGAGAATGACATTCTTCAAAGCTACATGTAAGTTTTACATAAACTAAGCCTGACTCATTGAGGCGCTTAATTACTGCTAAATCATGCACCGAACTCAAGTTCTGGTGTTGCCAGCGGCAGGGTGTGGGTTCGAGCCCCGGTCATGACACTTGTGTCCTTGAGCAAGGTACTTAACCATAATTGCTTCGTCCTTCGGATGGGACGTAAAGCCGTAGGTCCCGTGTGTTGTGTAATGCACGTAAAAAAGAATGCGCCTCGGAATAGGCAACTAGATTGATGGCGCTTTATAAATGCAGATTGGATTGGATTGGATTGGATATTCTGAGAAATATTTTATCAAAACATCGGCGATACGTGTTTTAAAAGCTAACATTCTGTGGATCGTTTAAGACATAAATACAATCAATATCGTCATTAACCTTTTATTTTATTTCAAAGCTACATTGTTATTCTATAGGCCAAAGTTTACGCACCCCACCACCGTATACATACATAAAAGTGAGTACCGCTCAGTGCCATGAAAACATTTGAAAGGATGACAATTTTCTTATTGCCAAATTTCATACTCTTCAAAAGTATCAGTATTTCCAAAACGACCCACACCGTTTGCATACCAGCCTATGGGCCTGCGCATTGATCCTGATGACGTACATGCAAGTTAGGAATTCACATGACCTTCCCCCTAATGTGTATTGTAAATGGTTGGCCATTATTGGCCCTATGTGATGACGTACATTGTAAATGGATTGGCCCTATGTGATGACGTACATTGTAAATGGATTGGCCCTACGGTGTATATATACAAGACAACACTTTATCTTAACAGCTACAATCTCTAGACCAATAGTCAGGGGCGGATCCAAAGTGGAACAAAAGTGGGGGGCACACAGCACAAAAAGTCCACACAAGAAGTGTGGTAAATTTACCACACTTCCTACAAAAATAGGACACCTATACCCCTTCACCCCCCCTCCCAGATCAACCAATGCCAAGAGCATAAAGCAGATGTTCCCCTTAAAGAATGAACTTTTGAGAATCTCTTAATCACTGATGATGGAATCATGATACACTAAGGTTAACTATTCACTCACTGAATTTGTTATAGTTAAGTTGATCTATTATAACATCAGACTCATCACTGCGCTACAATACCTTTTATGACGAATCATTTGTTTTCAAAGAGGTTCTGATACCCTATTGACTCAAAATGTTTTGATCTGGAATTGGATTCTCATATCCTGGGGCATATAGGGTGTATATGGGGTGTATTTAAACCCAAACATTTTAAAAGTATGGGTGATCAATGAATCATCCAGGGGTGATCAATGAAATCATCCCCAAATATCCCCATTTTATAAAACAACATTCTGTCATATTTTCTCTGTACCCGTGATTTTATTTTTGAAATGTACCCCCGAATATGCACATCTATATATAATCCTAAAGCTTCCGGAGTCCGTAGGCCTTCCACGGACCTCACGCCTTTTTGGCTTCACGCTACAGGCTTTACCGTATAGCTTTTCAGATAAATTATTTATGGTGATGTACTATGCACTTATCTCTTTATAATTCAAATCTCAAAGTTTACTTTCCACGGAGGGTTAATGTTTCAAGAGGTTCACATAAGGCCAAATAAAAAAAATTGTTGAGTTGCCCTCCAGTGAAAATATTTGAAGGGGTCGGTCGGTCGGGATTTTTTTTTCTTTTTTTCTCCTTGACTGTCATTTTAAGATTGAAACGCATTGGAACTGAAACCACATACCATGTTTTTCATTTGTATACCTATCAGCAAGGAATTTTGCTTCAGAATAAAAGTATCCCAAGCAGTTTTGTTGTACTTTTAGCTGTGATTGACACAGCAAATTCATCCATATTGCGTGCAATGCTCAACATGCAACATGTAAGTGGCCATTCGATTTGAAAACGTGTAGATTGAGTCGCAATCGTTGACACACGTACAGTGCGGGGAGCCAGTGCACAACGTGTAAGGGCTATTTGATTTGAAAACGTGTAGATTGAGTCGCAATCATTGACATACAAAACAGTGCGCGAAGCCAGTGGAAAAGTGAGGGGACCATTCGATTGGAAAACGTGTAGATTTGAGTCGCAATCGTTGGCACACAGTGTGCACGAAGGCAGTGCACCATGTGAGGGCCGGGGCCATTCGATTTGAAAACATGTAGATTGAGTCTTGGGTACAGGTAAATTTACCGGTAAAAAAAAGTGGAAAATTTCACAAATCAAACGTATTATGTTTTATACAAAGAAAATTGGTAAGTTTCATTAATAAATAGGCCTATGAATGACGGGGAAAAAAAAAAAAAAAAAAAAAAAAAACCCGACCCGAGATTTCAGCACTTTTGGCTCGGTCGGTGGAGGGCAACTCAACATTTTTTTTTTTTTGGCCTAATGTCAGGCATTTCTTTAATCTAAAATATTGTATATGTGCACGTAGGCGTCCACATAATGTAAATACAACTTGTATTCTATAAAGAAACCACTTGGGTGGCCCTCCCACAACAATGCATTTTCTGCATCTCAGTGCCGTCTGTCTGAAGTTCAGGTGTACTTATAGATAACAGAAAAATATCACACCAACATCAGTAAACAGTTTTTGGAGATTTAATTCTGATCAAGTTAATAATAAACCTTTAAGTTCAACTATGTATTCATAGACACTGGGTGGTGCTGTTTAATGATGATGATTGAAGAGGGTAAATAAAGACAGAAGCACGATAACGTATGGCACATTCGCGCCTAAAATAACGTTTGGAATTCCCAAAAATTGTCATTCATAGCCAAATCGGAGTCAGGCATACTCTTCAAATGGAGTCCAGCAACTATGTCAAAAATGACTCCATTTTAGTAGTCAAAGTACTCCGTTAAAGCATGGAGGAAAGTGTCTCCATTTACTCCTTTTCCAGAGTCATAATGACTCTCTTAACTTTATTGAAGAGTCATTGCTTTTCAGTGGGGGCCCAGGGGTTTGGGTTTTTCCCTTTTCTTTTTCTTTTCTTTTTGAGGGCACTGTGAGGATTTTTCGTGGGGGGGCTTCGCCGCTGAAATGTTGTGATCAGCAGCAGACAGTAATACCTCTTCACCCCAACATTGAAATCTGCCAAGTTCCTCCGGCCCTGATAAGCGCTTAAATTCTCTTGTCATCTGTTGAGAAAATGGAATCAATAATTGAGGTTGGACAACCTTATTACAATTAATTTGCGAGTTAAAAAGTAATGCCTAAAACCACATACACTAGCATACTCCGATTACTCGTGATTTTGTAATGATTATTTTGAAACCTAACTTACAAAACTTCAGAACTTGACTCCACCGTGTACCCACCGATTTAGAAAGCATGAACGACAAGACATGCAAGATAGCTACATAGACTGGAGACCAGCAGCTGCATCGATCTCGTTGTTGTAGAGTCAGTGACCAGACAACGGTAGCAACGCACTTTACGGGAGGGGAGTCAAATTGACTCTACCTCAGAGTCCACTTACTCTTTATAAGAGTAAGGCGCCGTTTACCCTGTTTGAAGAGTCATTTGACTCCGATTTGGCTAATGAGTGTATAAGGTAACACTCATTGGCGGCGATTTCTTGAGTAAAAGATGATAGTGCAGTCCCATTTAGAGACACTTTACCTCTGTTGATTGTTAAATCAGATTGTATTTTTTTTTTTTTGTGTGTGTGTGTGTGTGTGTGAAAGTGGAGTTATAAAACTCCATTTATTCAACTTCTTTCACCACAAATGTACATACATAAGTACAATATATACAATTAAAATTATATATTATAAACAAGAATTTTATAATGAAAATAATGAAAAATAGTAATAATGAACAATAACTAATACAAATAATGAATAACTGAATAAAGCAACCAAAAGGTAACAAACAATAATAAATAAACAAATCAAAAATACAGATATACATAAATAATCTTCATACAAAAAGTACATATAAATATTTATATATAACTAACATTACATTACCAAATACGTCACTTACAATACTCATATATATACATAATGAAAACAAATATATTCAAGACATTCGTTGATACTTTAGAAATGAGCAACAAAATATATACATTAGAAAAAAACACAAAATAAATACACGTAATTTGAACGATAAGCTAATACAATCAAACAATTACACATTAATCAACAAAAATTATATAATACTTACAAAATATATACACATGACATAACTAATACAGTATATCTCAAGAGGAGACACACAATTAGTAATCAAAATGAATTTGGTTTTACTCATCTAAAGAGCATAGAACATTGTTTTTTGTGTAGTAAGTTTTAAATAATTTTTTATGAAGTCTATTTTTTTCCAAAACTAAAAAACGTTTCATATTCTGTTTAAACTGTGTAACAAGGTCCATATGCTTGTAATGTTTGTCAAAAATAATTTTACATCTAGAATTCCAAATTTCACGGAGCATTTTACAAACTATAATTCCTTGAACTGGCTTTAAATTAAGTCCCAGAATTCTGTTACAATCGTTAAGATAAAAAAACTTGTTTTTAGTGAGTTTTTTCAATAAATGTTCTATATAAATCCAAGCTTTTAAAGTACGACTACAATAGATAAAAAGATGCTCGTGAGTTTCATTTTCAGTATTACAGAGCGGACACTGGACGTCATTAATTTTACCAATTTTGTGTAAAATATTCCTAGTCGGCAAAATGCGAAATCTAAGTTTGTACAAAAAATTCTTATCCTCGGAATCCATTAAGAAATTCTTCCATATATTATTCCATATCTTATCCCACTCTAAGTTGCTACTGATATGAAGAATATTTTGCCACACATCTTGAACAGCAGGTTTAGTAAATTGCAATAAAACGAGATTTCTATAAATAAATTTAGCATTAGTATCTGTAATATTAATAAGACAATTGTTATTTACATCAGTAACAGTGAGCCAGTTACAGACCCGGTTAGGTGGCCCCTTTCGTTCGTCTTGGATTAAAGAATGATCAATGTGTTTATCAAGACGACTAATAATTTTTCCGGCATTAATATTCAAAATATTACATTTACTGGCAACTTCCTGAAAGGCAATTAAACGATTATGACAAACGACATCTTTGACGTGAAAAAACCCATTCGACTTGAGCACAGGACTATTAAAAACAGTATCATCAGTCGTAACAACAATATTATCCCACAAAGGGATTTCTCTACACTCTAACAAACAAGAAAAATTACGTTCTAAGGTGCCTCCAGCTTTGAGAAAGGCACATAAAAGATCATTATAAAAGGTGGTAGTATTTTTATTTCGTTTTTTAACATTGGCAAAAATATACCATCCTAAGTTATTGCTAGTACGAGCTTTATTGATCCAATAATCAAAAAAGTATTTCCATTTCCCTTCAGTAGAAGGGTAGCGGGCTAACCACTGTAATTTTAAGCTACACAATTTACTATTGATGTCTATTAATCCCATTCCCCTAGGGATTTCGGGCTAACAATGGTGTTTCTTTTAATTTTATCATTTTACCGTTCCAAAAAATGTCCAAACAATATTACTCATTTTTTTAATCAGAGCCTCGGGACAGGCAAGGACACTTCCCAGGTAGTTCAAACCTGCACCGACGAGACAATTAACAATAGTAACCTTACCGTTGTAGGTTAAATTACGTTTAGACCATCTGTCCAGGATACATTGAGTTTTATTTATTCGGGGCCCCCAATTATCATCGGGCGTAACATCATTTCCTACAATAATACCTAGAATTTTCATTTTATCACACAAATTAAAATCACATGGCTTATCTTGTCTATTTTTCCAGTTACCCAGAAATAAAATTTTAGATTTAGCGTGATTAATTTTAGAACCGCTACCTTTACTATAATTATCCAGAATATTATTTATGACGCTAAATTCATTATTATTACTAATAAAAAGACTAGTGTCATCCGCATGTTGGATGAGACGTACATTACATTCTCCCTTGGGGGAAGCTATACCATTTAAATCACCATTATTTCTTATTAAAGCAGCAAGACCTTCAGCACAAATAGAATACAACAGGGGGGACAGAGGGCAACCTTGTCTGATTCCCCTCTTCACCTGAATGGGTGAACCGATAAAATTGTTGATAATGATACGACTGTTGGGACGGCTATAAAGAAGTTTAATCCACTGAATGAGGGTAGGAGGGATATTCATTTTATACATAATGTTAAACATGTATTTCCAACTGATACGATCAAAGGCTTTTTCTTGTTCGATGCTGACAAGAGCAGCATCCAAATTATCTAAATTAACATAATCAATAACATCGCGCAATAGCATAAGATTATCATGGATTTTTCTTCCTGCAACCCCACAAGTTTGTTCTTCACCAACAAGGTTAGGCATGATACGTTTTAATCTGTTAGTAATCACTTTAGATAAGATTTTATAATCGACTGCTAATAAACTAATCGGGCGCCAGTTTTTTAAATCATGTCTGTCCCCTAACTTTTTGTAAATAAGCCTAATCAAAGCACAATTCATAGAATCGCATAAACGACCATTTCTAAAGCAAAAATTGAAAACTTGTAGAATGTCAGGACCAATAATATGCCAAAATGTTTGATAAAATTCAACGGTTAAACCGTCATAACCCGGGGACTTATTTTTATTCATCTCAAAAAGCGCAATTTTAATTTCTTCATCGGTGATATCATCTTCGAGATCGCTATAAATATCATCATAAATATCTTTGTTATTAATATTACTAACGATATCCATTAAATGAGAATCAGAAATTTCTTCAGATTTATAAAGATTGCTATAGAAACTATTAGCGCAATCTAACAAAGTATCCGCTTGATCAGCATAATTACCGTCGGTTGATTGTTAAATCAGATTGTATTTTTAGTACAGAATGATGTTTTGTCCTTATAGGAATAATTGACCTTAGTTTAAAAGGTACCATAAATGAACCAATTGGTCAAAACGGTGGAGTGACATATTTTGGTTTATCAAACAGATGATTTTATTTGTAGGTTAGTTTGTGTTCGATTGAGTTTGGCCATTTTGAATAATGTGATTTTGCCATTATGTTTACTGATTGTTTCACATCTATGTTATTAATGGACGGATTATATGTTTTGAAATCTCATGGTTCATATTTTGAGGCTTCCAAGCAGTTTTTGAGTGTTGGACTCATGTGTTGTTTTGGGATGCCAAGTGAATAGTAGTTTGGACGGATGAGTTTTGGATGGTTTGTTATGCATTATAGGTATGTAATTCTCAATCTTCTCTGGAAAATGTTGATGTCACTCGAAATGGTTGAACGGGTTGGTCAAGTATAAGGTGGTTTTTTAATTTGAGATAGTTTTGCTCTAGATAGGTTTGTAATAAAGTTTACTGTTCAATTTGTTTTGCAATTGGGGTATAGACTAGTGTTATTTAGTTTGGTTTTAATAAAACGTTCATGTGAAAACCGTTTTGTTTTCTGTTTCGATTGTGAACGTTTTGCTCTTTTCGTTAGATTCCGTTTTGCCATTGTCAGTTATTAACTTGGTTTTAAATAATATATACTTATTATTTGTATTGTATTATTTATAAGATGGTAGGTTTGACAGTAGCATGTGACCACTCCTTTTTGAAGTTGTTGTGGTCCTGAAAAAGACCGGTGGAATTTGTGCCTTGGTCTCAGCGGCGTAGCCAGGACTTTTTCAGTGGGGGCACAGGGGGGGGGGGGCATTGCTTTTCAGTGGGGGCAGGGGTATGGGTTTTTTCCCTTTTCTTTTTCTTTTCTGTTTTTTGGGGCACTATGAGGATTTTTCGTGGAGGGGACCTGGGGGGCAAATTTGTGGGGGGTATGCCCCCAAGGCTCCCCCATGGCTATGCCAATTGGTCTTGAAAAAGATCAGTCGTCTTTATTCCAATATTCCATGCATGGGTTAAATAGTCCATGGAGCTTGGTGTTGGATCTGCTCAGTTTTGTATGTTGTCGGAATGATTTGGTACGGCCTTCGATTGGGGGTGGGGGATGGGTCAGGGGACGGTAGAGACTTGGGTCCAAGTGGCATACCCATGCAAAATCATGTCAACGTTGATTGCTTTATGATGTTGAAAAAACACCATACAATCTTTATGTTTGTATGTTATTTATCAATTCAGAAATGTTAATGTGTAACCAAACAATGTGGGAGTTATAGATTTGAACGCTATCTCAACTTCAAAGATCAACATTTATTATAAAGGTTCCGTCAAATGGTCCGATCCCAGGGTAGTACGATCACGGGTTAACATCATATTTTTGAAGTGTTCCAGATAAATGTTTTATCACAAATGTCACATTTATATGGTTTCTCATTAGTATGACGCCTCTGATGATATAAAAGTGGACCTGATTGAGAGAAAGCTTTACCACAAATGTCACAAACAAATGGTTTTTCTCCAGTGTGAATCCTTTGGTGACTTTTAAGAGAGGCTTTCTGCTTAAACTCTTTATCACAAATGTCACATTTGTGTGGTTTCTCATTAGTATGATGCCTCTGATGATTTGAAAGTTTACTTGAATGAGAATAAGCTTGACCACAAATGTCACAAACAAATGGTTTTTCTCCAGTGTGAATACTTTGGTGGCATTTAAGAGAGGCTTTCTGTGTAAACTCTTTATCACAAATGTCACATTTATGTGGTTTCTCATTAGTATGCTGCCGCTGATGATATGAAAATGTGCTTGAATGAGAGAAAGCTTTACCACAAATGTCACAAACAAATGGTTTCTCTCCGTGTGAATCCTTTGGTGACATTTTAGGTTGCCTGAATGAGAGAAAGCTTTACCACAAATATCACAAGGAAGTGGGTTTTCTCCAGTGTGAATCCTTTGGTGACATATTAGGGTGGATTTATGACCAAACGTTTGATCACAAATGTCACAAACAAATGTTTTTTTCCAGCGTTACTCCTTTGGTGTTTTTTATCACTAGTGTCACATGTGTATATTTTCTTCTTTTCATGACAGCCCCTGTGCCTTTGAAGATCATCCTGACTCAAGAAAGCTATGTTACAGATTCTACAAATGAGTGGTTTTTCTTCAATGTCTTCTTGAGATGCAAGGTTGTGTACCTTCTTCACCACAAAGCTCTGAGTAATTTGAGTTTTGCATTGTTTCCATGGTTACTGTTCTCCTTCACAAACACCAGATGTAAATTACTGCGACCCAGGTCATCAAACCTACAATAAAGCAAATAAATTATAAACACTCATCTGCTCATGAACATTAATTATTGTACGATTCCAAGAGAAGGAAAAAGTTTCCATTTTTTGGTTAACCTTTTCATTACGGATTTGTTTCAATAGGATGTCCCACTGGTTAACAAATTCCATGGCCAGTCATGCATGAATTCAAACATTATTACACAATAGTATGCATCGATTTACAAGCACTTTTTCTAAACTCGTTTTTCTTCATGAAGAATTTATTGGAGAATGATATATTCAATAAAATGATTGTTGCTCACAAAATTTCCTTTCATATGTTACCAAACTAAATGGGATTACATATAAAATGACCGGGTTATCTATTTTACTTTCCCTGACTGTTTCACAAATACAGAGAGCATTTGGTACACAAGTCTCAATCTGTTGTATCTTGTTGCATTCAGCACTGGACAGTGTTTATATAGCAAATAGTCTGTGTTGTATCTTTAGCATTACCCTGCTCAATGCAACAAGATCCCCTTGTTGTATGTTGTTGCAGATAGCACAGTGCTTGGAAAAACACAGTCCAATTTACTGAACCCTTCACTGCTAGGTGCAACATCAGGCGCGGATCCAGGGGGGGGGCCGCGGGGGCACGTGCCCCCCGGGTAAATTGAGTAAAAAAAAAATTAAAAAAAAAAAAAAAAAAAAAAAAAAGGGGGAAGGTCAGAGAAAAGGAGGAGTAGCCTAAACAAAAAAATACCGACGACAATATTAAACATCTGCTGTGTCTACCTTTGGCATAAAATAAATACTGAAAAATGCAACAAGAAAAAAAGGTTATCAATCATGCCATGGAACTGAAACCCTCTTTTGAGAGAAAACCGAAGTATTTCCCGGAGCTCGGGGATTTCAACTCTCTCCATCTCAACATCTAATCCTCTTGGGGGAGTTTATTACCGGTTAAATGGCCACAGCCAGCAGGAAACAATTGATCACTTGACTGAATGATTTGCTCGTTTTGCCAAAATCCTTTTTGAGTGGCCTAAACGCACACATTCTTTTCAATTAATAAAATATCCAGTGCCATCTTGTCCAGTAATGAAACCATGTATTATTTTTTTGATCGTTGAAATTGGTGCCACAAACAAATAGACCTTGGCTTTTAAAAGAGAAAATCGTCTCATCATGATAAAGTTGTATTTGTACCCAAAAACCACGAACGTTCTTTGACCAAAGTACATCACGTAGTATACTTCGTTTGAGCGGCTTAATTATCTGGGCTCCTTGCCAAAATTTCTTTGCAGTGAATATAGCCTTGAATGCAAGGCTGTGATGCATCTCAACAAAATTATGGTCGTATCATCTCTCCGTTTTAGTTACTACTTACTAGTTAGTAAGTTTTGTTTATAGGCCTGCTTCAAACGTCGAACTTTTGCCGTATCTAATTAAAATAATGACCCAAAAATTTACATTACATGTAATAAGGAGAAACTGCTGGAACAGTTCAACAATGAGCCTTTTTCAGCAGGTCGGAAACGCATGAGAAAGGTGGCTTTTCCCGATGTTGAAGAGGCTGCTTTGACCTGGTTCAAAGCTGTACGGGCCGAAAACATTCCGATTTCGGGTCCAATTCTTCAAGAAAAGGCCAGGTCTTTGGCAAAGAAGTTAGGACATCCAGACTTCAGCTGCAGTGATGGGTGGCTTGACCGTTTCAAAACACGCCAAGGCTAACGTCAACGCGGTGCTGGAAATGCGCTCAATCCCCCTTTTTTTTTAGCTCTGTTGCGTAGCCAAATCTCACACCAATGAGTTGTAGGTCATCATTGATTTCGAAAGCGTTAACAAAAAAATTATATTTTTTGGAAAACTTTAAAAACAAAAATCATGCCATTTCAAACAAATTAATAAATATGTAAGACGTTTATAACAAATTTTAAAATGTTGCATCTTGTGTGCTTAATTCCCCGTGCTACAAAAGGTTACTTTGCGGGCGTACGATAATTTATGCACGCAAGGGGGGGGGGGGAGGTAAAATGGCGACCTCGGCTAACTCGAACCTCCGCGTAAGTCGAAGTTTGAGTTCATTCCCCTGAGATTTGACTTATCGAGATTTCACTGTCTATTTGAATTAGACACGGCAGAAAGTCGACGTTTAAAGCAACTGACTTCTGCCGTAAGTTCGACAGGCAGGTCTTGCCGCTCTGAACGCCAGCTCGTCTCTGGACTCTTTCAAGCGAAGAGATGTTTTTGGTGATATGGGGTTTCCAAGCAATGCTCCCATATCAAAGATGTGGTCTAACCAGTGTGAAGTATAATTTCTCTTCGATGGACTTTCAGGCCAGTCTCGGTTAGCCTATAGCAATCTTCTGAGGAACTGATTGATTTATTTTAGTCAACCCGTTCTTAAAGACAATTTTCCTCCACGAATTTAGTTAATGGAGATGACTTCATGAAGTTTAACACAGCCTCATTATGGCAATTAATTGATTGCAGTTTCTTTTATATTATATTTGATTTTCCACAGAAGCTTCGGTGATAAAAATATCCAAGGATGTGTCTCATAAAAGGTTGATAAAAAAGGATTAAAATTAAGGGTGCAGAGTAAAAAATAAAGCCACCATCCAAGGTGAACAGCGCCTTCAGTTTGGTGTGCTGTCATTATTGAGAAAAGTGGATTTTTTGTATCAATTTCCAATGATGATTATAGTGACTTTTTTCAAATACTTCCCAAAATTAGTTAGTCTACATTTCGTTTGCAATCGGTAGTCTGTGATCGGATGCAAAGCAAGCTAGTCTGGTTTCTTGACCCAATTCCTCCACGTCTACAAATTGTTCCGTTTCATCTGAAGAAGGGTCGGGGTACCGTGTGGAAATTACAAACGCCGATGTCAATTTACTGTCGGATTCTACGCGAGTACGCATAGGCCTGCGAAGTACGATGACTCTTGCAGCTGATCTGCCGATGGTTTTAACACAGGGCAAGGAACAGTATGAAATCAAGCCCTTTTCTTGAAAATTTCAACTGGACTGAATTCCGGATAAATTAAAACTGAAGTCAAAAACTGCAAATTAAATGCCAAAAATCGGGGAGGGAGAAACATATATTGTTGTAGTCATGACATTGCTAAAATAATGGCTAAAATAATTATTATATATATATATATATATATATATATATATATATATATATATATATATATATATATATATATATATATATATATATATATTCTCCATGTAATCTTGAAAACTTTTGCAAAAAAAGTCAGGTGAAACTGGCCAGGAATCGCCTCAGATTGCACCACAGAGCATCCAGAATCCAAAATTTTCCGGGGCCCTTAAGCGGGCCCCGGACCCAACGCCGTAAGGGCTTCGCGCTTGCATTTAATAATAATAATAATAAACATTTGTAGCGCGCACATATCCACCCTGCTGGGCGCTTAAGGCGCGAAAACAAAGAAAAAAAACATGATTACAAACAAATATACAATGTTAGCATAGGAAAAAAAAATTTCGTGTTGGGTGTGCCCCCCGTCTAAAAAATTCCTGGATCCGCGCCTGAACATGATCCACATATCTTGTGCCACCTATCAGGCCTTGCTCATTGACCACTGTTGTATGTTGTTGCATTCAGCAGGGTGATAAGAAAGTTACCCTAGCATGGTTAGGGTTAATGAGCTCCGCCTTATATTTTGACATCACAGAAGGATTATGGCGCGACGACGAATGGTCATTGTAACATTAATATACATTGTACTATACATCATTTAGATTTACATGTAATAGTAATTAGTATACATATGAATCCGTACACTAGTATCATTTGCGATGGAGTTTGGATAGCCATACAGTGGGGCAAACTTAAGCGACCAAACTGTTCCTACGCGCCTAGATCAAGGCTAGGCTTATCAATACAATAACACTATCAGTATCACATTAGACTATAGCCCCCCCCCCCCCCTTCTAGGGCCAATACACTGGACTCCCTCCGTATCCTTGGCCCTATCTCCACATGTACATAAAAGGAGCGATTTTTCAACTTTTGATCTGGTAAATATTACAATCTACAATTTTGTGATTAGGTAAGCTTGCCCAAGCAGACACCTTTGGCACTATAAAGTTCAGTATTGTGAGATCGGTAGTTTTGGTAAAATTTTAATATTATTATGCCAAAGTGTCTGCTTGGGTAAAATTACCTAAATATTACTAAATTTTAGGTTATAATGGAAAGAATGTCGTATCCGACTGCCACTTTTTAAGGGTTTTTTTGGTAATTTTTTTGCAACCACTAACCAGTTAAAAAATGATTCTATTGATTGTTGGTGGTACAGAAAGCAAAAACTATCTTTAAAATCCACTTTTATGATGGTTTTCGGACTTTATTTCCCTTCTAAAATTGTAAAAAATAATCCTCCCCTTCAGAAAATAGAAGGATCTTATTATAGTTGACCTCCAGTTTACACTCCCATGAGGAGACCTCGGGGGTTTATATCTACAAGGTACAACTTACATGTAGGTACTGCGCCTATAATTACAATGACTGTGTTGGTCACTAATTGTGGAGTTTACAAAATCAGACTGACATGACTGAGGAAGTCATCGTATACCAAAAATGCCTGATTTTTTATGAAATAAATAATTTGAAGTATATGTCCATCATCATCCATATGTTCTCCATCTTGTTGTACTTAGGCTAGGTATAAGATTACTTTATTGGTTATTTACTTATATTGAATGAGAAAAAGTGGCGGTCGGATACGACATTCTACCCATTGTAGTAATTAGCAATAACAGATCAAAAGTTGAGAAAAAAAATCGCTCCATTTTTGTACGTGTGGTGCTAGGGCCATGCCCATGGATACGGAGGGAGTCCAGTGTTAGTGTAGGCCTTATCGGCCTGGCCCTAGAAATGGGGCTGTCACTGATTCAGTACGACTGTCTGGAAAATAAAGCTTTTATTTAATCAGTTGTATGGTTCGATGTCTTAACATGTACAGTTTACATAAATTGGCATTATTTGTTCTAAATAATATAAATATAACGAAATTACCTGTAAATGTATCGTCCATGTACGCAATTCGCCGCACTCGTGAAATGATACACCTACTTTTGGCTTAGCATTTCTCGGAAAACTTACAAAATTATGGCGTATTACTGATTGCATAAACTTATCTAATTCATGCTTGTTACAGAAATACAAATTAGAGTGAAATTGTATGATTTACTGGAAAGTTAGTGCTTGTGAAAGTGGAAAAAGTTGTTTAATCACTGATTTTACTAGATACAAATAGTAAGAGATTTACATTGACCTCATTTTTTCCCCACGAACATCTGTGATTTTATTGTTCTATGCCGTCAACAAGCTGTTGTCTGTGGAAACCAAAATATCTGAATGCTTTGCATTTGCAATGAGTTTTTAAAGAAATGCTGATCCTCAAAATGGACACATTCCTTATAAAAGAAGCGAACGAAAACTACTTAATTTATTGGTGTTTATTTCGTCGGTAGTGGAAAATTATTGAGAAAATGAAACATTTATATCATGGTTATGAAAAGAAATCTTTTATTTGACAAAATGTTAACAGCATTTTTATACATTTCAAAGTTTTAAAGTACTTTTTGCAAAAATTTTAACCACCTTCCATTTTATTGGTCTTTCAAGAATATTAATTAAAAGTTTTGAGAGCTTCTCCAAATGATATCATTTTATTTAAAAAATCGAAAACAATATTTTTATTTTCAAGATTAAATTTTTTTTTACAACCATCTGCAATAAGATGAAACATGATTCAACTGTTTTTCTTCTTGGGTACATTTTCTGTGCCCCCATGAACTTTAACAGTTTGGGGGTGAGTCATTATACCAACATCAATTTTCTGATGACCACAATTCTGTGCGTCTCAAAAAACGGCGCTCAAGACGTCCATGCGTATGATCATGCATTGAAATTCAGCATTTTACAAGAAAATCCTTCACTGAAACAAACCAAAACACCAAACTGCTAATTTCATTTGTAAGTTACCGTCCAGTTGATTATATAACTTTAGGTGCGTCATTTAGGGTAAATTGAGGATACTCCTTAAAAAAGTCAAAGTCAAAGACGAGTGCACTGAACTCTGATCCGTTTTCATAATCACAGCGCCCTCTGTAGCTAGCCAGCCATAGTCTTGGTTCAAAACTAAACTGTGTTTGTATGTTTTTGAGACACGATCTGACAGCGCTACACGAACGCTACAATCACGAACGCGTGTTTGTGTGTGGTAGCGATTCGTGATTGTAGCGTTCGTGTAGCGCCGTCGGATCGTGTATAATAAACATACAAACACAGTTTTGAACCAAGACTACGAGTATACAGTACAGTACCGTGATAAGGTACCCGATCAAACGGACACACTCCAAAGTTTGTCCAGTGGCGGGGGGGGGGGGGGGGATGGGGGGTGGTCATTAGGATCGTCTTCTTACTTAAAACGAACCATAATGAAACAACATCAAAGTACCACAATAGGACCATTATTTGAAAGTTAACCAATATTTACCCAAAATTGTTTACAGGAAAAACCATAGTTTTATAAATCCATTCACTGTTGTTCAGTCCCCTGAAATGTTAATCATTGTGAATGGAGCTGATCTGAGAGGGAAGGGTTTGGGAGTGATGATGGCGTGCCGTCCCGGGGTGCTTTCATTGGAATCATTTGGAAATATATCCTCCTCTTTTGAACAAAAATGAAAATGTAATTTGGGAAAATAGTTCACCAGATTAACAATACTTGAAATATAAACAAATGTGGGAGACCAATTAACACTAGTTCTGAAGGATTGAGGCATGAAATACTTTGAATGAGTCAGAACGAGACAAACTTGATTTGAATGCTTACATAAATATAACAATTTTATTTACTTTCCAATCAGAACTTAATATCAAACTTAGATGTGTAAAACATCTATCTGTTAATGTGTAAAGATATTCAAGCAATCAAGAAATGAACTTTGACCAAAAAACATTGTTAAAACCACTTATTAAAATACTAACGAAAACCAAAAACCAACGCAGACCTCAAAGTGGATTATACTATAAAGCACAATTATCGACTTTTCTTTAAATTCTGAAGACAAAAATAACCATGATTAAGTTATAAATGTCAATTAAGTTATAAATGTCAATTAAAATACAAATACAAATGTACAGAAACCAAGTTGTATTTAAATATGATAAAATCTCAGAACCACTTATCCAAATGTACGAAAGAATCAAGTAAATTATTTTAGGAAATAATACTCTACACAAAATACTGAGTTAAGAAAAGAATTCTGCTGAGTGAACAAAAGATCAAGTCCAACAATAATTTGTCTCTTCCTTAAGACAAAAATAAAAGGTTAAATAAACTTTTTTTAAATATGAAAAACCAATAAAATACTAACTTGGCAAATTCATCAAAAATTTCAAGCATAGATATTAAAATTAGACCTAATCCAAACTTTTTAATAATGTTACCATGCCAACTAGATTGCTCAAATAATGTAAATTCATCTCCTTAATCAAAAAGATAATTTACAAAGAAAAATTTACAAAGAAAAATTATTTGTACTTTCACCTCTCTTCAAATGAGACAAAATTACTACCTGGCAAGAAGTACACTGAGCCCATAAGTGCTGAATATGAAAGATCAATGAAAATGCACGGTGCATTTTGAAGATATACGGGCATGTTTCCAAATGTGCACTGAAGGATTTGGGAGGATTCAGGAAGGTTCCAATGCCCATGGGGTTAGGGACTTCATTTAGGGTTAAACAACCAACCTGTGAAAGATTTAGCTTATTATAATGAGCAATTAACCCCAACCTTCATAAATCATCCAATATCCTCTTTGCACAAAGGAAGCGGGATTTTGAAGGATTGAGGTTATCAGGAAATTGCAGTGGTGAAGGATTTAGAAGAATTTCGGGCAAAATGTGATTATTTGTTTCGTGGATTATATGACATTGTATGAAAATGGAGGATTGAGGTTACATGTTGGTCTGTCCAAAAATAATTCTAGAGGAGTGAGGTTATGAGGCCTACACGTGTGTAGCTATGTTTTAGTACATGTACATCTAGGTTTATTGTAGGTATTGCAAGGTCAGTGCTTGGTCAGTGGACACTGTTTATTGTTCCATGCATGCAGGGAGGGTCCCTGGCCATGTATCACATAATTATTAGAAAAACATGTGTGCATTCATGCAGTCTGCATACCAATACTAGGTTCGACAGTAGCATGTGACCACTCCTTTTTGAAGTTGTTGTGGTCCTGAAAAAGACTGGTGGAATTTGTGTTGGTCAGTCGGTTTGTATGAGTTGTGCTTCGTCTCTCTGCCGCTTATGTCACCGGTTCAGTCGTGGTCTTGGACGGGTGAATAAGGCGTTCAATTTTCGTTCTTGCTCTGGAAATATTCCATGCATGGGTTAATAGTCCAGGGAGCTTGGTGTTGGATCTGCTCAGTTTTGTATATGTTGTTGGAATGATTTGGTACGGCCTTCGATTGGGGTGGGGATGGGTCACTGGACGGTAGAGAGTGGGTCCAAGTGGCACACCCATGCAAAATCATGTCAAAGTTGATTGCTTTAATTTGTTGAAAAAACATCATACAGTCTTTATGTTTGTATGTTATTTATCAATTCAGAAATGTTAATGTGTAACCAAACAATGTTTGAGTTATAGATTTGAAAGCTGTATCTCAACAATCTTTAGACCAATAGTCAGGGGCGGATCCAAAGTGGAACAAAGTGGGGGCACACAGCACAAAAAGTCCACACAAGAAGTGTGATAATTTACCACATTTCTTATAAAAATAGGACACCTATAGCTATACCGGCCCCCCCCCCCCAATTGGTTCCACCAAAAAGGGCACATATCCCTCCACTGCCCCCTCCCGGATCAATCAATGCCAAGAGCATAAAGCAGATGTTCCCCTTAAAGAATGAACTTTTGAGAATCTCTTAATCACTGATGATGGAATCATGATACACTAAGGTTAACCATTTACTCACTGAATTTGTTATAGTTAAGTTGATCTATTATAACATCAGACTCATCACTGCGCTACAATACCTTTTATGACGAATTATTTGTTTTCAAAGAGGTTCTGATACCCTATTGACTCAAAATGTTTTGATCTGGAATTGGATTCTCATATCCTGAGGGATATAAGGTGTATTTAAACCCAAACATTTTAAAAGTGGGTGATCAATGAATCATCCAGGGGTGATCAATGAAATCATCCCCAAATATCACCCTTTTATAAAACAACATTCTGTCATATTTTCTATGTACTCTTCATGAACATTATGACGATTCATAATTCTTCGTGATTTTATTTTTGAAATGTACCCCCGAATATGCACATCTGTAGGATCCTAAAGCTTCCGGAGTCCGTAGGCCTTCCACGGACCTCACGCCTTTTTGGCTTCACGCTACAGGCTTTCCGGGGCATTACCGTATAGCTTTTCAGATAAATTATTTATGGTGATGTACTATGCACTTATCTCTTTACAATTCAAATCTCAAAGTTTACTTTCCACGGAGGGTTAATGTTTCAAGAGGTTCACATAATGTCGACTGGCATTGTATATGTGCATGTAGGCGTCTATACAAGGTAATGTAAATACAACTAGTATTTAACAACAATGCATTTTCTGCCTCTCAATGCCGTCTGTCTGAAGTTCAGGTGTACTTATAGATAACAGAAAAATATAACTCTTATCACACCAACGTCAGTAAAAAGTTTTTGGAGATATAATTCTGATCAAGTTAATAATAAACCTTTAAGTTCAACTATGTATTCATAGACATTGGGTGGTGCCAGGCGCGTAGCCAGCCCTGTCGGTCCGGGGGGGCAAAATTAAGATGATCGTCCTGATTTCATGGTTTAAATTTAATTGCGAAATACTGAATAATATTGAATCAAAACAATCGATATATTGTACAAACATGATCATCTGTGATTTATTGTTCTTTCCTTGGATCTATACTGTCTGAACTGTTGCTATTAATTTCTACACTGTCATGACTGTGATGAACTTAAACATTCATAATTAATCGTATTCGTAATGTATATATATACACACCGTTTACAACACACATTACACTGAAAGTTATTCGTGTACATGTCGTATAAAAACCTTTAATAAAATGTTGTAAGACAAGTTGTAAATACGTTCTGCACGTAACCCGAGTACATACTGGTTCATTGTATTGATTCAAATTTCAAGTTTTTAATGTTTTAATGTTTGTTTCTATATAAATTCGTCTCTAATTAACAAAAAAGTTGAAAGATCCATCTGTAAGGTCCATATTTTATGAGCAATTTATATATCTCTCATTAGTGCATTTTGTTGCCTTTCTTGTAATGTCAAAATATATTTTTGCTGCCAATGGCGAGCGTTTCTATCCCGGGTTCCTATTCAAATGAAACCATAAAAAATATTATATTTGGCAGCAATTTAATTTAGCGAATTGGGCCTCCTAGCGAAATTAAATTGCTAGCGAAATTAACTTGTTTTACAGTATTTGATAAAGTGATTTACGGGACAAAAACTGGGTATAAAAACTTCAGATCTAACTTCCCTTCCTCAATCCTCCCTCTCCCGTCTCCCTTTATCAATTATTCACTCCCTTTACCATTCCCTAAATCATCCTTTCCTCCCTAAATCTGCCTGCCTCTGCATCCTTCGTCCCAGGTCCGTCCTTCCCGCCCTTTCCGGTCCCTTACCCTCTCCGACTCCCTCGGCTCCCTTCCTTCCCTGGCCCTGCCCTACCGCCGTTTCCACCCGCCCTAACCTTGCCTGCCTTAAGTTAGGCTGCCTTGGTACTCGTCCCAACGGTCCCATCCATCCTTTCTTCCATTACCAAGGCCCACATTTCCTTCTCTCCTCCCCCTCCCTCCCTCCTCCGTCCTCCTTCATTTCGTCAATAATCCCTACTCTTCTAATTTCTTTCTTTACCTCTTTCGTTTTTTCTCCCTCGGAGTCCCTCCCTCAATTTTCCCTCCTTTTCTCTCTTCCTTTCCTTTTCTCTTTTTTTTTTTTTTACCGTCCCGATTTTACTTCTATTTTTTTTCCGGGGCAGCAGTCTGCCCCCCCTGCCCCCCCGCTGGCTACGCTACTGCCTCAAGGTCTAAATCCGGCCCTGCCTGTTACCTGTATAGTCCTGCCTGCTGGTGGGCCCGTCAGTCAGTCCCATAAGCATGTGAAAAAAATTCGCATGTGTTAGGGGGGGGCCCACTTATTCTGGAACTGGAGCCAGGGGGCGGCCGCCCCCGCTAGCTACGCCACTGGTTTGGACGGATGAGTTTTGGATGGTTTGTTATGCATTATAGGTATGTAATTCTCAATCTTCTCTGGAAAATGTTGATGTCACTCGAAAGGGTTGAACGGGTTGGTCAAGTATAAGGTGGTTGGAACGAGATTTCTTTTCCGAGATCATTTTTTTAATTTGAGATAGTTTTGCTCTAGATAGGTTTGTAATAAACTGTTCAATTTGTTTTGCAATTGGGGTATTCATTAGACTAGTGTTATTTAGTTTGGTGCATGTGTATATGTGCATGTAGGCGTCTATACAAGGTAATGTAAATACAACTAGTATTCTATAAAGAAACCACTTTGGTGGCCCTCCCATTAACAACAATGCATTTTCTGCCTCTCAATGCCGTCTGTCTGAAGTTCAGGTGTACTTATAGATAACAGAAAAATTGAACTCTTATCACACCAACGTCAGTAAAAAGTTTTTGGAGATATAATTCTGATCAAGTTAATAATAAACCTTTAAGTTCAACTATGTATTCATAGACATTGGGTGGTGCTGTTTAATGATGATGATTGAAGAGAGTAAATAAAGACAGAAGCACGATAACGTATGGCACATTCGCGCCTAAAATAACGTTTGGAATTCCCAATAATTGTATAAGGTAACACTCATTGGCGGCGATTTCTTGAGTAAAAGATGATAGTGCAGTCCCATTTAGAGACACTTTACCTCTGTTGATTGTTAAATCAGATTGTACTTTTAGTACAGAATGATGTTTTGTCCTTGTAGGAATAATTGACCTTAGTTTAAAAGGTACCATAAATGAACCAATTGGTCAAAACGGTGGAGTGACATATTTCGGTTTATCAAACAGATGATTTTATTTGTAGGTTAGTTTGTGTTCGAGTGAGTTTGGCCATTTTGAATAATGTGATTTTGCTATTATGTTTACTGCTTTTTTCACATCTGTGTGATTAATGGACGGATTATATGTTTTGAAATCTCATGGTTCATATTTTGAGGCTTCCAAGCAGTTTTGAGTGTTGGACTCATGTGTTATGGGATGGACGGATGAGTTTTGGATGGCTTGTTATGCATGATAGGTGTGTAATTATCAAATGTTGATGTCACTCGAAAGGGTTGAACGGGTTGGTCTAGTATAAGGTGGTTGGAAGAACGGGTTGGTCTAGTATAAGGTGGTTGGAATGAGATTTCTTTTCCGAGATCATTTTTTCAATTTGAGACAGTTTTGCTCTAGATAGGCATTGGCGGATCCAGGGGGGGGGGGTAGCCCCTCCTAAAATCGTTTTAAAAAAATATATAAAAAAATTTAAAAAAGAGAGAAAAAGAGAGAGAGAGAGGGGAGGGGAGAACGCACTCCCATTCCCACAGTGTGCGGGATAAACATAAGGAGGTGAACTACTTAGTACTGTACTGAAAAATAATTGTTTTTGATTCTCAGCCCCCCCTAAAAATGTTCTGGATCCGACCATGATAGGTTTGTAATAAACTGTTCAATTTGTTCTGCAATTGGGGTATTTATTAGACTAGTGTTATTTAGTTTGGTTTTAGTAAAGCGTTCATGTGAAAACCGTTTTGTTTCCGTTTCGATTGTGAATGTTTTGCTCTTTTCGTTAGTTTCCGTTTTGCCATTGTCAGTTATTAACTTGGTTTTAAATAATATACTTATATTTGTATTGTATTATTTATTAGATGGTAGGTTTGACAGTAGCATGTGACCACTCCTTTATGAAGTTGTGGTTCTGAAAAAGACCGGTGGAATTTGTGTTGGTCTTGAAAAAGATCAGTCGGTCTGTGAGAGTTGTGCTTCGTCTCTCTGCCGCTTATATCACCAGTTCAGTAGTGGTCTTGGACGGGTGAATAAGGCGTTCAATTTACGGCTATCTCCAGATCGTTCTTGCTCTGGAAATATTCCATGCATGGGTTAATAGTCCAGGGAGCTTGGTGTTGGATCTGCTCAGTTTTGTATGTTGTCGGAATGATTTGGTACGGCCTTCGATTGGGAGTGGGGGTGGGTCAGGGGACGGTAGAGAGTGGGTCCAAGTGGCATACCCATGCAAAATCATGTCAAAGTTGATTGCTTTATGATGTTGAAAATATATATTGATTATCAGTGTAGTTCCGGCAAGTGGTTCCATCCAGGGACTATTTAATGGGCCTATATTTTATCCCGTGATATCACTACTCTATACTTGCCGGACGACACAACAACTTTAGTCCGCTATACGTCACTATTCATTATTATAATATAGAGTGGATTATCAGTATAGTTCCGGCAAGTGGTTCCAGGGACTATTTAAGGACCTACATTTTATCCCGTGATCACTAGTCGATCAGATCTGACGATACAGCAGCTCTAGTCAGCGACGTCTCCATTATATTTTAGGAAATCGGTGAGTTTGCTTCAGGGTCTCTCAAAATGTCATTTTTTTCTGTCAGTTACACTTAAAACCTATATAAAGTTGTATCTAAAATTGTTTGTCATATAATACGATTGTTCGTTTTGAAATGTTTGTTGGATTTGGTGTGAAGAACGCTCATCACAATGTGTGGCGTGAGTGGCAAAAATAAATCCTCCATACATAATTCGTGCACTCTTAAATCTATATAAAAGTGTTGAATCAACATTTTTAAGAGTTCGGTCAGTGACAACTCTTTATAAAGTTGGATTTAACTTTTAAAAGTGTTGAATTAAAAATGATAAAGGTAGACTTAATCCTAATTGACTTTGTGTATATTCAACACATTCTTCGAGTTGAATGTCGGTGAGTGTTGTCACTCGCCGAACGCTTATATAGTCGATTCAACAAGTTTAGTTTGAAGAGTGTGAGCTATTACAGAACACAGGCAAACAATTATTAAATGTGGCATCAAAATAATAGTGGAAAACTTTGCAATACAAGTTATACAACACAATTATTAAGATTGTTTGTTTCAATCGCGTTAACATTAGACGGGCGACTGCTGGTAGCCGAAAGTATTATTTTCAGAATTAAGAAGGTTGCATCATGAAATGTTTTTTTCTTTATTATACTTTTGTAGTGTGTGTGTTGGGGAGGAGGGAGGGATGCAGGGGCGTAGCGAAGGCATTTTGTTTGGGGGCGAGGAAGCCAATTTGTCGACTGACATGGGGGGGGGGACTATACCACCCGGTGAAACCTCAGCTCTTTTCGTGCTGGAAATAGTGTATTACAAAGTAAAAACAACTGATAACAAACAACTTGGCAAATCTTCACCGCCTACAGAAACACGATACATTTGCAGTCAGCAAACCCATAGCTCTAGGTTTGCCGACTGAAACTTTATTCTGGACCAACCCTTGATCTACTAGTAGCTTTGATTATTCATTCGCCATCTGAGGCTCTAAATGCCGACTTATTATTGGTGGGTGCCGCCCCCCCCCACCCCCCCCCCCACCACACTTGCTACGGCCTGGGTGGGATGTACACCTAGAAACATTTAAGTGCACCAGTCTTTTGTTTTCAAGTAATAATGTGAATAGGCTTTCGTCAACTTTTTTGTAAAATGTTAATTTTCAGATTAAACTCAATCAACTCTATTTATTAGACGTAACCCTCCTATATTTCCTCCTTCAACTGTTATTTTTATCTTCTTGAATTAGGTGAAATTTCATACCTCTAAAGTCAACTTTTATTTTACTTTATTCTTTTAATTTTGTTTTGATTTGTTTTTAATTATAAAACAAATTTTAGTTTTTATAAAAGTCTGAAGCTGTTTAAGAACTCTTATATATATTGCCGGCAATTACCTTCCCCTAATTCCCTTATTTTTGTAACTTCTATTGTAACTGAAGAATCATTGAACATTCCACATAGTTAATAATGTTTTAAAATGAAATCCTATTCGTCTGCATAATGTTACATTTCAAGATATTAAAGACTTTCAACATCTTTCCAATAACAAAGACATCGTTAGCGGAATTTCCAACACTATACCATCATCACCACTCTCATAACATCAGCCAAACTCACTCTTTGGAAACAAGATATTCTCAAATCAGCAGATTCAGATTTTATTAAAGAAATAACAAAAACTAAAGAAATCCCTTCTATATCCTCACTCAAGTCCATCAATTAAACTCAGGCTCCCTTTGTCGATGTAAGGAATCTAAACTGAAAGTATCGCCAATATCCTTCACACAGTTGGATTACCCCCCCCCCCCCCCCAATAAAGCATTTGGTTATAATATAGATAATTCTTTTGAACAGGTCTGAAGGTAAATTTCTAGAATTCAATTTGCCCTGGCCTATTACTATACCGTTCTAGTCAACTTTACTATCGACCAAATTAAAACTTTAGATATTAATTATTTCGATGACTTTTCCCTCATTTCTTTTGACTAGGACAGTCTTTACACTAATTGTCACCGTTTTCACGAAGGGCCAATTGGGCCACACAACACAAAACACACGTTTCGAGATAATCGAGTTGTTGCTCACTTTTTGAAATTGTAGTTTCACCATCAATAACGGAGAATATTGCCAAATTATGTACACTGTTTGAAAGTACAGATTTCGAACTTATCAAATGTACAAAGTATTTGACAACAGGACGATTATTTACAGCGTAATTGATTTATTAATACAATTGTCTAATTTGTCTCTTCGTGAAAACGCTGGGAACGGCTTATTTTGCCCTCAATTGTCCCTTCGTGAAAACGGAAAGGCAGCGCGTGTCACTACACACCTATAAGTAGCTCACAATTGGCACTTTTTGTGAAATAAGGGAAAACGTCTCGTGTGTGTGAAGGGTCCGGTACCCGTTCTGGATTTGTACGCACGTTATGAGGGAGAATTGGGGACTAAATAGTTTTTGCGTTTTCACTAAGGGACAATTGGGAAAGTTGTGTTGATTTGAACGTTAGGGATTAGTATCTTTGATTGAACGTTAGGGATTAGTATCTTTGATTTGAACGTTAGGGATTAGTATCTTTGATTTGAACGTTAGGGATTAGTATCTTTGATTTGAACATTAGGGATCTTTGATTTGAACGTTAGGGATTAGTATCTTTGATTTGAACGTTAGGGATTAGTATCTTTGATTTGAACGTTAGGGATTAGTATCTTAAATTGTTAATTATGTTGTAATTAATCGTCCTGTTGAAAAGTTTAAACATTTGAAATCTGTTCTTTCATATAGGGTACAAGATTTATTAGTATTTTGCGTCGTACGTTTAAAATATAGATTGCTCGTTAGCACCCAATTTGCCCTTTCCTAATTAGTGTAATTACAAAACTAATAAGTTTTGTCGTGAAAACGGTGGCGACATAATTATAGGCCTACATCGAGTATTTCACTAGTTTGGGAAAAAAAGCGTCACCGCACCGATTTTGAAACCTACATGATGACCAGAAACTGGAGACTGTTTTGGCCAAATGATCTACTCGTTTAATAATTAACCCTAAAAAACAATATTACAAAAATGGCGGAGATATGGGCAGTGGTGGATGACCACAATATAACGACAATTTTGTGCACCACCATTCCTCTTTGAAAGTACAACAATGGTTGTTTCCGCCAAAATAATGTTCTTAGCTTTGCATTCGATTCACCGTGCCATGTACCAGACCATGTTACCACCAAACCATGGAAGGTATGCCATTGCTATTCAAGTAACACCTCCCCCTATTGGCTAATTGAAATGCAATCTAGTGTACTGATTGGATAAATTTGCTGCTCTTTGATTGGCTAAAAGATACAAACCCTGAATCCCAACTTTGTCACAAATTTCCCAATGGACATTCACACAGTTAAAATTGCCCATACCATTTACACACACAGCTATTTGCTATTTGATTGGTTAAAAGTTCTTACACAAGATCCCTCATTTACATATCTGTTCATTATAAATACAGATGCACCGTGTGTAACATCAAAGATATTTGTAGTTTTTGGTAACATGCGGACATAAAAACACACTGTCCCCCCCCCCCCCCGTGTAGTCAACTGTGTGTACTGCATTGTATGCAGACACACAACTGAACTTTACAGGTTCAATGTACACATGTACATGTACATTACATGTATTATGTATTGTTAAGACAACCTGACTGCACTCATTCTTAGCGGTGAGTAAAGAAAACAAAATAAACAGTTTATTCCGAGTATAACTAGGCCTATAAACATGATAAAGCATTTGATCTCTAGTCCTAGTGATAAAATATCATATTGTTTTTGTTTATTGTAACACAGTTAACGGTTCGTGAACATCTGTAATGTTAGTTTCTGTATTCTTCAGCCGATTTTCATGAAACTTTTTACTTGTCATGCTTGTAAAGTTAGGTCATGTAGGTAGGGACGAGGCCTATGTTCAGACAGTTTTTTACACGATCTGTCGAATGTGGCCATGAACATGATGAAAACGTCTGTAGGTCACCGTTAAAAGGGTTCTGTAGGTCTATCCATTTTGGGGTAGCCTAACTTTTCTTCATTTTTAATTTTATTCAAAAATATTATTTTCCCATAAGTTCCTTAATTTTCATCTGTAAATAATAGTGTTGGCCATGAAATTTGGCACAAATGTTGTCTTTAACTTTAAGTAGTAACCGTGGGACATCACTGCTAGAGGGCGCTGTAACCAGCATTTGGGTCATTTTGTTTGAACGTCGTGATTTGTAACGATTTTGACAGAATATTGTGATTTCTTTTAACCACACACACGTAGGCCTACAATAAAGGCAAAAATATTGAGCAAAAAAATACTGAACAAATCTTTAAATAATCATGTTTTAGGGACAAAATATATGCCTAAGATATTGCATTTAAACATAATAGTATGTGGCCATATTGGATTCCCAAAATGCATTGGAAGTGGTCACATGACTCAATGTTGTCCAGCATTTGAAAGTTGACCACAAACCCTGAAATACATAGGCCCTATTGAATATCTTTAAAAAAAAATTAAAGTGGACCTAGTCAAAATAAATAGTTGCCATGGCAAACATGAACACCCCAATACTGCAATAGGCCTACCGTTGGTTTTGGCATGAGGGTCCAAAAGAATAGTAAGGAAAAGTCAGAAAATGTAAGCTTGATCGGACAAAGTGTTCTAGAGATACAATGTATTATACAAAATATCATGGGGGGGGGGGGGTTAATGGGGGATTTGGTAAAAAAAATTGTTGCCCAATTAACAGCGACGTAGCCAGGACTTTTTCAGTGGAGGGGGGGACACAGGGGTATGGGTTTTTTTCCCTTTTCTTTTTTTTTCTTTGAGGGGAGGGGCACTATCACTGCTGCCCGGCAATTAAGGATTATTAGCTCAGTTAACTCCAGACATATCTTATTTGTCTCAGGTTTCGTGACGCTGCTGTCTCCTGTGGATTCTGTTAAGCTCAATAAGGATGGATGGTACCCCATCAGGTACAAAACAGACAGGTACATTTTTTATGGTAATAGAACTTGATCACGCTGTGGCTATCTTTGTCAAATTACTTGTATCTAAGTATGAATATAGTGCAGATTCTAAGTACTTTGAAGCATAAAGGGGTCTCACCATCAAAATAATGTTGACGTATTGGTGTTATTTTAACACCACATTTTTACAGAGTAGGACTATGGCTACACTTATCAACTGTGGTGTTAAAACCACACGTGTTGGTGTTTATATTGGGCAAAACCATAAAACAATAAAGTTGACATCATTGGTGTTATTTTAACACTACAGGTTTTACAGAGTACAGCTATGGCAATACCAACTCTATCCTACTCCGTAGGGTTTATCATTTCTGGGAGCAATTTTTGTTGTATATGGGCTATCAAAAAAGTGACATCTTTTCATCTTGTCAAGTCTGGTTACATACTCAAAAAATTCCATTATTCTTCAGATCGTCCAGAAACATCCCAGCATAGACCTAGCCAGTCAGTCACACAGTATCCTGATGTACGTACGACCTAAACAGCGGATAACATCGGCTAAAGTATCAACTTTGAAATGTTTGTTTGATAGTGAACATGTTATTTTCATTGATTATTGGTACTTAATGGTGCACGTATCCTACCTTTCTATATCTTCTAGAAACATCCCAGCCCCAGTCAGTCACACAGGATCCTACTGTATGCCCTAAGCAGCAGATACATGTAACATCCGGTAAAGTGTCAACTTTAACACATTTCTTTGAGTGCAAATCAGTCACACATGAACAGCGACCTGTACGACCTGTACGACCTAAACAGCGGATAACATCAGGTAACGTTTGAAATATTTATTTCATATTTCATAATTTCTATTCATTACTTTTTGGTAATTACCTGTACTAATAGTGAATCCTTCCTTTACAGATCTTAGCCAGTCAGTCACACATGAACAGCGACCTGTACGACCTAAACAGCGGATAACATCAGGTAACGTTTGAAATATTTATTTCATAATTTCATAATTTCTATTCATTACCTTTTGGTAATTACCTGTACTAATAGTGAATCCTTCCTTTACAGATCTTAGCCAGTCAGTCACACATGAACAGCGACCTGTACGACCTAAACAGCGGATAACATCAGGTAACGTTTGAAATATTTATTTCATAATTTCATAATTTCATTACTTTTTGGTAATTACCTGTACTAATAGTGAATCCTTCCTTTACAGATCTTAGCCAATCGGTCACACAGGATCGTGATGTCCGACCGAAACAGCGGACAACATCAGGTAAAGTTTGTTATGTTTGCTTGATAATCATAGTGTGAATATGACATGGAGGTGCACATCATCATTAATGTATAGTACTTCTGACATCATGGGCATCAATCACTACTTATAAGTGTGAATAAGCGTAACATACCCTATGTAGACCTGAGAACAAAAAATATCCACACAATGCAGGTTCTTCAGACGTTATGTTTTCACAAATTAGAAAATCTAAATTGTCAAAAACAAAGCATTTTTTAGTGTATGTGATTGTAATGTCGTAAAATGAAGTAGATTATTAAGGGGAAAGACTGAGACAAAATTCGCTCCAAAAAGAATCTTCAGTGCAAATGGCAATGGTTTGAAAAATGTGTTTTTCTTATGTACACGATAACAATAGAAGTCCACATGTGTGCAGTCATTGGCAGATCCAGGATTTGGCTAACATTGGGGTTGGGGAAAATATTTTTTATAAACTTTTGTTTATTGCCATGGCCAATTTGCCACCCCCCCCCCTGTATTACCCTTACCCGCCACTCTGCATGTGTGATCTGCAGCATTTATTTTTGATTCTCGATGCTCTGTAGTGCACATGAGTGCTTAAAATAATGACTTAACATTTTCCGTGAATGCAGGAAGAAATGTAACCTATTCCTTCTGGTTTAGAATTCGGTTTTGTTCAGGGCCTTTTTATATGAACTACCAAACAAAGTTGGGTTTAGACACACACATTTATTGATATAGCAGCCCACTACTCCATCAATCCCCAAACACTCTACGCCCATTGATGAGGAAATGGGAGTGGTTGATTCTTGTACCAATGTCCCAATATGTCTGTCCAAGACTGTAGATCTGCCTCTGTGCGAGTTCAAAGCTGCTGCGTATAGGGACCCATCTTATTTTGTTCAATTCTAGATGCCCTGTGGTGCATTCTGAGTGCCATATGAAGATTTATGTAACATACGTCAGTCGTCAGGGTTGCTAGGCATCCATATTGTGTAATTTTGTAATTTATGGGAAATCCAAAAAGTGTGGGGGCCATTGATATACTGTCCCCACTTCAAAAAGAGAGGAGTGGGACATGCCCCTGTGCCCCACCGATCAACGCCCATGCTGACAACTAATTGTTCTTGGAGTATAAACACTTACAGGGTCAATGTCTACTATACTATCCTGATTGGGAGATACTGTTATCCCGATTGAAACCCTATTCTCCCAATGAGGATACCACATAAAGAAGTGTGGCTCACAGGGGTTGATGTCAACTATACTATCCTGATTGGGAGATATTGTTATCCTGATTGAAACCCTATTCTCCCAATGAGGATACCAATTGACCCCAATCAGGAAACCCTTAGGTGATAACGACACCTGCGGAATTATCAAATGTTTGCACTGCAGAATTACAATGGAAATTATGTTGTTTTTTTTAAATTGACTAGAGAGGGACAGACGAGATGACAGCAATGGTGAAAACCATCAAGAGATGATGTCACACAGAGGCCCTAGACAAAACAAAGATGATGTCAGAGTCACGACTGACATGTCGGAGCTAGACATAACAGGTAAGACATCATGCTTTTATGACATGTGGAGCTAGACATAACAGGTAAGACATCATGCTTTTTATGACATGTCGGAGCTAGACATAACAGGTAAGACATCATGCTTTTGTGTTTTCAAGCGCATATGGATTTGAGATTTTATCAAACTGAGATACGGAAATAATTCAAAACTCACATGAATCAATATTGTGGTGAATGTACAAATACTTTCTTAAGTTCAGCATTCTGACTTCTATTATAACAACTGTATTTCTATTTCAATACTAAAGAATGGACATTTTGCTTTTGATTGTGTATAATTATACTAACTGCCCTCAGTAAATTATTTTATAGCAATTTAGGTTAAAGGGACAATATCGTCATGATGAAAGCAGACTTTCAAAAGGACATGGAAATCGGTGTTTAAGATGAAGTCAGTGACTGAAAAATACACCACTGCGTGCGTGTTGGCCCAGATAACGTGACCACTGGCTCATTATTTATGATAACGGTTAAACGCCCTGTTATCTAGGACAGCATGCACTCGTGAGGTATTATTTTCAGTCATTGAGTTAATCTTAAAACTAGGACACAAATTCCATGCCCTGACAAAAGTCTGTTCTCATGACGATATTGTACCTTTAATAGCCAGTACTGTTCCTGTATTAAATTTAGCAATATGTATTGGAACTGGTGCCCAACATTATAGTGTACTATGTAGGGGATATATCTCATATGCAAATCAGCCGAATGCAATAGTACCAGTGTCTTTGCTATTGACGTCAAATTGGGTCCTGATTTGTACTCCTATATAACTGTATTGATAGTCATTGAAGTAGATGTAGGCCTAATGTATTTGTTTTCTTTACTGTCAATTTGTACATAGATCCTCCTGGGGCAAGTCATCACCATACATTGGTTCCATACGCAGGCAGTTTACAACAATCTCAGCAGTTAACATTACAGGCTAATGTGCAGACTTTGAATGTCAGTGGTCACGACATGCCAGTGTTTATGGCTCCAGTAACACAACCAACTTTCCATATCCATCAGGCACAGCCATCGATAGGTAATGGTAATGACAATTTGTTCTATGAATATTCCATTCTCTACTGTAAACTTGTTCATTTATTGACTGTAAAATCGAACCACCAGTACAAAGTGTATGTCATTTGCAGTGAATTAAGGGTTTTTTTAAATTAAAATTTAGAACTTTTATTGTGTACAGTTACATCACATGAGCTGAAACTTTAGGACAGCTGTTTTGTATATATCTTAATTAAGTTATACACATGATTGAGTTTACTAATGGTAAACTGCTCGAAGATGACGTAGACATTTCTAAAGATGCATTGAAATCACTTATCATCCAAAACCCTAATGATGTTTTGATTTTTTTGGATGGTTTTGATGAGTTGACAACGACAATTCTCACCGAAACATCATTTGGGTCAATCCTAAGAGCCCTGAATAGAAAAAATATACAGTG